>JANBXA010000616.1:1015000-1317500 GCA_030556225.1 Cricetiscus sungorus
CTCACATCTTGAACAATGAGGCAGAGAGAGCTCACTAGGGATGGTGGGAGGCTTTTGAAACCTCAAGACCCATCTCTAGTGACACAGCTCCTCCAACAAAGCTAACCCTTTCCAGACAGTTTCGCCAGCTAGGGACTATAAACAGAGGTTTCTCTTTTCCGCCCTGTCCCTCAGCCTCTCCTAAATAACCACTTGGAGCTTAATATTAATTACAGAATGTTTGGCCTATAATTGAGGCTTATTACTAACTAGCTCTTACATTTAAATTAACACCTTTCCTCCCTCCCTCCCTCCCTCCCTCCCTCCCTCCCTCCCTCCCTCCCTCCCTCCCTCCCTCCCTCCCTTCCTTCTTCCCTTCCTTTCTGTCCTTTCTTCCTTTTTAAGATTTATTTATCATGTATACCTTATCCTGCCTGCATGTAACCCTGCCGGCCAGCAGAGGGCGCAAGATCTCATTACAGATGGCTGTGAGCCACCATGTGGTTGCTGGAAATTGAACTCAGGACCTCTGGAAGAGCAGCCTCTGAGCCATTTCTCCAGCCCTAAATGAACACATTTCTATTAACCTGTGTATGGCCACGTGGCTGTGGTGTTACGGGTCTGCTGGCATCTTGCTTCTGGAATCTCTCCTGACTTCCTTCCGCTTTTCCCCTGTATTCAGTTTGGCTTTCTTGCCTAGCTGTATTCTGCCTCGCTACAGGCCAGAGCAGCTTTTGTTATCAACCAGAGAGCAATATACACTCATAGTGTACGAAGGGCACAGCAGGGGACCAACTATTCAAATATATGAGCCATCGAGGGCTGTTCTCAACGCAAGAATGACATGGCTTGAATCTGGAATGCAGCCCGAATGCCCAAGTGTCACAGGCTTGGTTGTGATGGGTTTTAGGAAGCGATTAGATCATCAGGGCTCTGACTGACTTCGTCAACAGATTAATCCACTGATAGCTTCAAATTGATGGCGTTCTTTGGGCGTGAGAGAAAGTAGAATGTGGACCCCATCGGAGGGTGGAGCTCTTTCGGGAGGTGCCCTGCCCCCAGCTTCTTCTGTTGGGTTGTGACCTTCTCTCTAGCATGAAGACTTTACTCAACCACGTTTTCCCGTAGCCTGCCTCACGATGCACGGGGCACAGGGACCAAAACCGCTTGCAACCGTGAACTAATAACCCTTTTCTGACTCAGTCTGTGTTCTCAGGCATTTTGTCACGGTGTGGGAAGGATTGTCACTGAAGAAAACATCTTTGCTGCCTTACCTCCCGGAGCTACGCAGGCCTGGACGTAGTTTCAAGGGCGGTGAAGGAGAAAGACAGGGTTAAAACAGGAGCGTTTGTGTCTTCATATGTAGAAGAGGATTTTAGATTCTGGTTGTAGTCCGTCCCGTTCATTCCTGGTAAGGTTCCCGTGCTGTGCCCAGAGTTCATCCTTTGTTTCTGAATGCCTGAGCTTTAAGATTTCTTGAAGTGATCATGTGTGATTAAAAAGCAGAGATAAAGGGGTGGGGCACGGCTCAGGTGGTAGAGTGCTTGGTTTGGTTACCAGCGCACAGCCCCAGCATGCGCACAGCCCAAGGTAGATCCTGGCAGGGAATAAAACCGGGCATGGTGAATAATCCTAGCACCCATGTGTTGGAGTCGGCAAGACCGGAAGCTCAAAACTCAAAGCGAGAAGTATGAAGTATGTGTGTGAGTGCAAGCGTGCACGCACACTACAGCGTGTCAAGGGTGTGGGAGTGCGTTCTCTCCTTCTGTAGCGGGTTTGGGGGCTGGAACTCAGGTCATCAGGCTTGTGTGGAGAGTGCCTTTACCCACAGAGCACCTCAAAATGTTATTCAAATATTAAATCATTATATTTCAATGAAGAAGAAAAAGCCTGCTTGCCTGGCATGGGGTGTTTGGCTGTACATGGAGGAGAACTTGCAGGAATCTGTTTTCTCCTTCAGCCATGTAGGTCCAGGGGGTAGACCTCAGGGTTCCAGGCTTGGCAGTTGTCTCATCTCATTGGTCCATAAAAAGCCTGCTCCTGCTCCTTATCAGGTGTGGTGGTTGGTGTCACACATCTGTCATCTGATACTCACTGGGTAGAAGCCTTAAATTCCAGAGTAGTCTGGGCAATTTAGTGAATTCTCCACCCCCATACTCATCTGCATAGGTGATGACTTCTTTCTTTCTTTTTCTTCTAATTCTTCTTCTTCTTCTCCTCCTTCTTCTTTTTTATGTGACGACTTCTTTTTTTTTTTCCTTTCTTCTTTTTATTTATTTATTATTTGAGACAGGGTTTCTCTGTGTAGCCATGGCTGTCCTAGAACTCTGGCCTTGAACTCAGAGATCTGCCTGCCTCTGCCTCTCGGGTGCTGGGATTAAAGGTTCATATATGGCCTCTTTGGGGAATACAGGAGATTGATTTTAGGGCCTCACACATACTAAGCAACAGTTCTGCTACTGAGTTGTATCCTTCCTTTCTGTCTCTTTGATCGATTCTCATTAAATTGACTGGGTGAGCCTTAAACGTGTGATCCTCCTGCCTCTGCCTCCCAAATAGCTAGGATTGCAGGCCTGGCTTCTTTAAAACCTTTGACCATCTTCAGTATTATACAGTTAATTTTGTATTTCATTAGTTTCTTTCTCTCCTCCTGACCAAGTGTCTAACTCTGTAGCCATGGCCAGCCCGGAGCTCACTATGCAGACCAGACTGGCCTTGAATTTGCACCAATCCTCCTGGGGTCACAGACATGGACTTGCAATGCCAGCTCTCTGTTATTTACTTTTCCTTCAGCTTGGAAGTCACCCCTTAGCCCAGGATGTCCTAGAGCGTGTTTTCAGCCATGAGTCCCCACCTTTACTCTCCAGCCCCGCCCTATGTCGGTTTAATCCTTAGCTCAGCCAAGCAACACAGAAAGCTGATGAAGCATGTTCTCCCTATTCTGCACAGAGAAGCAGCTCACACTCACCGGGGAGACAACAACAATACCTGTGCAGTCTTTCCCTGGGGCTCTGTCCTCTACTATAAGATAACCAGAAGGCAACTGACCAGAGGGACATCTCCCCGAGTCTCATGATAGCGATAACATCACTCGAGGACTGGTCTAGTCAGGCTCCTCACAGAACTCGGTAAGACCTGCTGCCTTTATTTTAAAGATCTTTTCAGAATTAACTGAAGCATACCCTGCAGCTGAACAGCCTCCGTCCTGTTTTCTTCCTCTCTTTACTGTTCTCTCACTTTCTCCTCTGTGGAGCTGGCCTTCAGAAAACTCCTGCTATATCCAACAGAGAGCCCCAACCAGGCAAAAGGAATCCCCCCCCAAAACAAACAAACAAACAAACAAAACAAAAACAAACAAGAAACCCTACCAACTGGGACCTCAGCAAGTGACAAAATTAAGGTTAAGAAAAAAATTATGGGCCAGACAGTGGTGGCGGAGGCCTTTAATCTTAGAACCCAGGAGGCAGAGGTATGTGGATCTCTGTGAGTTCAAGACCAGCCTAGTTTACACAGTGAATTCTAGGACAGCCAGGGCCACACAGAGAAACCGTGACACGCACACCAATTTTGTTTGGTTTTTAGTCCTTTTGTTTTTCAACACAGGTTTTCTCTCAGAAGCCCTGGCTGTCCTCAATCTGAGAGACCCCCTGTCTCTACCTCCCGAGTGCCGGTATTAAACGTGTTCACCACCACAAAGGAGCAGAAAAAAACCAGAAAGACCAGAGGGGAGAGAGTGAGAGTGTAAGGAGACAGCGATGCATTTGTACCTTAATGGAGGCTGTCCTATATAGAGAAAAAATTATGCAGGGAGAGTGCAAGGAATTCAGTTTCTACTCAAACATATGGAGAACATATCTGGGCATGGAAGGTACAAACGTAAGGGAAACTGCGTCCTCTGAGTGAACTGTTGGAGAAAGCTGGTTTACCGTCTTATGCCTACAAATAATTGGGTGTGTGCATATGATTCAACTCAGACACATCGAAGGAAGGGGCATGTGCAACAGAGTAAAGCTTATAGAAATTGTCAATTAAAACAGAAAACCACTTAAATCACACCCCTTACCATCTAGCTCCCTTTCCTTTAGATCCCATAAAAGAGGGCTCGGCGATAACCTGGGCCTCTGACCACTTTCACCCGAGGACGCTCGCCCGAGGTCTCCAGCAGTATTCACAGTCTGAGCTGGCTCCCTTCCTTTGACAAAGGCTTCATCTCTACTATGATTATTCCTTTTATTTTTGAAATTAATATAATTACATCATTTCCCCATTCCCTTTCCTCCCTCCAGAACCTTCCACATATTAATCCCTGCTCGCTTTCAAATCCATGGCCTCTTCTTTTATTAACAGTTGGTTGTTACCTGCACATATGTAAATGCATATTCCTAAATATATATGTTACACACACACACACACACACACACACACACATGTATAATGTTATTTGCAGGTATGTTTTCAGAACTGACCCTTTGGCATTACCTGACTGATTTCTCTTCTCTAAGACTGTTTCTTCTACTCTCGGCATCCCTAGGAGTCTGTAGTTCTTAGCGAGGGTTGAGACCACTGTCTTTCCCGTTGGTTGTTGCTGTCCTCATTCAGCTGAGGTCCAGCGGGCGGCGGTCATGTTGGTGACTCTTTATGGGAGGGGCCTCTGACACGCCTAGGAGACAGTTTCACAGCAAACTCCCCGATCCTCTGGCTCTTACCTCCCCTTCTCCTGAAATGTTCAGGGGTCGTTTTGTCGACGTATCCACCTGGACTGGGCTCTAGTTAATATATTCCAATCTGTGAGCACCTCTTCTCCAGTTTTCTGAGTACGATATCGAGAAACCCAGTGCCCCATTTGGACACGGACCATTGGTAACAGGGACCCTGCCTCTGGCCAAGAGCGGAGACAGTAGGGTTGCAGTGAGTTTGAGGTCTCAAAAACAAAAGCAGGGGCTAGTGAGATGGCTCTCTCACATAAATAGATAAATAAGTGTAATTTAAAAATTTATAGGAGTCGGGCGGTGGTGGCACATGCCTTTTAATCCCAGCACTTGGGGAAGCAGAGACAGGGAATCTGAGTCTGAGGTCAGCCTGGTCTACAGAGTGAGTTCCGGGACAGCCAGAGCTATGACACAAAGACACTGTCTCTAAAAAAAAAATTTAAAAAGGCACCAGCTACCGAACCCGACAGCCTGAGTCTGGTCCTCAGGGTCTACTGGTGGACAGAGGGAACGAACTCCCCGACCCACCCACCCAAATTGTCTTCTGATCTTGACAAATAAATTCATGTGAACTTGTGCATGCCTGTATACACACACACACACACACACACACACACACACACACAAAAGTCAGGGGCCAAGAATGAAGAAAGATAATGGGATGCAGGGAAAACAGAAGACAGACGTTCACAAAAGCCTCCCTTCTTTCAATTAATTTATTCATGGCAGCAATGAATTTATTCATGGGAGCCCTGAACAGAGCCAGCCAGCCACTCGGCAGTTTCTGTGCACTGTTTTTATTCCAGATGCTAGGATGCTATTGCACTTAGTGGGTTAGAATGAATTGAAGTGCCCAGAGCACATATATCTTGGAGAGGTGGGGTTGGAGATAACACACGGAGCATTCACTAAATGCCCTGTAAATGTTGAGGAAGGCGTAGCCACTGAGGACTCTTTCGCATTTATTTGTTACTTGTTTGTTTACTTGTTTTTCGAGACAGGGTTTTTCTGTGTGGCTTTGGAGCCTGTCCTGGAACTCGCTCTATAGACCAGGCTGGACTGGAACTCACAGAGATCCACCTGTCTCTGCCTCCTGAGTGCTGGGATCAAAGGCGTGAGCCACCAATGCCCGGCTTGTTTATTTATTTATTTATTTAGAGACATGATTTCCTTATTCGTAGTCTTGAGCGGCCCAGAACTAGCTGTGTAACCCAGGCAAATTCCTGACCACCTTCCCACCCCACCCAGTCTCTCTAGCGCTGGAGAGGCTGGGATTATAAGTATGAGAATTGAGCCCTGGCTCCCATGCCTGCCCCTTCCTCGTAAGCCTCGTAAACTCGATAGCAGAGTTTTCGCACCCCCCCCCCTCTTGCTGGGCAATGAACTCAGGGCCTTGTACATGCCAGGCAACCACTCTACCTCTGCCATACACCCCAACCGTACAACTGCTTTTGAACAAGGAAACTCTTCTTAAAGAACAGGACCCTGAATAATGTCTTACTTAGGGTTTCTATTGCTGTGATGAAATACAATGACCAAAGGCAAGTTAGGGAGGAGAAGGGGAGAGGGTTTATTTGGCTTACACTTTCTATTTCTTCTTCTTCTTCTTTTTTTCTTTTTTACTTTTTTGTTTTGTTTCTCTGTGAGGCCTTGGCTGACCTGGAACTCACTCTGTAGACCAGGCTGGCCTTGAACTCACAGAGATCCACCTCTGCCTCCCGAGTGCTGTGACTAAAGCTGTGTGTGCCACCACCGCCTGGCTGGCATTTTCCCTCCTCTCCGATGACTTTGGCCTGTGTCAAACTGACATAAATCTATCCAGCACACCCACCAAACCGAGGTGACCCTGTGATGATGTGAAAGGCTATTTGATTAGGGGTCGATGGAAGAGGAAGATGCTAAGGAATCTTAGCATTGTCACCTGATGTGAGGCAGGCCTCCACTGCTGACTATCAAATCTGAGTTCATGCCTGTAGCGAAGCAACATTTGTCCTCTGAACTACACCCTGGCCCTGAAAAGAGTGAATATGACCAGATTAAGCGTGGTATATACTACCACAAGAAGCCCTGGGCCGCTGGGCAGTGGTGGCGCACACCTTTAATCCCAGCACACAGGAGGCAGAGACAGGAGGGTCTCTGTGAGTTCGAGGCCAGCCTGGTCTACAGAGCGAGTTCCAGGACAGCCGAGGCCACACTGGGATACCCTGTCTAGAAAAACAAAAGCAAAAAAGGAAGAGAGAAATTCTGGGTCAAACGTTGAGCCCCTCTGCTTCTGTCACCATGTACCACATAGATCTGGAGAAAATTCACAGTTTCCAGTTCTGAAAAGATGACATTCCAGTTCTGAAAGGTGACATTCCCTAGCTCACGTTCGTTGTGGGTTTGGGACTGGGTAGTGGAAATCGAAGCTGCAGCCTCAAGAATACTGGTCAAACACCAGCCACCCCCTCACCTTCTATTTTGAGACAGTGTTTCCTTATGTTGGTCAGGCTGGCTTGACACTTCCGGGGCCCCTGCCTCTGCCGGCCTCAATTAATGGTTGCGCTCTTGTGACCCTTATGTGGGACGTCCAAGAAAAGCCAAGGGTAGATCAGCCCTAAGTTGCTCATCAGTACAGCAGCAAGTTTGAAGAATCGTTGGAGGATGGCGAGAGGTGGGGGCAGCTGGAGAGATGTCTCAGTGGTTAAGAGCATTGCTCTTCCAAAGGACCAGGGTTCGACTCCCGGACCCACGTGGCAGCTCACAGCAGTTTGTGACCCAGCGGATTCAACATCTTCTCTTCTGCCCTCCACTGGTACCTAAATCCGTTTGCAGAGAAGGCTTGATGACCGGAAATCCAGCTGCCAGCCCATGTCAAAGTGGAAAGAGATAACCGGCTTCCACACGCACATGGTAGCACGCACGCGCTCCCCAACACACACACACACACACGGTAATAATAACAAACGAATTAAAAAAAAAAAAAGTATCAGGAGAGCTAGGCATGGTGGCGCGCGTCTGTACTTGGGAGGCGGGATAGGGAAGGTCATTCTGCGTCTCAGCTCAACACCAGCGTCAGTCTCTTCAAATATTCGAGGCCAGCCTGAGCTGTCTGAGACCCTGTCTCAAAAGCAAAACGCAAACAAAGGAAAGGCTTTTAGCTAGTGGCCTTCGCCCAGGGGTAAGGGGCAGTAAGTTCTCCAGGCAAGATCTGGACCGCCAACCTAAGGGTTGGGAAATGCCACGGGCTGGGCACCAGGAGGCGCCCGTCGGACCCGCCGGGGACCTAGCAACCCGGGCTAGGGCCGCCACACCGCCTCCAGTCCCGGCGGCGCCGCCGCTCCGCGCCCCTCTCCACTGTCCCCTCCGGGTGTGAGCGCCGCGGTGCAAGAGAAGCGGGGACGCCCGGACGCCCGGACGGACGCCCGGACGGCGCGGTCAGCCCTCCCAGCGTGGGCTCGTCGGAGGCAGCTGTTCTCCGCGGCGGCCGTGGGGGGCAGCAGAGGGGACCGCGACAGGTGCGGGAGCCCCTCCCGGGGCAGAAGGGGAAGGCGGGCCCCGGGTACGTTCCCAGGCTGGAAACCACCCCCGCCCCCCGCAGCAAATCCCCCCGAGGGGCCGGGCCGGCGCCGGGTCTGCGGGAGGAAGCGGCCGGAGACAGCGCGATTTCACGCGGCCTCCGGGGCTCGGGTTCCCGGGCCGGGTACATGAGTTATGGGGCTTTGCGTCCCGGGGAAACTGAGGCTGAAAACAACCTCCCACCCACTCACTCACCCACCCACTCACTCAGAAAAACAGAAATATCCACACTCAGAAAGAGAGAGAGAGAGAGAGAGAGAGAGAGAGAGAGAGAGAGGGGGGAGAGAGAGAGAGAGAGAGAGAGAGGGAGAGAGAGAGAGAGGAGAGAGAGAGACAGAGAGGAAAGAGAGAGAGAGGAAAGAGAGAGAGAGAGAGAGAGAGGAGAGACAGACAGAGAGAGAGAGAGAGAGAGAGAGAGAGAGAGAGAGAGAGAGAGAGAGAAAGGAAGAGAGAGAGAGAGGGAGAGAGAGAGAGAGAGAGAGAGAGAGAGAGAGAGAGAGAGAGAGAGAGAGAGAGAGAGAGAGAGATCCCTCAAGTGATCCAACCGGCTGGGGGAGTTGAGTGATTTGGTTAATGGGCGAGGCCAGCTTCCAGGGGGCTGGGCTTTGGCGCCCTCCGCACCCGCATTCACTACCTTTCCCCGGCCTGGGGACATTTGGGTTCTTCACCTCCTGCGGACCATCGCCCGGGAAATTGCTGGGCTGAGACCCCGCCTTGACCCTCTTGGCCAAGCTGCGGGCTGGCAGGGCGCGCTCTAGGCGGCTGTCCCAGGCTGCAACCATCGGCGGCCCCGGCCCTCGCACGGGAGGGGGCGCGGCCGTGACTCACACCCCCTCCCCCCTCCCTCCCTCCCGCCTTCCCAGACAGACACCCTCCCTGGCCGTCCCGCTCCGGACTCCGGCTCCTGTTTGCAGTTTGCAAGCTCCGCTACCACCGCCGACCCGCCGGGCTGCCCAGGTGGCCGTTGCTTCCATGTCCTAACCCAGGGGCCCCCGGGCCAGACGCGGCTGGGCTCCCTTCACCCTCCGCTGGGATCATGAGGGCGACTGGGACTCTGCAGGTGCTGGGCTTCCTTCTCAGCCTGGCCCGGGGTTCCGAGATGGGCAACTCTCAGGCAGGTAAGCGGCGCGGGGGCCCCAGCAGGCTGGAAGCGCAGAGCGCGACCCGCCCGAGCGCGCAGACCCTGGGCCGGGGGTTCGGGTTCGGGCGCGCTCTACCGGGGTGGGGTGCGACCCCGACTCTACTGGCTCAACCGGGGTGGGGTGCGACCCCGACTCTACTGGCTGAACCCGGGTGGGGTGCGACCCCGACTCTACTGGCTCCCCTAGGAGGGGACCGTGTGGCCCGGCTCTCGGAGTGGGCTGGGCAGGGGCTGCATTCCTGCAAGCCTATCCTCCTCCCCCGGGCGTCGCTGACCCTCTGATGCGTGTTCTCTGGTCAGGTTGATGTGAACAGTAGTCCGAGTGCCTCCTGTAAACTCGAGGGGCCCTGGCCTGAAGGGTCTGTGTTTGCTGCCCGGCTCCCCGGCCCCGCCACACCCCACCCCAGGTTTCAGCAACCCCCAGTTTCGTTGTTTTGCCGACAGGGCGGAGCTATGTAAGGGATGAAGTTGTTGTTTTCAGATGTTGGAAAAACAAGAATGGCACCTCCTCTTCCGTGAGTGGGGCTGCCCTGAGAAGGCTAAGATTAACCTGAGGGCCAAGTCCAGGTGGCTTCAGGGTGAGAGGCCTCAAGGCTGCCTGCCTGCCCACAAGATAAGCTGGTGCCCAACTTAACTAGCTTCTCTTTACCGAGGCCCGGTCAATTCAGTTAACACGTTGAGCATCACCTCTCCTACCTATTCCGTGAACTCGCTCCCAGACCCAACTTTTGCACTTCCCCCATTCCGTTTACTGTCTGACTGCAGACTTGTACTTCTCTATACCTCCCGTCCCATGCCATCTGAGCCCATTCCTCTGGCTGTCTCGGGCACTATGGGCGCCTGAGGACTTCTGGAGTTGGTGCGATTAGAGTCCTCCTGATATCGATTCACCCCCGCCCCCGCCTCAGCTTGGGGTACGGCCAGGCCCCTTCCCCAGAGTGGGAGTGGGAGAAACACCTGTGCCTTCCCCCACAGTTGCTGCTGGGCCTAAATTTAGCCCCTGGGATCTTGAGATGTGAACACTCCCAGCTGGTGGAGGGGGTGGTCTGGAGACTGCAGGGGGAGGTGCCAGGGGAGTGACCGGATCACTCTTCCTTCTGACCGCCCCCCACCCTCACCCCCGCCCCACCAGGAACCCAAGAGTCCGGGATTCCCACCAGGCATGGTTGGGTCTCTCTACCCTTTATCTCTGTCCTGCAGCCTCTGGGCATCCGGCCTTGTCTCAAGCCTTGTATAGCCCCTTTGTCCCCTGGTGTGTGTGGCTGGGGCAGCAGAGGGGAGATTTCTGAGGGGCAGCATGGGGTTCTCTGCCCAACCCCAGCCCAGCAGGCTGTCCTTGCTGCTTCCTTGCCGTGGTCCCCAAGTTGCCTGGCCCCTCCTGGGTGGCTGTTTATACTCCTGTCCTGCCCAGGCCCTTTGCCCCTGTTTATGAAATGCGGACTTTACCCTCAGGGTGGCAGGTAACCGACACCTGTAAGGCTTTGCGAAGCATAAGACGCAAGGTGTACTATGTGCTGTGAGCAGATAGGACCGACTGGCCACTTGTGATACTTCTCAGTCCGGACTCAGGGGCAGAGCAGTCTATACTTCTGAGCCAGGGGGACTGTGCACATGTGTGTGTGCCAGTCCTGCAAGATGTTACACACACACACACACACACACACACACACACACACACACACACACACAACTTCCCTGTACAGAGATCCTAGCTCCTCCCTTATCTGGGAAGAAGGGTTGGCGCCTTAACTTGGAAGAGGGGTGTCCTGCCAGGAAGGGGGCAGGGGTGGGGCTGTTTCAGAAATGACTAACTAGTTTTTCACTTCAGCCCAAGGACCCTGGGGTTCCTGGGTGACTCTCGGAGCCTCTGGGCTGTCCGTGGCCTCCTTGCTGGGACTAGCTCACTCCTTCCATCATGGAGACTGACAGGGAAGGAGTCAGACCAGAGGTGTATCTAGCAGGGGGGGCTGGGGCCTCTGCCGTCGACTCCCGCTGTGGCGCTCTTGTCCTGCCTCAGGGAAGGGTGGTGAGGACAGGTGGATCTTACCCCTCACCTCCACCCTCCCCATCTGCTCTTCCTCTGTGTAGGAGGGGAGAGCCGTGGAGCTCCAAGGGCCAAGACTCCCTGTACCCCATTGCCTTCCCTTTTTACAAAGGAAAGTGAAATCCGCAGCCTGGGTTCTCCGTGGAGAGCCTGCTGGGGAGTATTACCAGGGCCAGAAGTGTTTAACAACCCTGCTGACAGTGAGGCTGGGAAGAAGACCTCAGAGGGAGTGGAGGGTCTGTTCCGCTTCTCTCCAGGGCTGGAGAGATGCTGGGGAGCTGGAGCATGTTGGCTTAGGGGCAGGGAGTAGAAGGGAAAGCCAGAATTCAGGAAAGGGGAGGCCGCCAGCTCCTTATCCAGCTTTGAAGACAAAGCTCCCATTGACCCCCACCCCACTACCAGGGTTTCTCCCTCCAGTGAGGTCACTTGTCTGGGCCCAGAGCTCCGGGGTAAGAGGGAGGTGCTGCTAAGGATGGGGTGTCTGGGATAGGGTGCGGCAGCCCCCTCCTCCTGGATAGAATCGCCTCATTGTGGGCTGGACTGTGGCCCTAGGCACTGCCCCCACCCTCTGCCCCCATCCCACCCTCCGCAGACACAATAGGGTCTGTGTGCTAGCCCCAAAGAGATGTTTATTCCAGGGCCTAGAGGGAGGCAGGATGGGGGCACAAGTAAGTGCCTTAGTTGATGAGGACAGGGCAGTCAAAGTTTGATCCCTTCTAGGCAGAGGAAAAGTCCCCTGATGTCTTCCTTCCGTTTTAACCCCTCAGTGCCCATATTAGTGCCTGAAAGAGGCCCGTGGGGACTCTGGTGAAGAAGGACACACATTTCACCTTTCTGTTTGGAACGGGTGGGGGCGGGGCAGGGGATCCTGAGAAGTGAGGAGACCCCAGCCTTGGAAGCCCATTGGGGAGGGTTAGAGGCAACTGAATGTAACTGAGGGGCTTCCATGGAGGGGGCATCTATCCCACCTATCTCCCCCCGCCATTTTTACAGTGTGTCCTGGGACTCTGAATGGGCTGAGTGTGACCGGTGATGCCGAGAATCAGTACCAGACGCTGTACAAGCTCTATGAGAGGTGTGAGGTGGTGATGGGTAACCTGGAGATTGTTCTCACGGGACACAATGCTGACCTTTCCTTCCTGCAGGTGAGTGTGCATAGCCCTCCCTCCACCTGGCTGCTCCCACTTTAACCCCCATAGAAAATGCTTCCGCTTCTCAGGCCACCCCCTGCTGTAGCTGGAAGGCTCAAACCTGTGTCCTTAGGAAAACTGTGTGTGTGAGTGTGTGTGAGTGTGTGTGTGAGTGTGTGTATGTATGTGTGTGTGTGTCCTTAGGAAGACGTGTGTGTGTGTGTGTGTGAGTGTGTGTGTGAGAGTGTGAGTGTGTGTGTGTCCCCTTAGGAAGACGTGTGTGTGTGTGTGTGTGTGTGTGTGAGTGTGTGTGTGAGTGTGTGTATGTATGTGTGAGTGTGTGTGTGAGTGTGTGTGTGAGTGTGTGTGTGAGTGTGTGTGTGCATGGTGTGTGTGTGAGTGTGTGTGTGTGAGTGTGCGTGTGAGTGTGTGTGTGTGAGTGTGTGTGAGTGTGAGTGTGTGTGAGTGTGTGTGAGTGTGTGTGAGTGTGTGTATGTATGTGTGAGTGTGTGTGAGTGTGTGTGTGTGAGTGTGAGTGTGTGTGGTGTGTGTGTGTGTGAGTGTGTGTATGTATGTGTGTGTGTGAATGTGTGTGTGAGTGTGTGTGTGTGTGTGTGAGTGTGTGTGTGTCACAACAAAGAACACGTGGTGTTCTAGAAGGCTGAACTGAACCTAAGCCACCCAAGGGCCCAGAGGCGTCTGGAGAGATGACAAGGGGACCTTCCTGCTATGAGTGACTCTGGGAAGAAGTAGGTAGGAAATGTGGATCCTTGGCCATCTCTGTGGCTGTTTGCTCATGAAAGTAGCACAGTGGTGTGACAGCCCACCCCCTACAAAGTAGGAACTAGAAAGACCTCAGAGCTGGGGTTTGAGCCCAGGGGTGGGGCTCAGTTCCCTGCGGAAGCTAACGTGGAGCACTGCTTCATTGAGCCCAGGAGTCCCAGGACCATTGTGGCTCGGTGGTGGAGCACTTGACTAACATTAGAATAATAATAACAAGATAAAAAGAGTTACGAGTTCCTTCCTGGGTGCTTTAAGGGAAAGAGGGGCCTGAGACCTCGTCCCACACTGCCCCTTTCACTGACGTGACCTGCTCTGTCATAGTGGATCCGAGAAGTGACAGGCTACGTCCTTGTGGCCATGAATGAATTCTCTACGCTACCGTTGCCTAACCTCCGAGTGGTGCGGGGGACCCAGGTCTATGATGGGAAGTTTGCCATCTTTGTCATGTTGAATTACAACACCAACTCCAGCCACGCTCTCCGCCAGCTCCGATTCACCCAGCTCACCGGTTAGTGTCCATGGCCCCTTCTGGTCTTGCCCTCCCAGCCTCCCTGCCACAGGCCCACTTCCTTGGTGGTCTAAAAGCAGTGGAGGGCCCCGGTGGGGAGCTCGGGCATCTGCCCCAGGAAGGAGGGACCCCATGACTGTGGGGCTGGACTGGGAATTCCATCTGTCGCCCATTCCCCCGGCTTAGCTTGAGATCCCTCCTTCCCTGGGATTTTACCTTTGCCCTGACCTGCAGCAAGAGCGCAGGGGACTAAGCACCACCTGGGCACCTTCTGCGGTGCCCCCCCCCCCCCCGCCCCCGCGCGCACGCACGCACACACTCACACACACACTCACTCACACACTCACACACACTCACACACTCACACACACACTCACTCACACACTCTCAGACACACTCACACACACTCACTCACACACACTCACACACACTCACACACACACTCACTCACACTCTCACACTCACACACACTCACACACACACTCACTCACACTCACTCACACACTCACACACACACTCACTCACACACTCTCACACACACTCACTCACACACTCACTCACACACTCTCAGACACACACACTCACTCACACACACTCACACACACTCACTCACACACTCACACACACTCACACACACTCACTCACACACTCTCACACACTCACACACACTCACACACACACTCACACACACACTCACTCACACACTCTCACACACACTCACACACACACACACACACACACACTCTCAGGTAAAGCTGGGGGATTGAATCAGGATGTCCTGTTCTTTCCCCGCCCCTCCCCCACTGGCTAAACCGGATCTAGACAGGTGTCTGAAGAGGCAGGAGTTTCTTTGGCTCAACTCCTCCTCTGCTAGCTAGGGTCAGCCGGTTTTTCCTGAAGCCTGATCCTGATTGGCGCACCTGTGTGCCAGGCCCACGACCCCCCTGGGTCTGAGTGTTCTTTGGATTGGAGGGAAGGCGGAGAGGAGCAGTCTCGCTGTGGTCTCCAGCCCCTGGCCTTTCTTCCCACGCAGAGATTCTGTCGGGGGGTGTCTATATTGAGAAGAATGACAAACTTTGCCACATGGATACGATCGACTGGAGGGACATCGTGCGGGTGAAAGGGGCCGACATTGCTGTGAAGAACAATGGTAGAAACTGTAAGTGGTGGTGATGGACGCCCCGCTGGCCCCAGCAAACCCCATCCCTGCTGGGTCCCGTGTGGGAGCCCAGCTTCCCCAAACAGAGCCTGCCTCCCAGGAGGGAGCAGCTCAGCCTCCTGGAGCCCAAACTAGTGTGTGTGTGAGTGGGGGGCGGGGGATGCCAAAATTGCCGGGATGCTGAGCAGGGATGCTGAGCAGGGAGACGGGATGCTGAGCAGGGAGACGGGAGGATGAACTCTGACATCTCTCTGCTGCCCTGACCTGGTCTACTGCTCTGGCCTACGCAGGCACAGAATCTGTTTGTCTGGGAGGAACCAAGTTCCTGGGATGGCATCTAACCCAGCCCTCCCCTTCAGCTGCCCGTGGGTGGTGTGGGGCTGGCCCCACCCCTTGTTGACAGGTTCACTAGTGCCCAACCCTGCTCTCCAAGGGCAGGGAGGGACGCAGCCCAGGGCTCTTGCTTCCTGGGATTGAGGTGTTTGTGTGCTGACATCACACCCTACTGATTGAAGCAAGCCTCTCCCAGTCAACGCTGATGGTGGCTGATGGTGCTCTGTGTTGTCTCGATCTCCATCCAGGTCCACCCTGTCATGAGGTCTGCAAGGGGCGATGCTGGGGGCCTGGGCCAGAAGACTGCCAGATATGTGGGTTTGAATTACCTTCTCGAGAGTTAAAGCTCACACCCTCTCACAGCCCTGTACACGCAGTCCTGCCTGTGCCCATCCTAACAGTCAGAATGACTGATGGCCTCCAAATTCAGCCCTGACCGGCAGACTTTCCCTCTTTTCCTAGTGACCAAGACCATCTGTGCGCCTCAGTGTAACGGTCATTGCTTTGGGCCCAACCCTAACCAGTGCTGCCACGATGAGTGTGCAGGGGGCTGCTCTGGGCCCCAGGACACAGATTGCTTTGTACGTAACGGTGCTGTGTGCCTGTGCTCTGAGATGGGGCTCAGGCTTTGGGGAGCAGTAGAGGAATATAGACAGTATAAGTGTTAGGAATCTTTTTCATCCCCAGGCCTGCCGTCACTTCAATGACAGTGGAGCCTGTGTGCCCCGGTGTCCACAGCCCCTTGTGTACAACAAGCTGACGTTCCAGCTTGAGCCCAACCCCCACACCAAGTATCAGTATGGAGGGGTCTGCGTGGCCAGCTGTCCCCGTAAGTGTTTGAGGGGAAGGGACAATGATAGTGGACCCAAGATTCTAGGGAGATGTTTGGGATGCAGAACAGGTTAAGTGTGGTGTTAACTCGGGGGCCTAGGCCTGATAGCGGCCTCAGCCGGCGAGTGAGCTCTGTGTCAGTGCTCCTCACTGAAAAGTTTCTGCGCCCCGGTAAACCTCTCCACTGATGCAGCAATCCAAATCAGACCAAATCAAACCGAATTAGAAAAGGCCCACGCTTAATGAATACAGTGCTCCCGGGTGGCCTTCCAGTCCCCCAGAGGAGACAGGAAAAACCACGAGTCTGATTTTGTGGGGGGACAGTTTAAATACCCTGTGGGAATAGCCTTGAGCATGTCTGTGGGGCAGGGTTTGGCGGGAGGTGGGGGAGGGGCTTGGATGGAACCTTCTCCATAACATCCCAGGCTCTCTGGGTATGGATGCCAGGGGCTGGGGTGGCTTCCGCCTTAACACTGCCTGCTTCCCCCAGACTTCTAGCGCTTGCCTAGCGTGCACAAAGTGTTGGGTTTGAAAACTCCAATACCGTGAACCGGGAGAAACAGTGTGCTGTGTCCCCCAGCTCCGGGGTACAGGTGGGGGCCAGGGATGATCAGCTCCATCAAGAGGCTGATGCCAGGGCTAGAAGCACAGCTCAGCAGTTGAGACTGAAGGACTCTGTTCCTAGTACCCATATCAGGCAGCACATACTAAGCCCACAATTCTAGTCCCAGGGGGTCTGACATCCTCTTCTGGACTCCTGGAGTGCCAGGCACAAGTGTGATACACATATGTACATACAGGTATCCTGGCACACGTACAGGGCTGTCTGATGCCTCTGGCCTTCAAGGGTACCTGTACACACACAGACCGATGCACATACACATAATTAAACAGAACAAAGATATTCTTTTTGTTTTGTTTTTTGAGACAGGGTTTCTCTGTGTAGCTTTGGCTATCCTGGAACTCACTCTGTAGACCAGGCTGGTCTGAAACTCATAGAGATCCACCTGCCTCTGCTTCCCAAGTGCTGGGATTAAAGGTGTGGGCCACCACTGCCAGGCATAAAAAAACGAATCTTAAAAAATACATAATTAAATTATTTTCTAAAAAAGGGTTTGAGGGGGCTGGAGAGATGGCTCAGAGGTTGAGAGCAGTGGCTGCTCTTCCTGAGGCCCTGAGTTCAATTCCCAGCAGCCACATGGTGGCTCACAACCATCTGTAATTATATCTGATGACTTCTTCCGGCCTGTAGGGGTACATGCAGCAGAACACCGTATATATAATAAATAAACAAACCTTTTTTAAAAAGGGTTTGAGGCCATCTTTTTTTAAAAAATTTACTTACTTATGTACTTTATGTATATGGGTGTTTTGTCATACGTACATTTGCACACCAGAAGAGGGCATTGGATTTCATGGGACTCATGGCTGAGAGCTACCTTGTGGATGCTGGGAATTGAACTCAAGACTTCTGGCCTCCAACCAGTGCTGTTAACCCAATGAGCCATCCCCAGCCCCTAGGGGGCATCTTAAAAACAAAGGTGTCTCGTTTATAGGACAGACAGACCTGAGACACCCTAGGTTGTAGGTGGGCAAATCTAGTGCACAGTAGGGGCAGTGAGGGTGAAAAGGAGCCATCTTAGAAGTTGACAGTATGCCTGGCTTTGGTGGCCCACGCCTTTCATTCCAGCACTTGGGAGGCAGAGGCAGGAGGATCTCTGTGAGTTCGAGGCCAGCCTGGTCTACAGAGCGAGTTCCATCCAGGACAGGCTCCAAAGCCACAGAGAAACACTGTCTTAAAAAACCAAAAGGGAAAGAAACAAAATAAATAAAAAGAAAGAAGTTGACAGTATATTTAATGGCGATCTTCTCTTTCCTAGATAACTTCGTGGTGGATCAGACGTCTTGTGTCAGGGCTTGCCCTCCTGACAAGATGGAAGTAGATAAAAACGGACTCAAGATATGTGAGCCTTGTGGAGGGTTGTGCCCGAAAGGTGAGCCGGAAGGGGTGAGGATTACAGCCAGCCTTTTCCCTGAGGTGACCCCGGACCCAGCCCTGAGACCCTTTTGTGTTTGCAGCCTGTGAGGGCACAGGCTCTGGGAGCCGCTACCAGACCGTGGACTCCAGCAACATTGATGGGTTTGTGAACTGTACCAAGATCCTGGGCAACCTGGACTTCCTTATCACCGGCCTCAACGGGTGAGAGGCTGCTGCCCTGCCCGAAGCTCAGTCCCCATCCTCCTGTCAATGGCTTAATCCCCTAACCCCCATACAGCTGACTAGAAATGTAAGGCATAACGCCCCAAAGGACCTGAGAGGATGCATAACTCCACATCCCTCAAGGGCATCCCTAAGCAACACAGTATCACCCTGAGGAGTGACACTCTACAGGGCCAGTGTGCAGAACAGCTAGTTTTCTAGAAGTTCTTCCTTAAATTTAGGAGGAAGCTAGAGAGACAACAGTTCACAGAGACAGGTTTACTGCTGTCTATGCCTCTAGCCTTAGCAGGCACGCACGCACGCACGCACGCACATGCACGCACACCACGACTAAAAAGTGATGAAAACAATTGTCTATTTTTCATGTCTTTTACATTTATTTATTTTGGAGACTGGGTTTCTCTGTGTGGCTTTGGAGCCTGTCCTGGTACTCGCACTGTAGACCAGGCTGGCCTCGAACTCACTGAGATCCACCTGCCTCTGCCTCCCAAGTGCTGGGACTAACAGTGTGCGCCACCACTGGCCAGGCTTGTTTTGAGCATTTTTTAAAAATCATTTCTCTTTCCCTCCCTATACACACAAGCACGTACACCTTTACCTCAGTTTCGTTTTGTTTTGTTTTGTTCCAAAGAGATAAGGTCTCCATATGTAACCCAGTTTGGCCTTTGACCTTGCCACCCCTGTTCAGCCTCTTAGTGCTGATATTATAGGCGTGTGCTTTCACCTTTGTCCTAGTTTCTTTATTCTCATATGCCGTGTGGCTGCTTTGCCTGCACGTATGTCTGTGCACCGTTTGCATGCAGTGCCTGAGCTGACCACAAGAGGGCGAGTAACTCTGGAGCTGGCGTTACGAGTCAGCCCTGGACCATTTCTTTTCTTTTTGGCATGAGATGCTCTGGCCACACGTGTTCGTTTCCCCCACTACCAGCATCTCCTGAAGGAGTTCTGTGTCCTTAGGATGAAGATTATTTAGGAGCCAAGGGGCTGGGTTATAGAGAACAGCTTGCTTAACACATTTAGAGCCCTGGGTTTGATCCCCAGCACTGCAGGGAGAAATGGCATCAGGAAACTGTGTTTTGGGGTGTGCTGTGTTTATTACCATGGAGTCACACCTCTACTTTGCTGAGAAGTTTTCACTGTCTCCCCGCAGAGATCCCTGGCACAAGATCCCTGCTCTGGACCCAGAGAAGCTCACTGTCTTCAGGACGGTGCGGGAGATCACAGGTGAGGAAGAGGGGCTTCTTTAGCTGGAAGTCCCACCAGCACGCATCCCAGTTAAACCATTTAAGAAAAGTCACATTCTGCCGGGCAGCGGTAGAGCACACCTTCATCCCAGCCCGTGGGAGGCAGAGGCAGGGGGATCTCAGTGAGTTCGAGGCCAGCCTGGGATACAGAGTGAGTTTGGGGACAGCCAGGGCTGTTACACAGAGAAACCCTGTCTCAAAAAAACCAACCAACCAAACCAAATGAGAGAGAGAGAGAGAGAGAGAGAGAGAGAGAGAGAGAGAGAGAGAGCGCGATCACACCCCATGGCACGGTGGGGCGGGTGACAGAACCTGAGTCGGAGAGGACCCCCTGCTTATATGCCTCTCTCCAACCCTCAGGTTACCTAAACATCCAGTCCTGGCCCCCCCACATGCACAACTTCAGTGTTTTTTCCAACCTGACCACCATCGGGGGCAGAGCCCTTTACAAGTGAGTAAGGGGCGGGGACGGTGTCCTCTACAGACATCCAGTGGGCGTCTTCTTATCACACACACAGCGCACTTCCCGGCCACCAGGCCCCGACAGTCTGCTGACAGGAGGGGGTAAAGGCAAGGAGGGGGAGACCCAATCGTGGTGTAGACTTAACACTGGGAAGACTGACCCAGGAGGGTCACAGCAAGTTCAAGACCAGCTTGGGCCACACCGAGAGTTCCAGACGTGCCTCAGAAAAGTGTCCCTCCAAGAGAGGGACTCCCTCCCCGTGGTCCTCACTTAACCTGGAGCAAACTTGTTGAGTGGAAGCAAATCCCGTGTGTATGTATATTTACACACATTTAGAGTCTGCCTGCCTTCTAATTCTGCCTCCTTATTCCAGCCGGGGCTTCTCCTTGTTGATCATGAAGAACCTGAATGTCACATCACTGGGCCTCCGGTCCCTGAAGGAAGTAAGTGCTGGGCGTGTCTACATAAGTGCCAATCAGCAGCTCTGCTACCACCACTCTCTGAACTGGACGAGGCTGCTTCGGGGGCCCGCAGAAGACAGACTTGACATCAAGTACAATCGGCCTCTAAGAGAATGTGGTGAGAGCAAGGGCCCGCCAGGGGTGGGAGCAGGTGGTGGGGAGGCAGAGGGCTAGGGGCAGTTTGACCCTCAAGGTGGGAGTAGGCTTGAGGAAGGGAGGCCGCGAGGAAGTGGGTGTGAGGGTCCAGGCAGCAAGGAAGGGTTGTGGAGGAAGTCTTCCTGAGTCCTGAGTCTCTTCCTAACGTGGCTTTGCCTGCTCCCTTCCAGAGGCAGAGGGTAAAGTGTGTGACCCATTGTGCTCCTCTGGAGGGTGCTGGGGCCCAGGCCCTGGTCAGTGCTTGTCTTGTCGGAACTACAGCCGCGAAGGTGTCTGTGTGACTCACTGCAACTTCCTGAAAGGGTACAGAGCGCAGAAGGCCTGGGGGGGGGGGTAAGGCGGGGGAGGGGGGGCCGGGGGTAAGGCCGGGGGAGGAGGGGTGGTCCAGGTGCTCATGATCTGTAGGCTGACTCTACCCACTCTTCCTCTCCCCCCCTCCCTTCCCCTGCTCCTCCCACCCCCCCACTCACTGTGTAGCCCAGACTGGCCTTAAATCCTTCTGTCTAAACCTTCCAAGTGCTGGGATTACAGCTGTGAGCCACAATGTCTGGCTTGAGCTGGGGAGTGGGGGCTGGGAGAGAAACACAGACAGACAGACAGACAGGACCTCTTAGTCCTGGCCTGGAACTTGCTATGCAGACCAGACAGGACTCAGAGATCTTCCTGCTTCTGCTTCCAGAGCACTGAGATTAAAGGTGTGTGCTACCACATCTGGTCCTCTGTGGTTTTCCTGTTTGCTTGCTAGCCTGCTTGCCTTTGTTTTATACAGGATCTCACTCTATAATCCAGGCAGGCTCATGGAAATCTTCCTGCCTTAGCCTCCAGAGTGCTAGGATTAGAGATAGGAGCCACCACCCCTGCCTCTGCAGGTGGCTTTCTGCTTGTGAATTAGAAGGCCAGCGCTGTAGGACAGGGTCGTGAAGGTCAGAACTTTCCGTGTCTCCCGCTGCAGGGAGCCTCGGGAGTTTGCTCATGACGGCGAATGCTTCTCCTGCCACCCGGAATGCCTACCCATGGAGGGCACCAGCACATGCAGCGGCTCGGTATGGGAACGATATGCCCGATTTCCAGGGAAGCCGGAGGACCCTTGTGTGGAAGGCTGGGATTAACACTGAGACCCCATTCTCCATGACCCTCTTCTGCTCAGGGCTCTGAGGCCTGTGCTCAGTGTACCCATTTCCGCGATGGGCCCCACTGTGTGAACAGCTGCCCCCATGGGATCCTAGGTGCCAAGGGTCCCATCTACAAGTACCCAGACGCTCAGAATGAATGTCGGCCCTGCCATGAGAACTGCACTCAGGGGTGAGTGACAGGGCAAAAACGAGGGGTCTGGGGGAGAGTGCCATCACGGAGTGGGGTGAGGGAGAAGCAAGAGAGGTTTGGCTTCTTAAGACTCCCTTCCAGGGCTGGAGGGATGGCTCAGTGGTTAAGAACACTAGCTACACCAACAACCACAAGATGGCTCACAGCCACCTGTGGTGAGATCTGGTGCCCCCTTCTGGCCTGCAGGCATATATGCAGGCAGAACGCTGGATATGTGATAAATGAACCTTAAAAAAAAAGGACTCACTTCCGGCTACAGAGTGAAGGGCTGGAGGAAGAGAAACAAACCCACAACACGGAAGCAGGGCTCGGGGCTTTAATTCAGGAAAGGCTCATAGTGAGCAAGCCAGAGATGGAGGATGAGACCCTCAAGAAGGGTGGGAGCAGAGTGCCGTCTGTTTGGGGGTGAGGTCGGGCTCCAGGACGAGGTGCCACATAGGTTTGTTCTGAGACAAGCATTTATATGTGGAGGGCTCTTGGACCTGAGTGTCTATTGTCTTTTTAAAAAAATTGCTTTATAGGAGTTGCATGTGAAAAAAAAAAACATATTTATTGTGTATATGGGGACCGTGAGTGCTATGGTGTGTGTAGATCAAATGACAACTTGAGGAAGTTAATTCTCTCCGCCCCTTATATGGTTCCCAGGGGTCAAACTCAGGTCCTCGGGCTTGGCAGCAGGGGCTTTTACTGCTGAGCTAGCTGTCTTGTTGGCCTCTATTGTCTGCTTACTAAGAAGCTGATTTTCTTTTCTAGGTGTAAGGGGCCAGAACTTCAAGACTGTTTAGGCCAGACAGAGGCATTAATGAGGTAAGATGGTAAGATGAGCTTGGAGGTTGTGGAACCCAGGACTATTTGGGAGAAAGGTTGGGGGAACATCCATGCTATGCATTCTGCCTTTTTTTAAAGCTGGGATTAAAGGTGTATGCCACCACTGCCTGGCTCATCGTGCCTTATAAAAGTATTATGCGTGTCGTTTTACCTGCATGTATGTCTTTGCGGTGACTTGTTTGCCTGGTTTCCTTGGATGCAGAGGAGGGCATGGGAAATCTTGGAACTGGAATCATGGGTGTTGTGAGTCATCATGTAGGTGTTGGGACTCGGACCCAGGTTCCCCACAAGGGCAGCCAATGCTCTTAAACACTGAGCCTTTCTCTAGTGTACCATTCTGCTCTTCTTTTAAAAGTTATATGTATATGTTTTAAGATTTATGTATTTATTATGTTTCAAGTGTTCTGCCTGCACGTATGGCTGCAGGCCAGAAGGGGGCACCAGGTCTCATTACTGATGGCTGTGAGCCACATGTGGTTTCTGGGACTCGAACAAGGACAGTCAGTGCTCTTAACCTCTGGGCTCTCTCCAGCCGCTATGTTTTATAGTTTTTGTCTATTTTTGCCTTTGTGACAGACAGGGTATCACTATACAGCCCTGACTAGCACAAAACTGGTTATGTAGATCAGACAGTCCTATAACTCACAGATATCCACCTGCCTCTGTCTCCCAAATACTGGGATTAAAGGTGCGTATCGCTACACCTATCTTTTAAAAAGTTATTTTTTTTATATGTGTGAGTGATGCCTGAGTGTGTTTATGTGCACCACACGGGCCTGGCGCTCGGATGAACCATGGTGTGGTTTGTGGGTTCTGGGAACCAATCCTGGGGCCTGTGTAAGAGCTCCTAATGGATGAGCCACCTCTCCAGTCCCCCCCCCACAATAAAGAAGTATTTCGTTTATTTATTTGGTTGTTTTGGGACAGGGTTTTTCTGTAGCTTTGGGGCCTGTCCTGGAACTCACTCTGTAGACCAGGCTGGACTTGAACTCACAGAGATCTGCCTGCCTCTGCCTCCTAAGTGCTGGATCTAGAAGCATGAGCCACAGCCGCCACCACCCGGCTCAATGTATTTTATTTTTAATTACACGTATTTGTGCACTTGAGTACAAATACACTCAGAAGAGGGTGTCGGATCCCCTGGAGCTGGAATTAAAGGTGGTTGGGAGCCACCACTGGGATGTTGGGAGCTGAACCCAGGTCCTCTACGAGATCAGCCAGAGCTTTTAACTCCCCACCACCCTTAAAATATTATTTGTTACTTATTCTTTGGAAGTTTAGTACATTATATAATGTATTTTGATCATACAAATTCGCCATTATGTCCCGCCAGATCCCCCTAGTGCCTTTACCCTGTTCCTTCCCTGATTTCCTGTCCTTTTTATTATCCCTATGGATAATACCAAGTCCACCATGCTCGTGGGTGTGGAACCGTCCACCGGGGTCATTCTTTCCTGTATATATGTATGTATGTGTGTGTGTGTGTGTGTGTGTGTGTGTATATATATATATATATATATATATATATATATATAGTCCACTAAGTCCACTATCACTGGGCTCAAGAATCATGACTTCCACCATCCCTTCCTAATACTAACTTACACTACCTTAGGAGGGGGAGTCTCATATTTAGGTTGACTCCCTCACTGCTCACAGATATGTGTGGAGGTGAATGCTAACTCAGATCTACACCATGGAAATGGCATTTGTGAAGCTGCTGTAAACCCAGGACGCTGGCCTTTTCTATATCTCATAGCAAAACCCATCTGGCAATGGCTGGGCTGGTCGGACTGCCTGTGGCTCTTCTGATTCTGGGAGGCTCCTTTCTCTATTGGCGCGGACGCCGGATTCAGAATAAAAGAGCGATGAGGCGCTACTTGGAACGGGGTGAGGTCAGTATTAGCTTGACTGGGGGCACCCCAGTCTGCTCCTGGGGATGAGCGGTAGGACGGGAGCCCTCCCCTCTTGCCCTGGAATATAGTCCCTTTCTTCAAGAGGACAGTGTAGAGTTTTGGATACAGCTCAGAATGTTTGCTTAACATGTGAGAAGAAGACCTGTTGACTCCCAGAAACACACATGTACATATGTGTTCACACCGGTCCACACCACAAGTGTGAACATATATTCTCATCTTGACTCTGAAGAAACTGTTTTCCTTCTCTGTGCCTCAGCTTATGTAACTTACATGTAAATAACATTGTTTGTATCTGATGGGTGGATATAAGGGCTGATGGGTAGAGTGCTGGGCAAGAGCTTTGAAAAGCTCGCCAGACGCTTTGGTACATGGCGATAACGCCAGCACTGAGGCAGAGCAAGCAGGTCTGACCTACACAGCAAGCCCTCATCTTAGTGGGGGAGAGAGGGATAGAACCAGCCTTGTGTGGGAGGCCCTCAGGGTGGAGTACGACAGTGTCTCCTCCCCTTGTGCTGCTCAGAGGGAAACCAAGCCTCTGGACCTTTTGTCAGCACAGCTTCCTCGATCCTGTTCCTAGAAGGCCTGTTGTTCCTCAGTGAAACTACATTGCTATCCAGAACTGAAGACCGTCTCTCTTCCTGCCCTCAGCTCCGGGCTCTGCTGCCCTCAGCACCCACCTGTGGGGAGCAGGTGGGGCTGGGGCTGGGCCTGTGTGATTCGCCTTTTCTGAGCTTCTTCCTATTTGCTCCTCAGAGCATTGAGCCTCTGGACCCCAGTGAGAAGGCAAACAAAGTCTTGGCCAGAATCTTCAAAGAGACAGAGTTGAGGAAGCTTAAGGTGCTGGGCTCTGGAGTCTTTGGAACTGTACACAAGGTGAGTGACTCACAGGAGTCTGGAGAGATGGGGAGAAGATGGCGGGAAAATGGGAGGATTTCAGGAAATAAAAAGAATGATTTTTTGACATAAAAAGAATGATTTTTTTTTTTATGTCCACCCCAAACTTTCCAGGGGGTTTGGATCCCTGAGGGTGAATCCATCAAGATTCCAGTCTGCATTAAAGTCATCGAGGACAAGAGTGGACGGCAGAGTTTTCAGTCTGTGACTGACGTAAGTGAAGAGAGGCAATTCTCACAGTGTGTGAGATCCATGGTAGGCACGCTGTACCTGAGTGCTGCTGGAGGGATCTCTGGAACGGGTGGGTGGGGTGGATTGGGTGTGTTTTTGTGGGCCTGTGACTTCCTGGCTAATATCTCCTACGTTTTGCAGCATATGCTGGCCATTGGAAGCCTCGACCATGCCCACATTGTGCGTCTCCTGGGACTGTGCCCAGGATCATCCCTGCAGCTTGTCACTCAGTACTTGCCACTGGGCTCCCTCCTTGATTATGTGAGACAGCACCGAGGGGCACTGGGGCCACAGCTACTGCTCAACTGGGGAGTACAAATTGCCAAGGTGAGGGGAGTCTGGAGGGGCCTAAGAGACAGCCTTGAGTGGGAAGGCAGAGTCTGAGCTCTGAGCTCTCAGCATTTGGGCAGCTCCTGTTGCTCAGTGAGTGCTCTCCAACCCTGAGGCTGCCTCCTCCTCTCCTCTAGGGTATGTATTACCTTGAGGAACACAGCATGGTGCACAGGGACCTCGCCCTCCGGAATGTGTTGCTCAAGTCTCCTAGTCAGGTCCAGGTGGCAGATTTTGGTGTGGCTGACCTTTTGCCACCAGAAGACAAGCAGTTACTACACAGTGAGGCCAAGGTAAGGTGACAGGGGTGACGGAATGTGCAGTAGTGAGGACTCTTTCTGAGATGTGTAGGTGAGCCCTGGTCAGCCTGGGGAGAGGGAGCTGAGAATGGCAGAAAATGTGAGTTCAGAAAACAAACAATGATAGAGAGCTTGAATTTTAAAGACAATAATGAAATTTGTGAAAATTAACTGATAGCAACTTTATCTTTCATTTTCAGACTCCAATTAAGTGGATGGCCCTGGAATGTATCCACTTTGGGAAATACACACACCAGAGTGATGTCTGGAGTTATGGTGAGCCTATGTGGCTGACCTGCATGTCATCACCAGCCCAAGTCCCCCCACTAGCTTATGTGTCTCCTCTTCTCAGGAACTATCTGCCTCACCAACTTCTGGTCCTTGTATTAAAGCAGAGTCTACCTTCCCTTACTATCTTTGAATAGCCGGGGTCTATCTTTCATACTTACTAGTTAATTTTTCATACTTAATTTCTTCCTATGTCAGGTGTCACAGTTTGGGAGCTGATGACTTTCGGGGCAGAGCCCTATGCCGGGCTGAGGCTGGCTGAGATACCAGATCTGCTGGAGAAGGGAGAGCGGTTAGCGCAGCCCCAGATCTGCACCATCGATGTCTACATGGTCATGGTCAAGTGTGAGTTGTTTGCTGACCCTGCCTTTTCTAACTCACTGGCTTCCTTCCTCCTCCCTCCACGGCTGCCTTCTCTCCGGGCGCTAGCCCCTCCATCTCATTCCCAGGTTGGATGATTGATGAGAATATCCGCCCGACCTTTAAAGAACTAGCCAATGAGTTCACCAGGATGGCCCGTGACCCACCTCGGTATCTGGTTATAAAGGTGAGTAGGGGCTACAGGTGCCAGGTCCTTTACAGAACAGGACAGCTGGTTGGGACGAGAGTCCACCTGATGGTTGTCTGCTCCTGTAGAGAGAGAGTGGACCTGGAGTTCCTCCTGGGCCTGAGCCCTCTGCCCTGACAGACAAGGACCTGGAGGAAGTGGACCTGGACCTGGACCTGGAGGCAGAGGAAGACAGCCTGGCGACCACACTGGGCTCTGCCCTCAGCTTACCGGTGGGAACGCTTACCCGGCCACGTGGGGTAGGAAACCTTCTAACTGCTCAGGATTCTGCTCCGTGAACCCTCATGAGCCCCCTTGGAATCACCACTCATTGGCCTCCATGCTAATACATTTCTTCCCTCGTTTTAACCCTTGCCTTTCCTTTCGCATTCTAGAGCCAGAGTCTTTTAAGCCCCTCCTCTGGATACATGCCCATGAACCAGAGTAATCTCGGGGAGGAATGTCTGGTGAGTGTGTCTGCTGCTGCCAGAGGCTGGGGTGGCACAGTCTTATAGATGTGGAGGCAGACACTTCAAATCTTGAAGGTTTTTCTAATTTGAAACAAACTTGTCTTACGTGTCAGTCCCAGTTCCTCTCCCTCCCCTCCTCCCCTGTCCCTCCCCACCAGCCCCCATCCCATCCCCTTTCTGCTCCCCAGGGAGGGTGAGGCCTTCCATGGGGGATCTTCAAAGTCTGTCATGTCATTTGGAGCAGGGCCCAGGCCCTCCCCCATGTGTCTAAGCTCAGAGAGTATCCCTCAATGTGGAATAGGCTCCCAAAGTCCATTCCTATACTAGGGATAAATACTGATCCAGTACCAGAGGCCCCATAGACTGCCCAGTCCTCCTAACTGACACCCATGTTCAGGGGGTCTGGGTCAGTCCCATGGTGATTTCCCAGCTATCAGTCTGGGGTTCATGAGCTCCCCCTTGTTCAGGTCAGCGATTTCTGTGGGTTTCTCCAGCCTGGTCTTGACCCCTTTGCTCATCACTTCTCCCTAGTCTTGAAGGTTTAACGCCCTGTAATAGAGAAGGCTTGGAACAAGCACACTTCCTGCTACATCTGTTTACCTCTCCTTGTACTGTTTCCTGTTATTTTCCTCCTTAGGATTCTGCAGTTCTGGGGGATAGTGAACAGTGCCCCCGTCCCATCTCTCTGCATCCAATTCCACGGGGACGTCTGGCCTCAGAGTCATCGGAGGGCCATGTGACAGGCTCTGAGGCTGAACTCCAAGAGAAAGTGTCGGTCTGTAGAAGCCGAAGCCGAAGCCCACGGCCACGCGGAGACAGCGCCTACCATTCACAGCGACACAGCCTGCTTACCCCCGTCACCCCGCTCTCCCCTCCAGGGTTAGAGGAAGAAGATGTCAATGGCTATGTCATGCCAGATACACACCTCAAAGGTACCTGGCCCTTTCTTCAGCATTGTCCTCAAATCTAATCTTTTTCTCCAAGCTCCCCTTAATTCTTTCATATTCTCTGATGTCTCCCAGCCACTTGTTTTCTAACTCACGCCCTCTGCTGGTTATTTCTCTGAATTTTTATACATACTTGCAATTTTTCTCCACCGCAGGTGCATCCTCCTCCCGCGAAGGTACGCTTTCTTCGGTAGGTCTCAGCTCTGTGCTGGGTACTGAAGAAGAAGATGAAGATGAGGAATATGAGTACATGAACCGGAAGAGAAGGAGCAGTCCACCTCGGCCCCCTAGGCCTGGCTCCCTCGAAGAGCTGGGTTATGAGTACATGGATGTGGGCTCAGACCTCAGCGCCTCTCTGGGCAGTACACAGAGTTGCCCACTCCATCCCGTGGCCATCGTGCCCTCTGCTGGCACAACTCCAGATGAGGACTATGAATATATGAACCGCAGGCGTGGTGTAGGTGGTGGTGGGGGCGATTATGCAGCCATGGGGGCCTGCCCTGCAGCTGAACAGGGGTATGAAGAGATGCGAGCTTTCCAGGGGCCTGGACATCATGCTCCCCATGTTCGTTATGCCCGCCTCAAAACTCTGCGTAGTTTAGAAGCCACTGACTCTGCCTTTGACAACCCTGATTACTGGCATAGCCGGCTTTTCCCCAAGGCGAATGCCCAGAGAACTTAACCTCTGCTCCTTGAGACTCTCAGGGAGCATTTGTTGGCAGCTAGTGCCTCTTGAGGGTACCCCTTCCTCATCCCTCTCCCTCAGGTCCCACTCCCATTTCTCCAGTCCTAGACAATGCCATCTAGTCTTTGGAGACTTGTAAACATATCCTCACAATTTTTTTTGTGGTATGTAGCCAGCTGTGCACTTTCTTCTCTTCCCCCAACCCCAGAAGAGAAGGTTTTTCCTATTTGTGTACTTTCCCAGTCCTCATCCCTCAGCTTCCTCAGGGAGACTCCCTGGAGATATGAAGGATTACTCTCTAAGCCCCTTTCCTTTCTTTCTCTCAGACTTTGCCTTTGTTTCCCACAGACTGTCCTAAGGAAGAGGAGATGAAGTAGAGCTGGAGGAGGAAAGTGAAATCTTGGCTTAATCCCATGGAAAGATTGAGGAGCTTAAAACGTGTGGAAAAAAAGAAAGTTAGGCATAGTTACCAATAATTGAACATTTACTATGAGCCAGGCATCATCAAGCTGAACTCTGCCAGCATTATCTCACTTAGTCTCTACGGTTTTGTGAGGTAGAGCTGATCCCATTTTTACCAATACAGGAGTCCCCCGGAGTCTTCCAAGGTAGCCAATAGGTCCCTGAGTCTGTGGATAGTACCAAATCCTGTAGTTTTTGTTTGTTTGGTTTTTCATTTTTTACTAGACAGGGTTTCTCTGTGTTGCCTTGGCTGACCTGGAGCTTGATATGTAAAGCAGGCTGGCCTTGAGTTCAGAAATCCCCCTGCCTCTGCTTCCTGAATGCTGGGACTAAAGGCGCACATCACCCTCACCTAGTCTGTAGTTCTTTAAAAAAATTTTTAGTTGGTTTACAAACTGAATGCTATAGCTTAGTGTAGCTTAGTGCCTTTTTCCATCTTACCTAAGAACTTATCATTCATTATGGCCGTAATTTTGTTTTAGTTTGAAGTACCACAACAAAAGTAGTACTAATTAGTCTATCTTCATAATTTCATGGATTTGTTATTATAGATCTTACCATATGACTTTCCCTCTATGAAGTCAAGAAGATTCACCTTTTCTCAAACAAACAAACAAAATACTTCTCTTTGGCATATCTGAATTGCCACATCACTACTCTTGCATTCTGGGCCCATTTGTAGGTAAAATAAGGGTATTTGAACATAAGAACTGTGACATCGATGTTGGTCAGTCTAATAACAGGTGGGTTATGAAGTGACTAAGGTTATTTGGTATGGATGCACTAGGCAGAGATTTGTCTACCAGGTACAATCGAAAAGGATGGTTCTAGTTTCATCGTGCTACTCATTATGGTTTGCAATTTAAACTTTAGGGACTATTTATTTCAGGAATTTGTCATTCAATATTTTCAGATTGTAGTTGATTATGGGTTATTAAAACTGTGGACAGCAAAACCTCAGATAATGGGGGACTGAGCCTTGAAGAAATTTAAGCAGCAGGTCTAGGATTCAACATCTTCCCAATTCCAATGCCTGTACCTTTACTATGAGGTGTCAAGGAGTACCTATGTCAAACCCTTGTGTGTGTGTGTGTGTGTGTGTGTGTGTGTGTGAGAGAGAGAGAGAGAGAGAGAGGGAGAGAGAGAGAGAGAGAGAGAGAGAGAGAGAAACAGGGTCTCACTCTGCAGACTGGTCTGGAAGTATGTAGCCTCAACATGATGGCCTTGAACTCAGTTCTCAGCAATCCTGGGTCAGCCTCCCAAAGGCTATGACTACAAGAGTGAATTGCCAGGCTCCTTGTTTGTGCACTGAATCGAGCAGATGGCAGAGGGTACATTTTCCTCCAGCACTCAGGCTTCTCATCTCAGGAAGTTGTGAAGACAACACAGAAGGACAAATAAGTAGACATTTTCGTGTAAGCCATAGCCCACATAAATTGTGGGTAATATGAACTCCTTACAGCCAATTCACTTACAGCCAAGACCTGTATTTAGGAACTATTTGTAACCAGTAACGAGAAACTTCTCGTGGGATAGAAAGAGGATCCATCTTCAGACTCTCAGTTTTCCTGGATGGGAACTGAGGGAAAATGTCTTCTTGTATCATTAAAGGTTTTTTGTTTTGTTTTTATACGTGTCGGAATAAAGATGCCAAAGTATATTTTGGATTCTTGTCAACTGAAGAGTGCATAAGACCATCCCTTTCCTTTGCTTCTTAGCATTTGGTGGCTTCCTCTGCTCCAGACATTCCCAAACTTTTACTTGAATGTTTCTAATATTTTATTTTTAATTATGGATATGTGAGGGTTGGAAATGGTGAGGGCAAGTGCCCAAGTTGTAAGCTGCTTGACACGGGTGCTGTGAACTCCCTTCCCCCACAGGAATACCAGGTTATAACTCCTAAGCCATTTCTCCAGACCGTTTCTAGTCCTTTTTATTAACCAGTTTTACTGGGAATCGCTTCAGAATAGCACGTGTAAGCAAGAACAGCCAAAGCGCTTGCTTGGGAAGAGGGAAAAGCCCCAAAGACGTGTTTTTGTTTTGTTTTGATTTTTCCTGAACGCTGAAAATCTGAAATGATTCAGAACACATTCTCTTGAGAGTGACTAAATACCTCCTAAACATTTCCCTTAGATGCCCCCATCAAAACCTACCGCTGGAACAACAGTGCCATTTTACTCCTAGTACGGTAGCAAGTCTGGCCTTATTACATTAGCAGGCCACGGTAAATGAATAATCTCTACGACTGTCTAGTTAAAGCGTCCAGTTAGTCCCTCGCTCCCGGCACCGCCTCCGCTCAGCCCCTTCCTGTTCTCCCGGCAGAGGGGGAGGAGGGCTGGACCAGCCAGGCCGGTCGAGCTCGGTGCCCGGGAATCCAAGGCTACTCGCCCAGGATAACCGCCCCTGGTGTACCAACAGTGACCCTGGTCCTGCAGCCCCACCCTGCCCCGCCCCGCCCCGCCCCGCCCTGCCCTGCTCAGCGGCCTCTAAACCTTCCTCTCCGCGAGGCTCCGCCCCACCACGCGTAGCCCGCCCCCCTCTGTTACGAGTTCTGGCTCCGCGCTCCCGTGAATGAGGTTTTTTCCCGGAGAGACCACGTTTTCCCTCAAGCTCCCCAACGGCTCCGCCTTCCCGCCGGAGCCAGACCCTTCCCAGCGTGCCCGGCGATTCCGGCGTGCGCAGACCTGGGAGGGCAAGGCCCCGGGGCCTGGCGGCGGGGCGCGAGGAGCAGGCTGGGAAGTGTAGTTCCCGCGTGCACGAGGGCGGCTGGAGGCCGGACGCCGGCCGGACTCATTGTCCCAGTGTGCCCTGCGCCTCAGCCCGCGCGCTCGCAGCTTCTCGCTCTCTGCGCCCGCCCTCCCGCTCCCTTGCTCGCTCGCGCTTTCCTCGCGGACCGAAGAGACTCTAGCTGCAGCTTGTGGCTGGGAGGGAGCCGGAGGCCGCAGCTCAGGGATAGTGAAGCTGCAGTATCGGTGGCGGGACGATGTCGGGCGAAGACGAACAGCAAGAGCAAACGATCGCCGAGGACCTGGTCGTGACCAAGTATAAGATGGGGGGCGACATCGCCAACCGTGAGTGCGGCCTCGGGGGTCTTGGAGTCGAGGCTGAGAGGGAGAGGTTTGGGGCAGTCTCCGGAGGGGCTGGAGCGGCTGGGTCTTGCGGAGTGAGCCCCCGAGGGGCGCGTGCCGACGGCCGGGGGCGACGTGGTGGGGAGATCTGGTGTCGCCTCGGGGACTGAGCAGCCATGCCTGGGCTGGAGAGTGTGGAGGTGCGGGCCGGCGACCGCGAGGAGCGCAGAGAGGGGCCCAGGCGTGCTCCGGCCCCGGGCGGTTGGTAAGGAGGCGCGTCGCGTCGTCTTCTGCCCATCTTCACCCCTCGGTCTGCCCGGATCTCTGCTCCCCTGGCTGGCAGCTGGGAGGCCACCTCGCAAAGGGTGCTCCCAGCTGTTGGCGACGGAGGCGTCCCTCTGGCAGGCGCGGGTCTTGACCCGTAGGAGCCAGGCCGGCACGTGTTGCCAGCTCCCTGTGCTGATCGCTGGCTCCCCACTTCCCCACCACGTGCTTCAGAGAAGTCTCCGCTTCAGGTCCTCCTGGTGGGGCCGCTGCTCCCCGGGCCTAGCTCGAGGGACCGTTGGGGGCACGACCGGAGCTTCTGACACAACTCTTTTAAAGATACCTAGTTTTCTGGAAGAGGTTAATGACTGCCGCCCCAGCCTGTGAGCTGGCCTTGAGTATCTGTTCTTGGAGGCTTCTGACAGTGTTCTGAGGTCCCGCTTAGAACACAGCCAGGCAAGCCTGTCAATGGTGGGAAGGGGTGCAGGGGAACACTGATTTTTTTTTTTTTTTTTTAGCGTCATCATAAGCATTCCTTGCTCTTTCTCAACAGTTGTCCGCCACTTGGGCAGATGACTTTCTCTTTCCAATTCGTCTCGTCCTGTCCGTCCCGTGCCCGTTCCTTCTCACCCCTACCCCCCCCCCAAGAGTTTCTGTGTAGCCCTGGCTGTGTAGACCGGGCTGGCCTCAGAGATAGTTCCGCCTGTCTCTGCTTCCCAAGTGCTGGGATTAAAGGCGTGTGCCACCACACCCAGCTCTTTCATTTTAAAAAGCCACTTAATGGAGATAGAAACTATTTGGACTCTAAACTGGTCTTGACAATATTGAAGAAGGTATTTAGGTTGCCTTTGGTTAAACCCGAGTTTCTTCTGGATTCCAAAGAATAACCAAGCCTTAAATAATATCCCTATCTGGGGTGGTTTTGGTATTTGACACTATTGTTTTAAATCAGACAAAATTTCCATCCCAACACCGTACAGTTTTTAGCTTTAGGCAATTGTGACTTTAGATACTTTTGAAACTGATCACATGTAAACCTTGAGTCCCCTTAATCTTTGAGACCTTAGATTAATTTCCCTGGGCTTATATACTTTTATATAGGGAAATGCATTTACATAAATTGTGATTACTAACACCTAATTAGAGTGTCTAGGGAAGGGAAGAAGGTAACATTTAACAATGCTTCAACTTTGACTCAGCAATTCTATGTGTGCCTTCCCCTTGTCCCTGACGCCTATAAAATCTTCGGCTCCGCCTGTGCATATGGGGTGTCTTGAGTACAGTTCCCTAATGTTTATGATTCTGTATATCATAACACCTTTGGAAGGGCTATGGCTCTTGTCTATCAATGTGTCAAGTAATTATAGGAGAGAAGTTAGCATTGACCTTTTTTATTTTAGTAAGGCTGGATGTGGTAGTGTTCGTTTTTTTTCTTCGTGTGTGCCAGCACTTTTCAGGGAAACAAAGGCAGGTGGGTTAGGGTTAGGGTCTCTAAGTTCTAGGACAGCTAAAGGTGTGTCTCAATACAAAACATTAAAGGTGGATAGATTTGTACCAAGACCCAAATTTTGGTTTCTTTCCTCTTTTTGCCTTAAGACAACGGCCCTAGGGAGTGGGAAATGAATTGAGCTTCACATCTACTTAGCTGACCTGATGGGATTCTGTCCCCAGGGGTGCTCCGATCTTTGGTGGAAGCTTCCAGCTCGGGCGTGTCGGTACTGAGCCTGTGTGAGAAAGGCGATGCCATGATAATGGACGAGACAGGGAAAATCTTCAAGAAGGAAAAAGAAATGAAGAAAGGTAAAAGGGGAAGAATTCTCTGCCTGATTTCTCTCATTTGACCCTATCCATCCAGCCCCCACCCCACTGTAACATCCACCCCATCTCGGATTTAAGTACTTGGAAATCTGGAGTAGCGAATGGGATTGGTGTAGTTTCCTTCCCAATCTAAACTGAGTAAGTTTAAGCGAGTCCCCGAAACAAAAGCCCCTCATCTTTCTAAAGGGTAGCAAGTGTTGCCAAAGCAGAGAAGAGCAAGGCAGTAAGGCCGATGATTCTTTTTACAGGTATTGCCTTTCCTACCAGCATTTCCGTAAATAACTGTGTATGTCACTTCTCCCCTTTGAAGAGTGACCAGGACTATATACTCAAGGAAGATGACCTGGTAAAAATGTAAGGTCCATTCTGGAGTATTTGTCATTTTCCTACACATTCACACACTGTCAGTTCCTAATGGATATTCTGTCCTTGCCTCTCAGTGACCTTGGGGTCCACGTGGATGGTTTCATTGCTAATGTGGCTCATACTTTCGTCATTGGTGTAGCTCAGGTAGGTAGCATGCCTTTCCGGGTTGGTGAGGGGGTGATGTACTCCACTCTTCAGTGCCACGGCGCTGTAGAGTCTATTCTGGTGGTGTGTGATTGGCCGGCCTTGAATGTGAACACACAGAGTGAGCTTCCCAAGTGATAACTGGTTATATTTCTCCACAGGGGACCCAGGTAACAGGCCGGAAAGCAGATGTCATTAAGGCAGCTCATCTTTGTGCCGAAGCTGCCCTGAGACTGGTCAAACCCGGAAACCAGGTAGGGTGCTTCCTTCCTGTTGTGAAGATAAATCAGGCACCCCTGAAAAGTAATTAACTTAGTGTCTACCACAGTACATGCAGGGTGTAGGGGTGTAGCTTCTCACTGTGGAACCTATAAAGGCTATTTTTACACTTTGTATGTGCACTTTCACCCCAAAATAATCTGGGGTAGGTAACTAACAATGAGACACGTTTCTCAAAACTGCATGAAAAGGATAGAAAGTGCTCACAAATTCATGGCTGAAACCAGGAGCATTCAGATGTTTGGAGGAGGGCTGGAGTTCTTCTCGCGTTAGGTCGCCGTCAAGTTATCTCTGGGGTTAGACAGAGCCACTCAGAACGTAAAGCATCTTCTAGTGAGCTCTTGCTCAACTACTCCTGTGTTCAGTTTGTACTTAGCCCTCATGATTGCTAGGTTTGCATGCTTTTCACCTAAAATTCTGCCTGTTTCCTTACAATACTATTGACTAAGGAGTTCAAAGGGCTTGAAAACAACTCCTTTTATTGGTTATTTTCATAATCTATAGCTGGAATCATGCAAACTATGCATTTTATTTTTCAAGACAGGGTGGGGTTTCTCTGTGTAGCCATGGCTGTCCTGTAACTATGACCAGGCTGGCCTTGAACTCCCAAAGAGATCTGCCCACCTCTTCCTCCCAAGTGCTGGGATTAAAGGACATTACCATTTTTTAAAGCCATCCATCCCACCCCGCCCCATTCTGTCTTCCTCCCCTGAGATACAGGTGTGTACCACCACACCTAGTCAAGAGTAATCTTGAGCTCAAATTTCCTGTGAAATTGAACCATGGCTCTTGTGTCAGAAGAATGACATTAGTGTCTTGGATAAGGAGGAATATTAGGACCAGAAAGGACTCTTGTTGCCAAGCCTGCTGACCTGTTGATCCCTAGGACCTACCTGAAAGAAAGTGAGAACTGATTTCTTTTGTTTATTTTGACAGAGGTCTTATTCTGTGTAGGTCAGGCTAGCCTTGAACTCAGAGATCCACCTGTCTGCCTCCTGAGTCTTGGGTTAAAGGCTTGCACCACCATGGCTGGCACAGAATTTAGTTTTTTGAGGCAGGGTTTCTCTGTGTAGCCCTGGCTGTCCTGGAACTCACTCTGTAGACCAGGCTGGCCTCTAACTCAATGTAGCACCACTGCCTGGCTGCATTTTATAGTAGTCTGTAGGAATGATGATTGTGAATAAGAATCTCTGGCACTTGATGAGGGGGATGCCAGAAAAATCTATCATGAGAATTAGTTGGAAAGAGCAGGCCACTCACCTTTCCCTCGCTCTTGTACTTCTAGAACACACAAGTAACAGAAGCCTGGAACAAAGTTGCTCACTCATTTAATTGCACACCAATTGAAGGTGAGACTTCTGGGGTTAAAGGTCTGACAGTGAGTGGTGTGGTGTAGGATTAAGGATCCATCCTGGCTCTGGCAGAGCCTCTCTATGCCCCTTTCCACAGCCAGACATAGCACACCATCAAACTACTTATGGGAGTAGATTTGGAAGCTGTAGAGTGGGGCCATATAGCTGGTGCCATGGGCTTTACCCTTCTGCAGGTATGCTGTCACACCAGTTGAAGCAGCATGTCATCGATGGAGAGAAAACAATTATACAGAACCCTACAGACCAGCAAAAGTAGGTGCCAACCCCATCCTTTGCTGTAGGAGCTGTCAGGGTGTAATTGTCCATGCCCATACTTTGACCACGGTTACCTTGTTTGTGTGTGTTGTTGGGGTCTGTGTCTGTCTAAACATGTGAGTGCAGGTACCCTTGAGAGGCAGAGGCAGGCTGATCTCTGAGTTCGAGGCCAGCCTGGTCTACAGAGTTCTAGGACAGGTTCCAAAGCAAGACAGAAACCTTGTCTCAGTGAGAAAGAGAGGGAGAGATCAATACCTTTGGTTTGGGTGCTGAGAACTCAGGGCCTAAGGATCGGTATGTGCTCTTGATTACTGAACCATCTTCTGTCACTGTGTATAGTCCTGCCTGGCCTAGAACTTGCAATGACCCTTCCCTTCTGCCTCCTTAAGATCACAGGCTTTTGCACCCTTATGTCTGTGCCTGGCTTGGTCAGGGTTCCCTCCCTTCCTTTTAGGAAGGACCATGAAAAGGCTGAGTTTGAGGTACATGAAGTTTATGCTGTGGATGTCCTCGTCAGCTCAGGAGAAGGCAAGGTAAGAATTCCATATTTAGCAAAAGGGGTAACTTGAAGGTGTGTTCACCAGACCATATTTGACCTAACTTAACTCTCTTAGGCCAAAGATGCAGGACAGAGAACCACCATTTACAAACGAGACCCCTCTAAACAATATGGCCTGAAAATGAAAACTTCACGTGCCTTTTTCAGTGAGGTGGAAAGGCGTTTTGATGCCATGCCGTTTACTTTGAGGTACTGCGTATAGCAAGACCAGGACTGGGAACCAGTCTGACTCAGTTTGTATACCCAGAAGCATCCTCCCTTCCCTTGGCCCTGGGTCCCTCCCTCCCCCTCTCTGTCCTGCCCAGACTTGTAGCTCCTGCCTGAATGCACGTCCTCCGTCCTACCCATCTCCTTGGATATAGTATAGAAGAGCAATCCCAGACATAGCCTCTGCATGAAGATAGAGATGATTTAAAACTTGCATGACTGAAAGTATGGTAGCAATGCTTGTGATGCCAATACTCCAGAGGCTGAGGCAGAAGAGTTTTTAAGTTAGCCTGAGCCACACTGAGCAAGAACTTGTCTTAACGACAGGGCCAGTTGCTTGTGCAGTTGCAGGTCAAGAGCTGTGCAAGACTGCCAACCTAAGCTCAACCCCAGAAACCCACGCAACAATAGAAGGGTAAACCAACTCCAGAAAGTTGTCCTCTGGCCTGCACACCCATGCCCTACCCCCCAGCCCCCATCATACCTGTATTCACACTAATAAAAATAAATGATAACAACCTGGTAGGTTGTTAAGGAGGCCTGAATGTTGTCTGTCTTCCCAGAGCATTTGAAGATGAGAAGAAGGCTCGAATGGGTGTAGTAGAGTGTGCCAAACATGAGTTACTACAGCCATTTAATGTTCTCTATGAGAAGGAGGGTGAGTCCTAAGAAGGGTTTTATTTAGAGTTCCCAGTTGTACACTTCCCTCCCTTTAACTCAGGAGTATGACTCGAACTTATTTTTCCCCGTAGGTGAATTTGTTGCCCAGTTTAAATTTACAGTCCTACTCATGCCCAACGGCCCCATGCGGATAACCAGTGGTCCCTTTGAGCCTGACCTCTACAAGTCTGAGATGGAAGTCCAGGATGCAGAGCTAAAGGTTAGTGGTGAACGTGGGACATTGACTTGCTCTGAGTCCTAAAAGGAATTGCCCGAGTAGGCAAGTGTTTGTCCCACGTTTCTCAGGGTTCACCTTCCTGTCTTCTAGGCTCTTCTCCAGAGTTCTGCAAGTCGAAAAACCCAGAAAAAGAAGAAAAAGAAGGTGTGTGATGATCTCTTTTCTGGTGATGGTGCGGTATGACCCCACCTTTCTCTGCTTCAAAGAAGTTGGAAATTGATGTCTTTCTTTCTTGGTTTGGGATTGCAGGCCTCCAAGACCGCAGAGAACGCCACCAGTGGAGAAACATTAGAAGAGAATGAGGCTGGGGACTGAGGTGGGTCCCGTGTCCCCAGCTTGTCACTCCTGCCTCATCCCCTTCCCACCGCACCCCAGGCTCTGCGAATTGCAGTTGTCTTCACCCAAGACCACCAGCAGAGCGAGCGGGCCTTCTGCCCACACCCCAGTTCCCACACCTACCCACCCACTCTTTCCAGCAACAAACCAGCTCCAATTGACTCTGGTCTTGGGAGGCCAGGCTTCCCGGCCAGCCACTGAAGACTACTTTCAGTAGAAAAAGAAATTGAATAATAAAATCAGGAGTCAAAACCCATCGTCTTCAAGCCCCTCTTTCTGGCCTTTTCTACTCTGCTTGGTCAAGGTTTGTGGCCCACACAGAACAAAGGAGGCTAAGTTAGCCGCCACCACTGAAACCTCAGCTGAAATTTTTTATGTCACTGATGTCATTTTCTCATCTTTTGGGGCTTTACTATTTTCCACTGTGCCGAGTATTTAATCTGCCTTCGAGGAGGAAGACCAATTATATTTTTTATTCACCTGTGGCAGATCCTTCATGATAAAGGGTTAGATTTTAGAAGCTGAAGTCTCCATTAAAACATTCTTATCATCTCTCATTAGTCATTGTTTATTTTTACCTTTGTAAAGCGGTTGTAAACCCACGATGTTGGGTTTGTTTCTTCTGCCCTTTCTCCCTGCCCTGGAGCCAGTGGGTTTTCCTCAGGATCCACCTTAGAACCTACATGGAAAATTCCACTCTGGGTTTTTTGTTCCAGATTCCCCCCCTCACCTTTTTTTTTTGTTTTGTTTTTGTTTTTTTGTTTGAGACAGGGTCTCACTATGTAGCCCTGGCTGTCCTGGAACTCACTGTGTAGACCAAGCTGGCCTCAAACTCAGAGATCCCCCTGCCTCTGCCTCCTGAGCACTGGAACCAAACGCGTGTGCCACCACACCCAGCTTCCTGTGAAATATTTTGAGTTCCCTCCCAAGAAAGAAAAAGCGGGAAGCAGAGGAGTAGACGGAAGAGAAAGACTGGACTTGGAGGGCTTGCTGGGGTTTGTAGAGAAGGGTTACAGTTTGTACCTCTGGCATGCTGTACCAGGGAGCCAAGGCTCACACTTAAGCAGTTTTTGAATTGACATGGCATTAAATAAATTTGGATTTGCTCATAATGTAATATATCTGTTCTTTTGTTCTTTATGGTGATCGTGTGTATGGAATAATTTCTCTATAGTTTCCTCTGTGTAGCCCTGTCTGTTCCTAGAAAACACTGCAGACCTCCCTCCTAGTAGAACTGAAATACTTTTTTTTTTTTTTTTTAAGATTTATTTATTATCTACAGTGTTCTGGGGACACCAGACCAGATCTCATTACAGAGGGTTGTGAGCTACCATGTGGATGCTGGGAATTGAACTCAGAACCTCTGGAAGAACAGCCAGTGCTCTTAACCTCTGAGCCCTCTATCTAGTCCCCTGAACTACCTTTCTAGCTTTCCCTGTTTGCTCGCAGAGGCTGGAAGATTGTCACTCAAGGAAATGATTAGTTGAAGGTTAGGAAGTAATGTCTTGGCATCCGTTTTGGAACAGTTTTCTCTGTAGCCCTGGCTACAGAAATTGGGTAGACCAGTCTGGCTTTGAATTTTCAGATCCCTCTGCCTCCCAAGTGCTAGGCTTAAAGGCATGTGCCACCAAACCTGGTGTACAGTTCTGAAAATAACTTAGTCTGGAGTTTTGATAATTTAAAGTATGCAAGCAATTGTTATGTTAGGACTGGGCCACTTGGCTGTGTTGTGTGCTGGCAAAGTCAGCGTGGTGAGTGTGTGTGTGTGTGGGGGGGGGGGGGGGCTCTGGATGCTATGCTAGGCAAGCACTCTGCCAACTGTTACCCGGAATCTGTTAGACATGTTTTCAGTGCCAAACATGATGGTCCTGAGTAATGTTACTGTGTGAAGCACCTCTGAACTTTAATGCTTGAGTGACCAAAGGCCGAAGAGTGAAGATGTATGTCCTCTGTTACAAAGTAGAGTAGGTCTGGTTTGGTTTTCCTGGGCTCTTTATGCGTTCTGTCCTCAAACTCGTGGTGATCCTTCCCCTGCCTTGGCTGTTCAGGGTGCCACCTCTGATTGAGAGAGACTGGGAACAAGCAATAATGTGGAGAAGTCTTAATTTCTCTGCAAAACTAAAGCCATTATAAACATGAACCATATAAATTGGTAATAAGGATTTGCAAAATGTTCTTTTTCTTATTTTGAGATTAGCTCAGGCTATAAAATCATTTGGTTAAGAGCTTTTAGAAACTAGCTCAAGCTGGAATTGTAGCTCAGTTGATAGTGCTTAAATTTGCAAAATCCTATCTCAAATTTTAAAGGGCTCACTGGGTTGTGATGCCTACCTACATTAATCCCAGTGCTCTGGAGGCAAAGGCAAGCAGCTCTCTTATTCCAAGACAGACGGGGCCTATCTGTTGACCAAAAATAGATTAAACCCAACAGTTTGTCCTCTGACTTGTGTTTTTGTTTGTCTCTTTATAAAGTCTTATCTGTCCTGGAACTCACTATGTAGACCAGGTAGCCTCAAACTCACAGAGATCCACTGTTCCTGGCCACAGTGAGAAAATATTAAGGAAACTACTGGAAGGAAGGATTGAACTTTACATACACATAGAAACCTCTTTAAGTATTGAGTCAGGTATGGCTTTACACATCTCTTAATCCCCGGTCTTGAGAGGCCAATGTCTGAGTCTGGCAATTGTTATCTATGGATCCTGGCTGGCCAAGGCTACATTTAGTGAGACCCTGTCTCAAAACAAAAATCTCTGAAGTATTTTAACAAGATGAAGTTTTCTATGTTTGTTTCTGAGTTTTTAATGCAGACTGGCCCTTGAACCTGCTATGTATCACAAGCTAGCATAGAATTTACCATCCTTCTGCTTCAGCCTTCTAAATGCTAAGATTGCAGACAGGCATGTGCTACTTTGCCTGCTCTCCCTTTCTTTGGAATTCAAGACATACCCCAGTACACCTGGCCTTTTCTCCCTTTCTTTTCAAATCTTCCATAGTTTTGTTTTTTGGTTGTTCTCCACCCTGAGACAGGGTTTCTCTGTGTAACGGCCCTGGTTGTCCTGAAACTCACTTTGCAGACCAGGCTGGCCTTGAAGTCACTGAGATCTGCCTACCTCTGTCTCCCTAGTGCTGGGATTAGAGGTGTGTGCCACCCCTGCCAACTTCACCCTCCCCCCCAGTCACCTACACACACACACACACACAAGGTCTTAAGTAGCACAGGCAAGCCTGGAACTCACTGGGTAGAGTAGGCTGGCCTCAAACTCACCACCTTGCCATCATCTGGTGGATGGGATTAAAAGTGTGTGCCACCATATTCTGGTAGACAAATATCACAGGAACTGCTTTCAGTAATTCAGGTAATTATCACCTGACAATAAGACTGGAAAGAAGGTTTTATGGTTTTTGTCTTTTGGTTTTTAGGGTTTTTTTTGAGACAGGGTTTCTCTGTGTAGCCATAGCTGTCCTCGCAGAGATCCACCTGCCTCTGCTTCCTGAGTGCTGGGACTAAAGGTGTGCACCACCATTGCCTGCCTGGGAAAATACTTTCCAGAGCTATCTAATCTGGGTCACAGTTTCTGCTGGAATCCTATGTAATGACATGGAGGAAGGAGGCTTTTGCTAGCAAGCCCATTCCTACACTAGCAATAAAGCCAATTTACGCAGGATCCCAGCATAAACTGAAGAGCAACTGAGACTTCCAGGACTGAGAAACTACTGGACTCTTGGATTTTTCTTTCCACAGCTGGCCAGAAAGCCGTTGGATTAGCCGTTCTGCAGCCTGTAAATCATTCTAATAAATCCCTTTCTATAAATTCCTTTGTCCTTGAGAATCCTAATCCATAACCCTAAAAGAGGAGGATTTAAAGGACTCCTCTAAACCAGGGGTAATGGTGCACACATTTAATCCTAGCACTGGGGAGGCAGAGGCAGGGGGATCTCTGTGAGCCTGGACTAAACATCAAATTCCAGAACAGCCAGGGCATACACAGAGAAACCCTGTCTTGAAAAACCAAGAGACCTAGCAAAACAAAGCAGTAGTAAGTGACAGGTGTGGTCCAGAGGACCTGAGTTCATTCCCAGCACCCATGCTGGGCAGCTCACAACAGCTGGTGAAGATGGCTTCAGGGAATCCAAATGCCCCTTCTGGCCTCAGCTGCATGCCCCTGCTATATAAACAGAGACACAAACTTTAAAAGATTCCTAGGTATAGTGGCTTAAAATCAAAGCACCACGGTTATGTCTTTGTAGTAGAGAAGCTTTGTCAGCCTGCCGTTTTACACCCTCCCGTTTCTTTTTAATTTTTTGTCTGTTTGTTGAGACAGGGTTTCTCTGTGTAGCTCTGGCTGCCCTGTAACTCACTCTGTAGACCAGACTGAGCTCGAAGGAACAGATCCAACTACCACTGCCTCCAGAGTGCTGTGATTAAAGTCGTGTGATATCTATGTTCAGCTGTTTCTAAAATCGTAAATCTCTAGGGTTTTGGAGATCAACTATTTACACAGCCCTTTAACTGGGGTGGGGTGGGGTTCTGGAGCCATTAAACAAAAATGAAATTACAGTTTGTTTGTTCGTTTGTTTATTTATTTATTTATTTACTTTAGGTAGGGCCTCACAATGTAGACCAGGCTGATTGACAGAGATATCTTCCTGCCTCTGCATCTGCCTCCCAAGAGTTAGTCATAAAGGCATACACAGAAGGCCAAGCCCAAGCCATTAATTTTATTTTTCTTTTTTAAGTTTTTTGACAAACGGTTTCTCCGTAGCCCTGGCTGTCCTGGAACTCTCGCTGTAGACCAGGTTGACCTTGAACTCACAGAGATCCATCCACCTATATCTGCTGGGAGTAAAGGCGTGCGCCACCGCCGGGTTAAAACCAGTAATTCTTATTGCAAGCCACACCTATACATAGTAAAATGGAGGTATTTACCAAGAAACTGCAACTCCCAAGAAGCAACGCGGGGGAAAACGGAAGTTACTTTTCCCCCCATCTGCTCCTCTTCATACCCACACTGGAAACAGCAGCTCCTGCTGAAATAATACAAGGCCCTTAAAACAAATTTTAGAGAAGGTGGGGCTTGATACTCGCACTCAAAATATTTTGTTTCCTCCAGTAAAACAGCCGGAATTTACTGTCCCTCGTTCGAGCCGCCCCTCCCCTTGGGGGAAACGGGAGGTGTCACCGGAAGTGACGGCACTGAGCACGCCCTTAAAAAGCAGTAGGCCGCTTTCCGCCGCTCTCTCGGCCTTAGCGCCATCTTCTCCGGTGAGTGTTGTTTTCCGTGTGCTCGGACCCCGAGGGCCATCCGTTGGCATCTGCGCTCTGCGCCTGCCGTCACCGCAGCTAACTAACTGTAACCCTTTTCTCTTCCTCTCTAGAGACGCCTGCGCCATGAGAGCGAAGGTGAGCATTCCTTAAGCGTTGAGCCTGGGCGGCGGGAGGAGGTCGAGGCAGTGGTCTCCGCCATCGTCCCTCTGGATTTCAGGGGTGCTAGGTGGAGGGAGGGCGCGGGACGGGGGTCTGAAAAGTGAGCCGGGGTTGCCTCCAGCTCCTTCCCGAAGCCGATTGTCCCCATCAATAGTAAGCACCATCGTTGCTGCCTGAGCCCATTGCTAACGCCCTTTTTTTCTTTCTCCCTCACGTGATCGGGTTCTTAGTGGAGGAAGAAGCGAATGCGCAGGTATGTTGGTTGGTTCCGGAGGGCAGTGGGGCGAAGCCTGGTGGGTTGTTTTCGTTGAACCTAGGAAATTAAAGCAAGCTGAGAAGCGTGGAGGAGGCAGGGGCCTGGACACGGTGCAGTGAGAACTCCAGCGCCTGTGAATCCCGCCAGCCTTGGTGTGATGTGCAGTGCAGATTGGTGCACGGTTGAAAGGAGAGAACACCCAGCGGGTCTGTGTGCTTTGCGTTCCAGGCTGAAGCGCAAGAGAAGAAAGATGAGGCAGAGGTCCAAGTAAAGCGGCTGGTGGCACCAGCTTGGCCGAGGAGCAGAAGTGAGCGATGCTGAAGGCCGGGACGGGATGCTGGTGCAAGCTGACGGACTGTGCTGCTGCCGGCCTGAGTCCCCGTGCAACCTCATCACCACCTGCTCGGCAGAGACCGCCTCGGAGAGAGACGCGCCTGGCTCCCACGACCCAAGCAGCCCGGCTGGCCCTCGGCCTGGACCCGCGGCGTCCTGGACTCGTTCTGTTCTCTGGCCAAGTGTAGCCCGTGTACAATAAACCATCTTTCTCGCTGTCTCAGCTGAAGCATCAAACTGCTGTCACGTGTTTTTTGCGGCTCGATTGGGGCGGGGATCTTTTCCTGTGGTGTGGTTTGTTTGGTGCCTGCAAGGGCCACAGCCCGCGTGTTGCGTGGTCTGGCTGGAGCCGGGAGTCGGCGGTGCGGTTTGGCCCCTGAGGCCACGGAACCAAGCGTCTCGCGACCCGCAGTTCCCGTGGGGACGCGCTCGAACTTAGGCGTCCGTGTTCCGGGTCCGCCTGGGCCCAGTTGCCATGGTGACGCGCAAGGCTTGCTGGGAGCTTCCTGCGGCCGGCCTCACGCAAGGTATACCATAGAGTGTGGTTCCGGGTCCGGCGGCTAGAGCGTCCCTCCTTCCGCAGGAAGCGGAAGAGCCGTAGGGTGGGCGGCTCTTTGTGGAAGCTAGAGGACCGGCAGGCGGCAGCAGCAACTACGGCGGCGGCGGCAGGTGAGGGAGGCGGGAGACTTAGGTGGAGGCCGCGCCCGGAGGGGAGGAGCCGGGGCCGGCCCAGCGGCTGGGCCGGCGGCCGCTCGAGCCCCCTCCCCGCCCGGCCCGGCCCGGCTCTCCCCGGCTCCCCAGCGCAGAGCCCCTCTTCCGACTGACCCCGCTGCACGAGCACACGCCAGCCCCGTGACGTCACAGCCCTGCCCATCCCCTCAGCCTGATGTCACCCCCTCCCCGCTCACGGTGTCCCAGTCACCTGGCCCACGGCTGAGCGCTGGCGCCGCTTGGCGGAGCCGGCCCGGCCACACGACTTGGCGTGAGCTCCAGGCTGCTGGGGGCCGTTTCAGTCACCGCCCCCAAGCCTAAGCTCGCCTCCTTCCCACCGTACTGTCTGTCTGTCTGTCAGTCGTTGCCCTTGTCCAGCTCTCAGGCTCTCAGGCTCGGCGTCCCGAACTCCAACCCTAGATCGGACTCTGATCCCCATATCCTTCTCATCTTGAGGTAAAGGCCCCCTCTCCCTTCACCGAGAACTGGTCTTTTTTTGTTTTGTTTTGTTTTTCTGTTTCTGCTTTTGCAACCTAGCTTCCCAGGCTTTATTGGTCGGCTCTAGCCCTTATCCTTCTCCCTCTGAGAGGCGACGTTCAGTTTGAACTTGTAAGAGAATCTGAAAACCCACAGAGCTCTTAGCGTTCTGTCAGAATTCGTTCCAGTTCACGAAAACCACCCCATAAGCCCTTCACGCTCTTTTCCTCTTCCACCCAAATCTCCGGTTTGTTTCGTTTGTTTCTTGTTCAGAACACAGCAGTGATGTTGGAGTGGACACTCAGAGGAGCCCCGGACTTCACCTGAACTACCTCAGGTATTCACTCTGGGACACTTGGGTGAGGAAGGAAGAGTGTCACATCCGGACCGGTCAGGCTTTGACGACCTGGTCATTTTTCTCTGCTAAGGGTCTGTCATCTCCTCATCACTTGTTTCTTTCATCCTGGGGCTACTCATGTTGGTTGTGCCGATGCCTGTGTGTGCCTCTGGCCTCTGATCTGGTTAAGTCATTTTAGGGAAATCTAAAGGCAAAGAGCCAAGGGATGGTATGAATGGGATAAGTCAAAGCTGGGGAAATAAGAGAAAGATCTCCTTATGCCCAAAGGGGAATGTATGAACTGCTATTTGGACAGCAGGGGAGCCTGAGTACTACTTAGGAAGCCTTTGGAAGATTTGACACGTGGTGGTGGCAGGGACTCCCAGCCTTACTTGGGGGATGAGGAGAAGGGGGGGCAGAATTAGGGCAGTGGACTGACATTCCAGGGCTCTCTTGGGAAACAGGAGACTTAAAAAGCTTTTATAGAGTCTATAAATAAAGAGGATTTTTATGGGGGGTAGGGAGGTGCTGTGGTTTGATATTAGTGGGATGTTTTCATGGGGTGGGGTGGAAGAAAGGTGTCACCACCGTTCCTTTGGAATTAACCCCTTCCGACAGTTTTGTTCTGGGGACCTGGAGGTAGAGATATGAGCGTACAGCTTCTTTCCCTGACGTGGAGGGGGGGTCTGTGTGTAGAGGAGGCTGGGAGATTGATTAACAGCTTTAAGGACTGCCCGCCCTCCACGGACTGACAGCAGTCACCTGAAGAACCACCCAGGATTTCTAAAATACATGGGGATTTAAGCAAAGATCACATGGAGGAGGGGTTAAGGGACATTTTGTTTTTGTTATCCCTTTACCCACAAGATCTCAAAGCTAAACAGTCCATGTTAGGGCACTGTTTTCACCCTGTCTGTTCACGTACCAACACCTGTTTTAATTTCTCACCCACAACTTCAGTAAGAAGGGAAGGTAAAATCTAACACTAATCTCTCCCTGCCCCCTCCTGGCTCATCCTTAGTAAGGGTGGGGTGTTTCATCCCAGCTCCAAGACCAGGTGCACAAGGGCCTGGGCGAGGCTTCTTGCAAGTCAGCCAGGCCAGCTAGAATTCTCCTCCCTTAGACTCTCCATCTCCAAAGCCATTGCCCCAGAAGACGAGCTCTGAATGGTCAGGAAGAGCAGCAGCCTACCGCAGGACCCATTTGACACAGCTCTCTTTTTTAACAGTCACCAAGGGTGGCAAGAAAAGGAAGAAAACCCTGAGTTGGGGACCAGGATGCCTGACCGGGACAACTATGCCAACGGCACTGGGAACAGCAGTGGAGGCCCTGGAGGTGGCAGTGAGGAGACGAGTGGTGCAGGGACAGGCAGTGCGGGAGCCACCTCAGATGCCATCTGCAGAGACTTCCTGAGGAATGTGTGCAAGCGAGGCAAGCGTTGCCGATACCGCCACCCAGACATGAGTGAGGTGTCCAACTTGGGGGTGAGCAAAAATGAATTTATTTTCTGCCATGACTTCCAAAACAAAGAGTGTAGCCGCCCAAACTGCCGTTTCATCCATGGCTCCAAGGAAGATGAGGATGGGTATAAGAAGACGGGGGAGCTACCTCCTCGGCTGAGGCAGAAAGTGGCAGCTGGGCTGGGCCTTTCACCTGCTGACCTACCCAACGGCAAGGAGGAGGTTCCTATCTGCCGCGACTTCCTCAAAGGTGACTGTCAGAGAGGCACCAAGTGCAAGTTCCGCCATCTGCAAAGGGACTTTGAGTTTGATGCCCGAGGTGGAGGAGGTGCTGGAGGCGGAGGGTCAACAGGCTCTGTTCCCTCGGGACGACGCCATGATCTCTACGATGTCTATGACCTTCCTGAAAGGGGCTTTGAGGACCACGAGCCAGGCCCTAAGCGCCGGAGAGGTGGATGCTGCCCCTCTGATGGCCCCCATTTTGAATCCTATGAGTACGGTCTGGCCCCACCCCGTGGAGTGGAGTGCAGAGTGTTGGAAGAGGAGAATGCCATGCTTAGGAAACGCGTGGAGGAGCTAAAGAAACAGGTCAACAACCTACTGGCCACCAACGAGGTGCTTCTGGAGCAGAACGCCCAGTTCCGTAATCAGGCCAAGGTCATGACCCTGAGCTCTACTGCACCGGCAACTGAGCAAACCCTGGCCCCCACTGTGGGTACCGTGGCCACTTTCAACCATGGCATTGCCCAGACCCACACCACCCTGAGCAGCCAGGCTCTACAGCCTCGCCCCGTGTCCCAGCAAGAACTCGTGGCCCCCGCTGGAGCCCCAGCTGCTCCCCCAACCAATGCTGCACCCCCTGCTGCTCCACCACCCCCACCTCCACACTTGAACCCAGAGATCACACCACTGTCAGCCGCTTTGGCTCAAACCATCGCCCAGGGGATGGCACCCCCCCCTGTTTCCATGGCCCCTGTAGCTGTGTCTGTGGCTCCTGTGGCTCCTGTGGCTGTGTCCATGGCCCAGCCCTTGGCAGGGATCACAATGAGCCACACGACTACTCCTATGGTGACTTACCCCATTGCTTCCCAGAGCATGCGTATCACAGCCATGCCACACTGACAGGACTAATGGACACTCCTGTTACAGCGTCAGAGGGCTGGGGTCAGAGGGCCCGCCCCTCCTGGCCGAGTCTGAAGGGCCACTCAAAAACTAGGACAAGAGACTGCAAGGAATATACTTCGTAGGAGCATCTCCTGAGGCAGGGCTGTGCTGCTGTTTCTCCCCACTCTTGAGAGGGCCCTCTCCTCCTCCAGGCCTCACTCATACAGAGGCTGCGCAGGGAAGAAAGGACTGAGGACTGTGTTCACTCATAGGAAGTTGGAGGTCTCCCTGGTCTTGTCCTCACTTGTGAACAACACAGGTCCAGCACTGGTATGGGAGGAGAAAAATTCCCCACCCAGAGGGAGAGCCAGGAAAGATGGGGAAAGTAGGTGGTCAGGAGAGAAGGCTTCACACAAGCCTTCAGATGGTTTGGGGCCCAGAATTGCTCCTGGGCCCTGGGAAGGCTGGGACCATAATACTCCACCCCAAAGACTAGGGGACATTCACTTACCAAGCTTGGCCTGGAAATCTGTAGGGCAGTGCCCACTACTTTCCAAAGAAATAAAAGATTATTTTTTAACAAAGGAAGTACTTGAAAATTGCTTAGTTGGCTATTGGGGAAGATGGGAGCATAAAGTAGACAGTGTCAAAAATATAGGTGGGTAAAGGCCCACCTTTATAGCTTGTGTAAGTTGTAGAGATGAGAAATGGCCACTGGGACTTTGGTCTGAGGGAGGCACTCTGTGGGATAAGAGACGCCGCGGAGCCACCTTGTCTAGTTTAAAAATAGCCCCATCTGTTGCTCGTCTCTCTTCATGTGCTGTTCCCAGGTTGCCTTAGTAACCAGGGCTCTTAGGGTCATTTAGGGGGGCAGGTACTAAGGAGGGTATCCGTATTGAGAAATGGGGATCTGGGGTGTTAGGTAGTTGACAGACACTTCCCTCATTCAAACAGTAGGACAGGTGGTGTTGCCTCTTGGAGTTGTTGATGGCAGTTTGTGTCCTTCTGCTCCAACATGTCTTGGTGGCCAGAGCTTTAAGCTTTCCAGGCTTCAGACATGCTAGGAAAAGGCAGATGTGATATTAGTAGACCTCTAATCCTAGCACTTGGAAGACAGTGGACCAGAGGGTCAGGAGTTCAAGGTCAGCCTGAAGACTCATGTCAAAAAAATAATACAGGAAAAGGTGTTGATCCTTTTTTCTCTGTCTCTACACAAGACCAGGAGGTTTTAAGCCACTCAAAGGTCGTTAAGACAACGGCCCCAATAGCTAAACTTCAGTATCCTCCTCCACCTGTGGCTAATGTTAAGGGGAGAACTCAGATGTCTACTTGGTTGTGATCCTTGGTTGTGCTTGCTTCCTCCATTGCATCTTAGTTACCTGTTGGCTGCCTTGTCTGGTTGAGCACTCAGGGTGGTCAGACCTGGGTTTGGAGCTGCGGTTGCTAGAGCATGGTAGGTCCGTGAGAAATGGTTTTTAAGTTGGGGAATGCTGTAGCACAAGCCTATGGTCCCAGCTGCTTAGGAGGCTGAAGCCAGGAAAGGGAACCACAGATGAAATGTGGGTCAGTGAGAATGGTGGGAATGGTGAGATAGTTGAGTCGGTAAAGGTACTGCTACCAACCACGTCGACGACCTGAGAACCAACCCACATAAGTTGGCTGTGAGCTCCAAACATTACTGTGGCCTGTACAGCCTGTGCTACAATGCTCTCACACTATGTACACTTTTTTGTTTTTTTTTTCCCCCCTGGTTTTTTGGTTTCTCTGGCTTTGGAGCCTGTCCCGGAACTCGCTCTGTAGACCAGACTGGCCTCAAACTCAGAGATCCACCTGCCTCTGCCACCCGAGTGCTGGGCTCTGCAAACGTGCTACAAAGACAAGTACTCAAGCACTCACAAACACCCATAAAACAAAGATCAACAACAAAGCATTCAAGGTCAGCCTGCCTGTCTCACAAACACAAGAAACCTGACTATCTGGGGAAAGGTGAACAGTCCCTTATTCACCTCAGCATAGGACAACAGACCATGACAATGAGCTATTTGAATCTAGCTTGATAAACCAACAAGTTCAATAGACTTAATTATTAATTAATTTGGTTTTCCTCTGTGTAGCCCTGGTTGTCCTGGAATTCACTCTGTAGATCAAGCTGGCCTCCAATTCATAGAGCTCCGCCTTCGTCTGCCTCCCAAGGGCCAGGGTTAAAGGCGGGCCAGGGCGTCACCGCCACCCAGTTGGTTAGGTTTACTTTAAGGAACATGAGTAAAGTGTCCCCTCCACATGCAAGATAATTTCCATATACCTGCACGGACGGGGTCTTCGGCCCATGCTTTATGTACTCGGTGACCTCCTGAGCATGTGTGACCCTGGGGCAGGATGGCTGGGAAAGGACCCCACAGGAGGGAGTGACCTGCTGGGATCTCACGCAGAGGGGTGTAATAACCCTACAGCGTCCATGGGGCAACTTCCGAGGGATGAAGATCTTTAGAGGGGATTTTGTAAGGAACTCATAGCTGCTCTGATGGAGATAGAGAGAGGAGAGAGGGGTTAAGACAGGAGCCTCAAACGAAGTGGTCAAGAGGGCAAGAGGCAGAGATCCCAGCAGCCAAGATGGCTGACTATATAGGAACCAGAGAAGCTGGGGGTGCAGTCCCTCGGCTGGAGAGTTTGGGGTATGGCAAATGTGCCAGCCAGGACAGGTAGAGACTGAGGGACACTGGCGGACATGAGTCCAGGTTGATAGGTTAATAGGCAATATGTAATTAGCCTTTCGCCCTGAGTCTGAGACCTCACAGTGCTGGCTCCTTTGTACAGGAACCAAGCTACCACCATCTTGAGGAGTTTGGCTGGGCCTGGTCACAACCCTCATCACTGTTTTCATCTCTCTTAGGAGGAGGCAGGATGATCATAGGAGCCAGCCCTGCCAACCAACTGTGCAATTCTGCCCTAATTGCCTCGGGGTCATGGTTCACGGGGGCGGGGCTAGAGGATATGGTGGGAAAGGCTGTGGCGAAGGGGCCTCTCTGCAACCCCGGGAAGCCAGGGTGCCTCCTGGGTGCAGATCGTCCCATGTGGTCGCTTTAAGGCCACACCACCTTTGCTCAGTCTTGTAACGTCTCACTCCTGTTCTGTAGGTAAGCCTAAGAACTCACCGGTCCCCCGGTGAAATGGGGAACTGTGCCTTAGTCTTTGAAACTTTAGAATTAGGCGTAGGCATCGTGTGTGTCTACAGGGAAGGAACATTCTCAACACTTGCCATAGTTGTCGGGAGATACCAAAATCTAGGATGTGTTTGGGAAGAACATGGTATTGTTCCTGTTAGAAGCAAGTCGGGGACAGCCGAAGTGTCAGTGTCTGAAGGTGGATTGGTTGCAGAGGGAGTTTCTGACATGTGGTCTGTCCCTGTGGGGTTTGTAGAGGTAGTGGCAGAGGCATGGGTCGTATGGAGGATGACGGATGACACGTGTTACTGTGGTGGGACCACCTGGAAATGGGGTATCTGGGGGGATCCCTGGTGACACCACTGATGAGTGGGGTCCACCGTGTGAGTGTGGAGATGGCCTCAGAGAGTAAGGCACCAGACCAGGGTGCCAGAAATGGCTGCTGAGGTTGCGAGGACACCACGGGGGGGGGGGGAGATACGAAATAACTTCTGGGTCAGATGCAGTGACACTTTTTCTTTTCTTTTAATTAAATTTTTTATTTTACATACCGTCCACTGTTTCCTGTCCCTCTCCTCCCGTTCGCTTCCCCACCTCCTTTCTACCCCCCCATCCACTCCTCAGAGGGGGTAAGGTCTCCCATGGTATCTCAAAGCATGGTATATCAAGCTGAGGCAGGACCAAGCTCCTCCCCCTGAATCAAGGTTGAGCGAGGCATTCCACCACAAAGCCAGCTCATGTACCAGGGCCAGATCCTGGACCCACTGCCAGGGGCCCCACAAACAGACCAAGCCACACAATTTTCACCCACATGCAGAGGGCCTGGGTTGATTCCATGCGGGCTCCTCAGCTGTCGGTCCAGAGTCTGAGATCCCACGAGCTTGGGTCAGCTGTCTCTGTGGGTTTCCTCATCATCCACCCCACCCTCTCCCTGCTCATATAATCCCTCCTCCCTCTCTTCAGCTGGACACCCAGAGCTCAGCCCAGTGCTTAGCTGGTGATACACACATTTGTTTTTGTTTTGTTTTTCAAGACAGGGTTTCTCTGTAGCTTTGGAGCCTGACTTGGAACTCACTCTGTAGACCAGGCTGCCCTCCAACTCACAGAGATCCTCCTGCCTCTGCCTCCTGAGTGCTGGGATCAAAGGCGTGCACCACCATCACCCGGGGGACACAGAATTTTAATCAGCCCCAGCACCCTGTAGATAGAGGCAGGTGAACCTCTGAGTTTTAAGCCAGCTTGGGCTACATAGCAAAACCCCTCGTGAACAACATGTGAGTGCCTCTTAAAGGAATCACGCATGGGGAAGTAATTCTCAAAGCGTTCAAAAGCCAGTTATTGCTGTGCATTCTTGGAGCTTTATGGTTGTCCAAGGCCCACCCACCCTAAGTGACACTCACCAAGGAGATTAGGAAAAGGCTCCAATAGCCAGGGCCTGTACATGCTAACAAGCGATCGAGGTTGTCACGGTGAGAGTAGAAACAGATGCTCCCAGAAGCCTTAAGGTTGCTCGTGGGGAGCCCCAGTGCTAGGCCTAGGTCAGCTCCCTGGGAGCTATTGGCCACAGAGGTCCTAGAGACCCCAGAAACAATGAAGGCTGATGAATGACTGACAGGTTGCTGGTTGCCATGGTAACCTGGTATATGGTTCAGTTATAGGACCTGGGGAAGTAAAGCAGGGGTGGGCGGGAAGTAGTGCCCCTCCTGCCAGCCAGCGCCCGTATACCCCCTCCTGCCAGCCAGCGCCTGTACACCCCCCTCCTGCCAGCCAGCGCCTGTACACCCCCCTCCTGCCAGCCAGCGCCTGTACACCCCCCTCCTGCCAGCCAGCGCCTGTACACCCCCCTCCTGCCAGCCAGCGCCTGTACACCCCCCTCCTGCCAGCCAGTGCCTGTATACCCCCTCCTGCCAGCCAGCGCCTGTACACTCCCCTCCTGCCAGCCAGCGCCTGTACACCCCCTCCTGCCAGCCAGCGCCTGTAAGTTGAGAAGGTGCTACGAGAGATGCTGAAGAGAATTAAGTCCCACATGCATGCTCTGTGACGGATGTGGCAGCTGGTCCCATAGTCCCGCAACCGCTGTCACCTGACTGAACAGGACACACTAGTCATGTGACCCCCACACTTGTGCTTACACTCATAGGCTGTCACTACAGTCCACGCCATTCAGACTGTTTCCCGTTTCTGTTTCTCATCCTCTTCCTCACTGGTGTTTGCGGTAGAAGACGCACCCTCCAGGCTCAACATCAGCCACCTGAAGACAGGAATGAACGAGGGTGGGTACCTCAGGGAGTTAGGATGGTCAACTTGTGTCCCAGGCTTGCAGAAGAGGGGTGGAAAGATTGTGAGCTGGGAGGGAGGGGTAGAGGTCTTGGGTAGGACTATCCTCGAACCCCACTGCTGGGCCTGTGGACTGTTCCCATCTCTCCCAGGAGGAGGAGGCGGAGGGTCAAGGGACCCTCACCTGAGAATCCAGCCAGCTCTGCGAACCAACTGTGTGCAATTCTGCCCTAATTGCCTTGGGGTCATGGTTCATGGGGGCGGGGCTAGAGGATATGGTGGGAAAGGCTGAGGCGAAGGGGCCTCTCTCTACAACCACTGGGAAGCCGAGGTGCCTCCTGGGTGCAGACCCGGCTGCTTTAAAACCACACCACCTTTGCTCCAGCTTGTAACTTCTCACTTCTGTAGGTAAGCCTAATAACTCACTGGTCCCCTGCCACCTTGCCGGGAACTTTGGTGGAATTTTGGGTTGTCTTTGGAACTTTACAATGAGGGATAAATGTGCGTGTCTCCCCCAGAGGAGTTTCACCAACACTACTGTTGCAGAGGATCCGAGCTTGGTTCCCAGCACCCAAATCAGCAGTTGACTACCGCCTGCAACTCTAGATATAGGCAGGCACACAGGAGGTGTTTGTCTGCGCATGCAGGTGTGCTGATCTCCAGGGCCGAGCCCAGAAGGGGACACCCAGGTGTCCTCAATCACAGGTCAGAAGCAGCCGCTCCGCCTCCTCCACCCCTCTCTGCTTTGTCTTGTTTTCTGTTTTTCGAGACAGGGTTTCTCTATGTAGCCCTGGCACTTGTTCTGTAGACCAGGCTGGCCTCGAACTCAGAGATCCCCCTGCCTCTGCCTCCCGAGTGCTGGGATTAAAGGCATTAAAGGCTTGATCACCGCTGTTAGGCTCTGACAGTTCCATTGACAGAGTCTTTCCCTGAAGCTGGTGCTCTCTTGGATCAGCTGTAAACCAGCAATACCCAACGATTCTGTCTGTCCCTCTGGGGAAGAGGCATGAGCCTGTTGAGGGCTGCAGCTTCTTAGGTGGGTGCTGGGGTTGGAACTCGGCCCCTCCTGATGCTGCAGCAAGCACTCCACCACGGACCCTTCTCTCCCCTGGTTATAGGTTTTTAAAGATCGCTGACAAACCAGAGAGGCAGGTGAAAGAAAAGCCAAACCAACCAAATGGCAAATAATTTTGAAGAGAAGGGGCTGAATTCAAAGCAAGCAATAGCTGAGATGTCTGAAAGGCTACCCAGCATGGTAGTGCGTCCCTATACCTGCCATCCTAGTCACTCGAAGCGTCCCTATACCTGCCATCCTAGTCACTCGAAGTGTCCCATACCTGCCATCCTAGTCACTCGAAGTGGAGGCAGGAAGGTTGCTAAGTTTGTCACATAAAAAGGATGGTGGGGAGAGACTGTCCTGCCGATACCTTTAATCCCAGTGCCCTGGAAGTAGAGGTGGGCACATCTCTGGGTTCCAGGTCAGCCAGGGCTACAAAGACAAAGTAAGACCCGCTCCTAAAATAAATATAGGTGGGGCAGCTGGCTGCTCAACAGAGGGACGTCCTGTGTGAAATATATATTATATATATCATAATGTGAAATAATATATTATAGCTGACATTTACTTAGCTCTTACTGTAGCCCATGCATATAGGAGTGCATACAGCAGCACCACACTCAGCATTCACACACACACACACACACACACACACTTAAAAACGGTGTGGTGGCTCACACCTGTAATTCCAGCACTCAGAAGGACTAAAGCAGGACCATCAGACATTCAAGGACAGCCTCAGAACGTAGCAGGTTTCAGGTCAACCGGGTTACGAGAAACCTTAGATCAAATAAAGAAATTTGGGTATCGTTGTTTAATAAGGATCGGGAGAAACAAATAGGCCGAATAGATGTTTATTCAGGGAGAAATAACTCACAACAGAGACAGATGGACACCAGCAGCTTCCTGGTCCCAAGGATGCCTCTGGATGCTGCAAGCAAGACAGCTCAGGGGAGGGGGTGCAGGGGCCTCATTAACCTAGTTCCCCCAGGGCGTCCATCCACCTCATCCCCACACCAGTGGGCACGGCCTGTGCCACAGGTGCAGACAAAGTGAGTATCTCACTACAATTCCCCTTTTGGTCTAAAGAAAAGATTTAGGCTTGATACAAAACTATATACAAAACAGTGAATAACAAGTGTGCTCTAAGAAAAGCAAAATCAAGGACATACAAACTTCTAGTCCTATGGTGAAGGCATAATGGAGTTTACAATAGAGTTGTCCTAGGCTGGAAAGTTTAAGTCTAGTACCTAATATGTCTAACTAGGAAGAGAGAATAGTAGTTGTGATAGTTTAATCTCCAACCTCATCAAAGACCTGAGAAGGAAGATAACAATACTAGGGTAGGCAGGAAGTGCAGCTTCCAAACGGTGCAGTGAGGACAGAAACAGCAAGCTACCTGGACAGTCACCCAAGGTCTCACAGCAGCGTTGGTACAGCCAGTTTTGGCTAAGGCCTAGACTACCTGACAGACCAAAACAAAAGCAGGGAGGTAGAAAGGCTGTCTTACCTTGACTTGGCAGGGTTCAGCAGTCTTCTATGTTTGCCTCCTGCAAGCTCATAGGAGCACACATCCAAAACAGTGGTCGAGGTGGGGGCAGTTCTTTGCCGAAGAAGCCATTAGCCAAAGTGAGGATGGACTCCAGAAGGAGCGACAACAGTGTCCAACATGTTTTCAGGAAAGTGCAAGGTGCTGTCAGTAGCAATAGTGTCTCATGTCAACAGAATACTAATATTAAAACATTTAAATGGCATGTTCTGCATGTTCAAGAAGTCTTTGAAGATTAAGCATCTATGTCTGACTACTCTCATAGGTACAGGAAACATGGGTGAAGATAATCTGTAATACTCAGGAACCTAGCTATAACACTGATTGAAACTTCCCTGAGTAAAGCAGAGACAACTACCTAAGCAATATAACTATGTACATATATATACATGTAAATCCCTACAATAGAGGTAGAATAGAAATGTCTAGGCCAGAGCAGCATGATAAAAATATCCTAAATTGTATCAATATACAAAATGTCTTTGAACATAAGTAGAAGTATACATACATAGAATATGGTAAGGATAATGTACATAAAACATCATAACTGAAAAGATTTTTACACTATATGGCAAAATAAAATATACAATTCTTCCAGGAAGGGAATATAAACTTAATTTTACATAGGTTACCACATATAAGAATCTTTAACAATGTAAGCTGTATAATACTAATATCTAACTATGACTAAAATAATTTACAAGAAGATAGGCTAATTTACCTATACCTATCTAAACCATACCTTTCCCAGCCATACCCTATTCCTGTCTAACAGAGATACCCACGTCTAAGCATCACCTTCCATACCCAACCCTAAGTAACTAAAACCAACCCTAAGAAGATGAATATTCTCCCTAAATGCCAAGAGTAGGGAAAGGGGGTGTCGTTATCTTAAGATTATTTACTGCTGAAATGGGACGATGATTACACCATGGGATCCTATAGGAAGAAAATTTTTAGCAACCAAATTTCTCAACAGGACTGGCCGTGACATATGTAGCTAGTCTCTGTGTGGCAGGAAATGCTTGAGTGTAGTTCTATCTGAAACTCTGGCCAGGGTGTAATAAGAAGGTGCACCATTATAGCTAGCTGGTCAGGAGTTGTCTCTAGCAAAACAGTCTCAAACTGGTTTTAGGGTGATGTTTGTAGTCCAGATGCATCAGGTTGATTTAAGGGGAAATGACGAAGTGGGGCCCCATCTTCTTTCTGGAGAGTTCAAAGATTGCTGTTAGGAATTGTTATTAATCCTTGTGGAACACTTAAATATCAATATGAATGTAAAATTTTCAAGTTTTAAGGTATGCATATAGGGAAAGGCAACAATAAGCATTAAAATGTATATGAGAAAATTAGGATTTCAGAGAGAAAATTGTGTATAAGCAAATGAGTCCCCAGATTTTGTTTTCTTCTGCCTTACACCAACTGGCTTCTTGATATAAGGCAGAAACTGTGAATTTAATCTAACAACATGCTTGAATTTAGAGAAGGAAAGCCAAATCCAACTCCAAAGCCAGCATTGGTTTACATGAATCGGGACTACAGGAATACTAGATAGTAAAGAGAAATAGGTTTCTGTATAGAAACAGTTTACTAGAATTAAATATTTTTACTCTAAATCAGATTCCTCTTTATTAAGTGATTCTTTCTGGAGAGCTGTCTTCTCTTCTGTAGGTACCTACATGTTCATTGTCTTTTGGCTGTTTGAAGATGGGTGTTCTCTGTTTTCCTGTAGGGACAAGAACAGAACACTTCCCCTACCTTTGAGAAGTCTCCGCACATCTCATGGGTGTAGCTTGTATGTTTTCTGCCTATCTGCCCGCCGCCAGTCTGGCATGCTGGCCCCAAATAACACTCAGAGACTCTGTACTTGATACAATCCTGTTGGCCAGTTACCATTATTGTTTATGGGCTAGCTCTGTCCATTTCTACTTATCTAAGTATATCCACATGGTCATCTTATCGGAGAGCCACCAGCATCTTCTTTCTCAATGCTCTACATCCTGACTCCTCCTTACTACTTCCTCTGTCCTCCTTGTCTCCTAGCCCTGCCTATCTTGCTTTCTCATTGGCCCAACAGTGCTTTATTAATTAACCAGTATGAGAAAAATATTTACAGAATAACATCTCCCATCACATGGGAACTAATTTGTTGGATGGCTTGTCATTTCTCTTCATTAAGAGGTTTCTCTTTTTCAACTCAGATCTTGATTAAATTAGACGGTATCCATAGCTTTTCTTCTCCTGTAGTTACAAATGCAAAACCCCTACCCCAATGCAACACATATCCTGGTTTCCATACTGAGGTCAATACATCCTTGAAATACACTGGCTGATTGAGTTCAGAAGTTTTTTCTATTGTTCAGTGTCTTTCTGCAGCTGTTTTTCCTTTTTCATTAGCATTGAGAAAGTTTAATGTTAATAAAGCATCATGTAGTCTGTGTTTGGGGGTCTTGTTGGTTCCTCCTGCCTGTTTATGGAGCATTTCCTTTAAAGTATGATTGGATCTCTCAACTACTGCTTGTCCTGTAGGATTGTGAGGTATACCAGTTATGTGCTTTATGTTATAATACTCAAAATACTGTCTCAATGTTTCCATTTGCTGGAGACATATGCCAGAGCATTGTCAGTTTTTATTTGTGCAGGTATGCCCATTATGGCGTTACCTCTAATAGGTTTGTGATAACAGAATCAACCCTTTCAGAGCTCAGAGCAGCGGCCCATTGAAACCCTGAAAATGTATCTATAGTGTGGTGCATGTATTTTAATTTTCCAATTCTGCAAAATGAAGCACATCCCATTTGCCCTATTTCATTTCTATTTATACCTTTAGGGTTACTGCCTGGTGGTAAAGGAGTTTGGTTATAGAATGAGCAAGTAGGACATTTCCTTACTGTTTCCTTAGCTTGTTGCCAAGTGAGAGGTAAATCCTTTTTTAAAACTTTGCTCTTCACGTGGTGTATCTTTTGAAACTCCGAGGCTTCTAGCACCCTTCCTATTAATAACTGATCAATTTCATCATTGCCTTTGCTAGAGGACCTGGCAGACCCATTTGGGGTGTCATATGTGATACACACACACACACACACACACACACACACACACACACAGGATGAGTTCTATTTCTGATAGTATCTTGTAGCTGTATAAACAATGAAGTTAATTCTGTATCGTTGGGAATAAATTCTGCAGTCTCAATGTGTAAGACGACTCTCTCTGCATATTGAGAGTCAGTAACTATATTGAGGGCTTCTGTAAAATCCATAAATACCATGAGAATGGCGTACAATTCTGCCTTTTGTACAGAATTGTTAGGACTTGGGACCACTTTACTTATTTTTCCTGATTTATATCCTGCCTTACCAGATTTGTTTGCATCAGTGTAGAATGTAGGAACTCCAGAGATAGGTGTTTGTCTTACAATGCGTGGAAGGATCCAAATCGTTTTCTTTATGAATCTGATTCTTTCACTTTTGGGACAATTGTTGCTAATCATTCCCAAAAAGTTACTGGATGTTCTCTGTCAATATTTATTATCTTTCCATAAGGAGGAAATGTCCTCATTATTAAAGGTACTATAATTTCTGCTGGGTCCCTTCCTGTTAGTTGACAAAGTCTTAATTTACCTTTTATAATCAAGTCAGAGATCTTTTCTATATCTGTTTTTAGTTTTTTATTCTGTTTACGTGGTAGAAATATCCATTCTAATATGATAATTTCCTTTTGCATCAAAATCCCTGAAGGATATTCTCTGGATGGTAATATAACCAGAATACAGTCTAGTTTTGGATCCACATGGTCCACATGTGCTTCCAGTATACTCTTTTCTCCCATTCTAATTCCTTTTCAGCTTCAGCTGATAGCATTCATGGACTATTCAAGTCCTCATCCCATTTTAGGGCCATTTTCAAGTTTTTCAAATCATGCCCTTCCACTCAAATAATGGTTTGTAGTTGAGAAATCTCTCCTAGTAATTTTTAAAGATCATTAAGAGTCTGGTAGCGATCTCTCCTGATCTGTAGTTTTTGTGGTCTAATTTTCTGTAGACCTATTTTATATCCTAAGTAGTTGATAGAATCTCCTTCTTGTATTTTTTTGGGGTGCAATTTGTAATCCCCAGAGAGGTAAAACTTTATTTTTTTCTCATATTTCTACTTTAGAATCAGCTAACAGTATATCATCCATGTAATGGTAAAATATGGATTGTGGAAATTGTTTACAAATTATTTCTAATGGTTTTTGCACAAATAGGGAAGCTATTTAGCATTCCCTGTTGCAGAACCTTCCATTCTCTTCACCAGTTGAGAATTATTGTAATTAGGTACCAAGAAGGCAAATTTTTCTTTATCTAATTCTTGTAAAGGTATAGTGAAGAAGCAATCCTTTAAATCAATAACTATATTTGGATCTAGGGAGAGATGAGTTAGAGTTAAGAGCACTCTCTGGGCCCAGTGGTGGCGGCAAACACCTTTGATCTCAGGACTTAGGAGGCAGAGGCAGACAGATCTGTCTGCACAGTGAGTTCCAGTACAGCCAGGGCTACATAGAGAAACCCTGTCTTTAAATAGAAGAAAGAAAAAAAGCACTGGCTGCTCTTGCACAGGAGCTGTGATCAATTCCCAACACACACACACACACACACACACACACACACACACACACACACAGACACACACCCCTACACACACACACACACACACACCCCTACACACACACACACACACACACACACACACTCACACACCCCCACCCCCACCCCCACCCCCACACACACTCACACACACACCCCCCCACACACACACCCCTACACACACACACCCCTACACACACACACACACACACACACACACACACTCACACACACACACATCTCTACACACACCTACTCACTACCTCCTATAACTACAGTTCCAGGGGAATGACACCCTCTCCTGACCTCCTCAGGTACTAGGCACTCTTTTGTTGTTGTTTTATTTTTGATTTTTGTTTTTGGGATTTTTTGTTTTGTGTAGTCCTGGTCTTCCTGGAACTAGCTCTGTTGACCAGAATGGCCTTAACTCACAGAGATCCTCTTGCCTCTCTGCCTCCCAAGTGCTGGGACTAAAGGCTTACACCACCACCGTCGCCCAGCTATAAAATAAAAATCGGAATGAATTGAAAACAAAAACTCTGCTAGGCTTGGATTACTAAGGAACGGAGCCAGCATTCAATTAGGCAGACTGAATCCAGACTATAGTAAAGTTATCTGAGTGTCTGTAGCTTTTGAAGATGAGCAGAGATGAAAGCTTCCTCAATCCTGTCCCCCCTCCCTTCTCCTAGTGTTGCTGAGATCGAATACCACATCTGACCTTGTGCTTCCCGCCGCCGGGCAAGGACGGTTTACGCAGGCACCCACAAGCCCAGGAAGTGTAGGTAGCCAAGCCCTGCCCATCGAGACGCTGCCTTTACAGAATACATCCACCAGGTGGCGCCACAGACCCAAGTTTGACAACAGATGGAGCCCCACCCTGTTTGTGCTGGTGAGGCCTGGCAGTTAAAGCTGTGGCTCTGGTGTGGCAACTGTGACAAAACCTTCCGGGAGGTGTCCTGTGCGCCGCAGTGTGGTGTCCGGAGAGGTCTCCCGATGGAGATGCATGGGGGAGGGGAACCAGGCCCGCGCCTGCAGAGCGCAGCCCGTCTATTCAACAGGAGCCTTTTCCTTTGCTCTAGTTTTCCTGGGAAGAGAGCTCAGCTAAGGAAGCGCCTCACTTTGCAGCCATAGTTCCAGCAAGCAGACCCCCCCATCTCTCTTCCAACCTCTGTCGTCTTTTCCTACTGGCTCAGGTCTGCGAATGGGGAGAGCTTGGGTCAGAGAGAGCTCTGCGATGGGATGGGGCAGGGGGAGTGGGGGTGGTTACGAGGGTCTGCAGCTGCGCGTGGCGTGTCTGTCACTGCCCTGCTGCAAAGAGACAGCAAGACCAAGGCAGCTCTTGCAAAAGCAAGCCCCTGTCCGGTGTCGGGGCTCACACCTCTAATCGCCACATCCAGGAGGCAGGTGGATCTCTGAATTTGAGGCCAGCCTGGTTTACAGAGTGAGTGCTAGGGCTGGTTCAGCCAGAGCTGTTAAACAGAGAGACCCCGTCTCAGACAGACAACAATACAAAAGCATTGAGCTGTGGGCTTGCTTACAGTTTTAGAAGTTTAGTCCATCATGATAGGGAGCTTGGCAAAACCTGGTGCTGGAGAAGTAGCTAAGAGCTACATCCTGATGTGTCTGTGTCATGTCTCCCCACCCCCCAACAACAGTGACACATGTCCTCCAACAAAGCCACACCTCTTAATCCTTTTCAAACAGTGCAGCTCCGTGGAGACTAATCATACAAACACCTGAGCCTATGGAGGCCATCCTTATTCAAATCACAAACTGGTCATTTCATTCTTATTCAAATCACAAACTGGTCATTTCATTCTTATTCAAATCACAAACTGGTCATTTTATTTATTTATTTATTGAAGATTTATTACGTATACAGTGTCCTGCCTGCAGGTCGGCCTGCAGGCCAGAAGAGGGCGCCAGATCTCATTACAGACTGCTGTGAGCCACCATGTGGTTGCTGGGAATTGAACTCAGGACCTCTGGAAAAGCAGCCAGAGCTTTAATCACTGAGCCAATTTGGTTTGTTTATTTGTTTGTTTTTGGTTTTTTTGGTTTCTCAAGACAGGGTTTCTCTGTGTAGCTTTGTAGACCAGGCTGACCTCACAGAGATCTGCCTCGATGAGCCTTTTTTGTTTTGTTTTTCAAGACAGGGTTTCTCGAAACACCTTTAGTCCCAGAACTCAGGAGGCAGAGGCAGGTGGATCTCTGTGAGTTCAAAGCCATCGTGGTCTACAGAGCGAGTTCCAGGACAGCCAAGGCTACAGAAAAGCAAAAACGTATTTTATTTGTAAGGGTTGCCCACCCCACCTCTACCACAGTCAGTTCAGAAGACATCCAGTTCTTAGCACAAGGAGATTGATTACCCTGGAGGGGCAAACTGCCTCTGCATTGGACAGGGACAGAGAGCAGGCAGCAGGAGTCTGTTAGAATGAGACCCTCCTGCTGACACTGGGGTATCTTTGTTAGAGGTCAGGTCAGGAAAAAAGGCCTGTGCCAGTCTTTGCCCAGGACCCTCTGTGGCTAGGGAAGAGTAGGCAGCTTTGGAGCAGTTTCTGAGGCTGGAGCATCTGGGGCAGCCGCTTTGGAGCTATCTAGGATGCAGACCTGGGTCTGCTTAGGGGCTGGAGTAGTCAGAGGCTGATTTGCCATCCACTAGAGCAAACAGACCAGGGACAGAAGAGAGTTAATGAGTTTAGGGGATTTTTTTTTTTTCATCTTGGATGTACATTTGAAATTTTAGGCCCTTGGGGGAGGAGAGTCCCAAGACCACGGAAAGGGGGAATCCCACCTTCAGGAGTAGACAAATGGGGAAATTTAGGCTGTTGGTTGATGGGAGTATTTACTGTGTCAAATGGTTTACTAGTTGATCTCCTGAAGCTTATATGAACTTTTTAAGTTTCTAAAACAAATATGAAGTTTTAGATGTGTTTGTAACCTATGCTGAAATCCACATTGTAAAAAGGGCAGTAGATTTATGTCTGAGTCCCAGTCAAAGTTTGGGAATCCAAACAATAGCATAGAGATAAGGAGATAAATCTGCAACAGCTTTTTGTGTACCTAAATCACCTTCTCAGACCATACATCACCTTCTCAGACCCTCACAACTTACTTACAAGCTTATAAGCTTTTATACCCTCAGACCTTAGACCTTTATAACTTTCATTTATAGACTTTTACAACTAAGGTTTATATCCTTCAACTTCATAACCTGTATCATTTTCTTAGGCAGTCATAACTTCAGACCTTTATAACGTGGTGAGCAGGAAAGGCTGTATTATGGAGGGGGGTTAGTTCACTGGCATACATTGTAGGTGTGGGTTAGGTTTTTGTTTTGTTTTGTTGTTTTTGGAGACAGGGTTTCTCTGTGTGGCTGTCCTGGAACTGGCTTCAAACTCGCTGAGATCTACCTCACTCTGCCACCCAAGTGTTGGGGCTAAAGGCTAAAGGCGTATGCCACTACTTCTAGGGCTGTAGAAAGGTTTTACCTCTGGACTGGAGAGAGCCTCAGCAGTTGAGAGCGCTGGCTGCTCTCTCAGAGGACTGGGTTGAGTTCCCAGCATTCACATGGCAGCTCGAAACTGTCTGTAACTGTAATAGCTGATAACCCCCCAAAAAACAAAAAAACAAAAAACAAACAAACAAACAAACAAAAACAGAAAACAAAACAAACAAAAATAGCTGATTCCCCCACTCAGACAGAGGTACAGGCAGGCAAGACACCAAAGCACGTAAAACTTTTTAAATATATAACTTATTTTTATTTTACCTGCCTTGGGTATCAGGTGTGTTTGGAGAAAGAATAGAAGGGGTTTAGTATTTGAATGAAACATTTGATATAAGCAGCAAATGATGTCCTATGTTGAAGGGTCAGAGATGTTATATAACACAGCAGCCTGAAGGGAAGTGGGGTGAGTGGGAAGGGACAGAGAGCAGCTTGATGGACTGACTGCCTTTAGTGAGAACGCAGGCGTCAGTCTGATATGCCTTGCAATGAATCAAGCCAGTCTGAGAGGGTAAGAGAGGCCTTGAGAAGGTATTGATACGAGAAAGTCAGTAATCATGCTCTTTTTTATCGTTGTTTTATCGTTGTTTTGGGTTTTTTGAGACAGGGTTTCTTTGTGTTTATTCCTGGCTGTCCTGGAACTCAAGAGATCTGCCTGCCTCTGCCTCCTGAGTGCTGGGATTAAAGCCAGGCAATACAATTGCCTGGCTTGAGTTATCTTTTGTATTAAGAAATCCCCATTTCTTCCGGATGGCCGAGTGTGTGAGCAAGATATAGAAAGCATATTTGAGTCAGTATAACCACTGATGATGTATTTTTGGCACTATGAAGGCTCTGGCAAGGGCTGTTAATTGTGTAATGTGTGGGGGTAAGGAGGATGGTATCTTCTAAGACCACTGCATATCCTGCAATATTTTAGATGTTTTGGCTCTTTTGCTTCTTTTGAGGGGCCCACACCCAGCTCCCAAGTAAATCACACACAGAGGCTTATTCTTAGTTATGAATGCTTGGCATTAGGCGTTAGCTTGGCTTGTTTCTAATGAGCTTTTCTTAAATTAACCTGTGTACCTTTGCCCTCTGGGATTTTATCCTTCGTGCCTCTATATTCCTTATTTTTCCTCCTCACTCTGTGGCTGGTTTGGTGGCTGGGTAGCTGGCCCCTGATGTCCTCTTCCTCAGTCTTCCTCTATCCTCTCTGCCTGCCAGCCCCGCCCTTCCTTGCTCCTGCCTCGCTATTGGCCATTCGGCTCTTTATTAGGCCCACCAGGTGTTTTAGACGGCAGAGAACCACAGCTTCACAGAGTTAAGCAAATGCGGCATAGACAAAAGTCACGCACCTGAAAACAATATTCTACCCCACTACAACTCAGCGGCCATCTGACAGAAAGGAGCTGTCGTCTGTATAAAACGTGTAGGCAGAGGCAGACGTAGCTAAGGGGCCCTCTTGTGTGTGGGAGGAATAGAGGAGGGGGGCTTCCAGGGTCTCTGGATGGGAGTGTAGAGGATCCGGGGATCAATGAGGCAAATGCATAACCATGGATGGGTTGAGGAGAGGACAGGTTTTGATGTGATGTGGTTTTGATAGAAGTTTGCGGGGACAGAATCCAAGATGGTGGAAGACACAGGAGTCCTCTGTAAGTTAGGAGTTGAGATAAGAGTGGTGGGAATAGATTGTGGGGGGTGAACCCCAGAGTTACATTGTTAGATTTAGAGAGTAATAGAGAGACTGGTAAGGTCACAGTAGCTGTTGCCTAGAGTTTTGGAATGGTAGTCGACATGGGTAAAGGATAGTCCTGGAAAGTGTTCTGAGACCCCAGCACTCAGGAGGCAGAGGCAGGCGGATCTCTGTGAGTTTGAGACCAGCCTGGTCTACAGAGTGAGTTCCAGGACAGGCAGAGCAGTTCCACAGAGAGACCCTGTCTTGGACATCCCTCCGCTGCAAAAGAAGAGGACTGAATGTTGGGTTTGAAGCCTGAGGCTGGTCAAGGGCAGGGGTGTTAGTGTTTGTGGATACAGAATGAAGAGTCTTGAAGTGTAACAGAATGGGGCCTTGGGGGGTGGGGAGAGGAGGGATGTAGGAGCTGCTGTCAGGGTAGAAGGCACACTTCTTTTTAAAGAGTGTGTGTGTGTGTGTGTGTGTGTGTGTGTGTGTGTGTGTGTGTGTGTGCGCGCGCACGCGTGAATGAATGTGCTATCTGTATGTACAACATTACACCAGAAGATGACTGTGAGCCACCATGTGGTTGCTGGGAATTGAACTCATGACCTCTGGAAGGACAGCCAGCACTTTTAACCACTGAGTCATCTCTCCAGCCCTAGAAGGCCAATTTTAAGCCAATTTTGGAAAGGCTACTTTTTCTAAGGGAATGGGGCGTGAAGGAATAGGGAGAAAGGATTGTTGGGAAAAGGAAAATCCAGGCATAGTACCACATGCCTGTAAGCCCACTACTTGAAATGCTGAGGCAGAAGGATCAGGAGTTCAAGGCCAGCCATAGCTCCTCTGAGTCTGAGACATGAAAGCCTGTCTCAAATGACAAAAAAAAAAAAAAAAAAAAAAAAACCGAAAAAAGGCCTGGAGAGCTGGCTGAGAGGTTAAGAGCATATACTGCTCTTCCAGAGGTCCTGAGTTCAGTTCCCAGCACCCACATTACATCGACCACTGATGCCTCAGGAACCTGTACACATACATCCACACACAAACACATTACATATGATTAAAAATAATAAAAATAAATCTTTAGCAAAACAAAACCCCAGAATTCTCTGTCAGGCTTGGCAGAGCCTCAGTAGATAAAAGTACTTGCTGTGCAAAAGTCAGTGGCCTGAGTTCAGTCTGAGGGCCCAAGATGGAGGGGCCAACCCCTGAAAGCTGTCTATCGTCTGAGCTCTGCATGTACACATGTATATGTGACTGTATACATATATGTGTGTGTATACATATATATATATATATATATATATATAGTGTGTGTGTGTGTGTGTGTGTGTGTGTTCCGGGTGAAGGTGGGAAAAGAACCAACTTCACAAGGTTAGTCCCTGACCTACCCATGCACACACGACACATAAAATATTTTTTTAAGGCAAGGCTTGGAGGTTGTACAGCTTTAACCTCAGCATTTGGGAGGCAGAGGCAGTTGAATTTCTGTAAGTTCTGGTCTGTGGAGTGAGTTCCAGGCCAGCCAGGAAATACTTTTGAGAGCTGTGTATTACCGCAGGGTTTATGGTGAGGACCAGAGGACGACTCTCAGAAGTTGGCTTCCCACTTCCACCATGTGGTCTGGGCATTTAACTCGGGTCATCGGGCTTGGCGGCAAGTGCTGTGTCCAGCGAGCCATCTCTATGGCCCTCTATCTTTATTTTCTGAGACTAAGTCTCACTGAAGTTGGAACTTGCTAATTAGGCTAGACTGGAAGTTCATCCAGCCCTAGAGACCCTCCTCTCAGCCTTCCCCAGCGAGCTGGGACTCAGGCACATGCTGCCACACTCAGGGGTGCTTCTGTGTGTGTGTGTGTGTGTGTGTGTGTGTGTGTACACGTGTGCCTGCGCATGTGCCTGTGTGTGTGTGTGTGTGTACACTCGTGCCCACACGCGCACGTGCCTGTGTGCCTGCGTGTGTACGTGTGTGCATGCGTGTGTGCCTGCGTGTGTATGTGTGTGTGCATGCATGTGTGCGTGTGTACGTGTGTGTGCATGCGTGTACGTGTGTGCATGCGTGTACGTGTGTGCATGCATGTGTGCATGTGTGTGTACGTGTGTGTTGGCTGCCCTGTGTGGAGGTCAGACTTCAGCCTTCAGATGTAGGCCCTCCTTCACCTTTCCACTTCCCAGGAAGGATCACTGTGCTGCTTCCTAACCCAGGCTAGCTGGCTCTGGAGCATTGGGGGGTCTCCTGTTTCCACCTCCTGTTTCCTGAAGGTGCCAGAGAGATTACAAATGCTCTTACAGGAGTGTGAGGATCTGAACTCAGGACCTTAGGTTCGCAGAGCATTTGTTTGTGAGTGGGCCCTCCCTCCCTCCCTCCCCCTCCCTCTCTCCTTCCCTCCCTCCCTCCCTCTCCTTCCCTCCCTCCCTCCCCCTCCCTCCTTCCCTCCCTCTCTCCCTCCCCTTTCCTCCCTCCCTCCCTCCCCCTCCCTCCTTCCCTCCCCTTTCCTCCCTCCCTCCTTCCCTCCTTCCCCTTCCCTCCCTCCCTCCTTTCCTCCCTCTCTCCCTCCTTCCCTCCCTCTCTCCCTCCCCTTTCCTCCCTCCCTCCTTCCCTCCCTCCCTCCTTCCTTCCTGTATCCCTTCCCTTCCTTTGGTTTCTGTGGTGTGTCTCAGGTTGTCTCAGCCTCCCAAACGCTGGGATTACCGCTGGGAGACATTCTGCCTGGCAGAATTCATTGTAGTGTCTTAGAAGTCCCAAATTGTGCTGACTAGTATTTTTGGTTGTCATCTGAGAGGAGGGAATCTCTGAGGAAATGCCTCCATTAGAGCGGGCTGTGGACAAGCCTGTAGAGCATGTCCTTAGTGATTGATGGGAAGAACCCAGTCCTTAGTGATTGATGGGAAGAACCCAGGCCACGGTGGGTGGTGTCATCCCTGGGCTGGTGGTCCTGGGTTCTGTAAGAAAGCAGGTTGAACAAGCCAGTAAGCAGCTCCCTCCATGCCTCGGTATCAGCTCCTGCCTCCGGGTTCCTTCCCAGTTCGAGTTCCTGTCCTGACTTCCTTCAGTGATGGAGCACGATGTGGAAGCGCGAGCCAAAAAAACCCTCCCTCCCCGACTCGTTGCTGGTCATGGTGCTTCCTCCCAGCAATAGAAACCCCGTCTAAGACACCGAGCGTCAGAAAGTTACTGGAAAACGTAATTTAGTCTTAATTTGCCCCCTGTGATAGAGAGAACTCGGAGAGACGGAAACCTCGCTACTATGTACTCCTCCTCCCCTCAGTTCCTTCAAGCCTGGGATGTGAGAACTCTCACTATTACAATTCTCACTCTCCAGCTTTTCAGTTCCAGTTCACGGACGAGGTAGGGGCTGAGGACAGGACCAATAGCCAGGGCCCGGCATCCAGGACGAGCTCAGGACATGAAGACAAGTGTTAGACTCAGAGCTGAGAGTGGCAGGTTCCGACCAACACTGCCAAACCGACTGAGCACTCACCCCCGGCTCACCCTCCTCTCGGGAGCTGGAGTAGCGGCTCTGCGTGACGTCACCCACGGGCGCCACGCCCTGTCCTTCCTATGCCCAGTCAAAAGCTGCCTTCTGGTCTCTTTCCTCCTTTTCCCGCCATCCAGCCCGCCCATCCGACCCGCCGCCCAATCACGGAGGTCCCGCCGCCCGCGCCCTCTCCTTCCCAGGCCGGCGCGCACCAACCCCAACGGGCAGGGGCGTGGCGCAGCGCGAGGTCCCGGGAGCACCGCCTGCGTCGCCGGGGGAGCAGCCCGCAGCCCGCAGCCGGCAGTCGGGACGGTGCTCCTGGAGGCCGCCCCATGCAGCGCCCCGCGGACGAGGAGCGGGGCGCGGGCCCCGGGCCCGAGCGGCAGCCCCCTGCCGCCGACCCCGCGCCGGACCCGGGCTCCGGGGTCCCACCCGCCGGCCCGGGCGCCGCGGGCGAGGCCCTGGCGGTGCTGGCTTCCTTCGGGCGGCGCTTGCTGGTGCTGCTGCCCGTGTACCTGGCCGGGGCAGCCGGGCTCAGCGTGGGCTTCGTGCTGTTCGGCCTCGCCCTCTACCTGGGCTGGCGCCGGGTCCGCGACGGGAAAGAACGGAGCCTGCGGGCGGCGAGGCTGCTGCTGGATGACGAGGAGCGGATCACGGCGAGGACGCTTTACCTGAGCGAGCGGGAGTTACCTGCCTGGGTGAGTTGCCTGCCGCTGGGGCGCTGGCTGCGGCGGGGCTCGGGCCTCCCCTCCCCCTGCACCCCCGTGAACTCAGCGCCCACCCCATCCCCCCGACTTCGTCCCGTTAGCGCGCGCTGCTGGCTGGCTGGCTGGGACGCGCGGCTCCTGGACCGACCTCACCCACTCCCCGCCCACCCTTGCGGCAGAGCGCATCCTGCTGCACTGGGTCGGGACTTGAGTCTACTCCGACTAGGGCGGTGCATCCGAGTGGCCGCTCCCGGCCCGGCTCCCTCCCAGTGCGGAACCCTGGCTCGCGGTCGGTCCCTGACTTGTGTCACTCGCGCCTTTGCCACGCTGCCTCCGGGGATCCCTGCTCCCACCCCACCCCACCCCACCCCACCCCCGTGATCGCTCGGAGGTTCCCTCGCCGGTGCTAGCTCTTTCAAGGCTTTTTATCTACTTGAGGGCTTGAGGGTGTCCCGTTTCCTGCCTCGTCCCTAGGTGCCCGCTGAGAACTAGCCCTGCTAGCATTGTTCAGCACCTGGAAACGACCGCACCGCAGTCGCCTTCAGTCTCAAGCCAGCTGGGCTGCAGGGCGGGGGGGGGGGGTTTGCTGGGAAGAGAGCGGGTACTGCGGCTGCTGTAGTTCCTGCCGCTCTCTGCTCGCACCCTGGGCGGCCCCACCCTTTTCCGGACTGTGGGCAGCCTTCGCCTGCTCGCTCAGCTGACCCAGGCCCCTGTGATTGCTGTACCAGGTCTCCTGGGCTGAAACAGATGCCTCTCCCTGCCCTTGCTAAAGCTGGTACCCCGCTACCCATTAGGGTGCCAGTTAGGTAGAGAGTGGCAGACACAGCCACGCTTACCGTGCCCTGGAGAGAAAAAGGAAGTTCTGTCTACCCCAAGCACCAACTGTTAACTCCTACTGCTTATTATAGGAATTAATCCAATTAATCCCCCTCCCCCTCCATATGCAGAACACAGGTGTCCTTTCCCATAAAAGGAGTCACCCAGGAAGAGTGTGTGTGTGTGTGTGTGTGTGTGTGTGTGTGTGTGTGTGAGAGAGAGAGAGAGAGAGAGAGAGAGAGAGAGAGAGAGGACAGGGACCTCTGCGGAGCGAGGCTTGCGCAGGCACTACCGCACTGGGCCTGAGTAGCTCTTCCAGCCTCTCCCTAGGTTATCAAAGGCTTGGTTTCTTCACCGTCTTGTAAGGGAGCCCACGCCCAGTCCCAGGGGAGCAAGGAAGGCTGGACAAAGGAACCAGGACCTCTTCATCCCAGGGCTCCCTCGAGCTCTGATTTGACAGGATCCCCTCCTGAAAGAATGTGCCCTTTTCTTTAGACTTCTCCCCCTCCCCCTCCCCCTCCCCCTCCTTTGCCCCAGAAGCTGCCATTCCTCATCTCTGAGCTATCTGAAGCATCTGTATGTAGCCCTTCATCCACCAGACCCGAATTAAAGGAGCCCGTGTACCCAAATCCTAAGCACAGAAGTCTCCTGCCCCCTCCCAGGATTGTATGTTTAAATCTGCATTAAAACTGGGTGTGGTAGCATAAATCTTTAATTCCCCGAACCTGGGAGGCAGAAGCAGGTGAATCCCAGGAGGCCAGCCTGGCCTAAATAGTGAATTCAAGGACAGCCAGGGCTACACAATGAGACCCTGTCTACAAACAAAAGAAAACTTTGTCTTTCTTTTGGAAATATATATATAAAAGCTCCACCAATGCACACAAAGTTAGCTTAAAAAAAAATACATAGCCTCATATAGCACAGGCTAGGTTTGAACTCAGACCCTCCTGCCTCTGCCTTCCAAGTGCTGGGAATTTAGGTTTGAGTCCCTGTGCCCAGCCAGCACACCCAGCCCCGGGTGTGAGGGTCCCTTGCCAGAGGGACAGGGCCCGCCTCTTGCAGTGCACTGCACTGGCCTCGCCGGGGGCAGAGATGGTAAGCAAGCTCCTGTCCTCACTTCCAGGTCAGCTTCCCAGATGTGGAGAAGGCAGAGTGGCTGAACAAGGTGAGCTGCCTTGCCTTTGGTTTCCCCTGGGAGGGGTTGTTACTGTTTCCACACCTCCGTTCCCAGCTTGAGCCCAGCCCCCCAGAGCTGCCCACGGGGATGACTACCTTCCTGTCCCAAGGGTGGCCTCAGACCCCTGCTCCTCCCTGCTCAGGACTACTCCTCGGAAAACAGCTATGAGCTGTCATGTCCACGTAGAACTTGCCTTTATAAAGACCAGTGGTTCTCAACTTTCCTAATGCTGTAACCCTTTGATACAGTTCCTCATGGTGTGATGACCCCCGCCCACCATAAAATCGTTTTTGTTGCTGCCTCACAACTAATTTTGTTACTGTAATGAACACTAATGTACATAATCTGTTTTCTGATGGTATCAGACCCCCTCCCCCACGCTGGGGGGGGAGGGGGTTACTGCGACCCACGGGTTGAGAACCGATGATTTAATGACAGAGTGGACTAATGATCATGTCTTTTCCTCCCTCCCAGATTGTGGCCCAGGTGTGGCCTTTCCTAGGCCAGTATATGGAGAAGCTCCTGGCTGAAACGGTGGCACCAGCTGTCCGGGGCGCTAACCCTCATCTGCAAACGTTCACATTTACTAGAGTGGAGCTGGGTGAAAAGGTAGGGGGTGTGTGTGTGTGTGTGTGTGTGTGTGTGTGTGAGTGGTGGGGAGAGGAAATAGATAAGGGTTAGGGGAGGCGCCCCAGGGCTGGGATGTTCCTCTTTCCTCCCGACTCTTCTGAGATTCTCTGTCTCCAGCCAGTACGCATCATCGGAGTCAAGGTTCACCCTAGTCAGAGGAAAGATCAGATTCTTTTGGACTTGAATGTCAGGTAGCTCACCATTGGCCTTGGTGGGTGGGTCCTGGTCACTCCTGGCTGCTTAGCTCCCCCTACTCTCCTGAGGAGCCTGGCGCTAACCAACCGTTATTCTCCCTCCCTCCCTCACTGCCTCCCAGCTATGTAGGCGACGTGCAGATCGATGTGGAAGTGAAGAAATACTTCTGCAAGGCAGGCGTCAAGGGCATGCAGGTGGGCAGATGCCGGCGGCCTGCTTACAGGGTCTGCCCCAAGCGTCATGGGCTGTGGGAAGAACTTTGGTCTCCTTGCTCTTCTCGCTGTAGCTACACGGCGTCTTGCGGGTGATCCTGGAGCCGCTCACAGGGGACCTTCCTATCGTGGGGGCTGTGTCCATGTTCTTTATCAAACGCCCGGTAAGAGAGACACCATCACAGGAAACAGGCTTACGGGGGTGGGGAAGGAAGGCGGTGCTGAAGGTAGCTTCGGAGATTGAGAGGACTGATAATAAAAACCAAAACCGAGGGGCCTCACAGTGCGCAAGTCCCTCTGCTCGGCCGAGTGTGGCCTTGCTCGCTGGGATCCATCCTGACTCGTCTGCCCCTTTCTTACAGACACTTGACATCAACTGGACAGGGATGACCAACCTGCTGGATATCCCAGGACTTAGGTATGGAGGACCGTTGAGTATCCTTCCCAAATATGCCAGTTGGGGCTGAGGGTTCAGAGATGCAAACCAGTGAAACCTAAGCCTGTGCCTTCAACACCGCACTGCAGCTGGGGAGATGGGACATAGACAGCAGGAAAGTTTCAGAGTGGGTTTTTTTCTTCCGTAGAGGAATGTGCACTTTGGTAGGGAATGGCGACTCCTCGGGCAGGGGAAAAGTTCGAGAAGGGTTGGGAATGGCACAGGAGGTTAGTGTCCAAAGAGGATTCTCAGGGTCTCCCACTCTGGTGGGATGGCCCAATGGGCAAAGGCGCTTGCTGCCAGGTCCGACGGGTCCTGCTTGGTTGTCCTCTGACCTCCACACATAACCCTACAGCACGCACACACACACACACCAAACGCACGCGCACACACACGCACACAACAGATGTAATCTGGGAGCTGATGGCAGGCGGAGTTCGGTGCCAGCATGGGCTACACGGCAGATCCTAGGATGTACAGCGAGACTAAAAGGCAGAAATCTTTCTGCAGTAAGCAGCACAGTTGGGGGCCTTTAATTTGAGCCTTTTTTCTTTCCTGTTTCCCTTCCAGCTCGCTCTCCGACACCATGATCATGGATTCTATCGCCGCCTTCCTGGTGCTGCCCAACCGCCTGTTGGTGCCCCTCGTTCCTGACCTTCAGGATGTGGCCCAGCTGCGCTCCCCGCTACCCAGGGTGTGACATCTGAGTGTGATATCTGGTCTCTCTCAAGGGCCCTGGGCTGCGTTCTTAGTTTTCTCCCTAACCCCCCAGGGCATCATTCGGATTCACCTTCTGGCGGCCAGAGGGCTGAGTTCCAAGGACAAATACGTGAAAGGTCTGATTGAGGGCAAATCAGACCCCTACGCACTTGTCCGCGTGGGCACCCAGGCATTCTGCAGCCGTGTCATCGATGAGGAGCTCAACCCTTATTGGGGAGAGACCTATGAGGTATACCTGGAAGCTGAGGGAGTCTGGCGAGGGAGTGGGGGTGGCAGGGGTGTGTGTGTGTGTGTGTGTGTGTGGTGTGTGTGGTAGGGGGGTGGGGTGGTGGCAGGGGTGTGTGTGTTCGTGCGTGCGTGCATGTGTGTAGTGTGTGGGTGTGTGTGTGTGTGGGGTGGGGGTGGTGGGGTGGTGGCAGGGGTGTGTGTGTGTGTGTGTGTGTGTGTGTGTGTGTGTGTGTGTGTGTGTGCGCGCGTGCGTGTGTGTGTGGGGGGGTGGTGGCAGGGGTGTGTGTGTGCGCGCTCGGCGGGCGAAGCTGCTCATTGGACGGCCCTGACAGCTGCAGCCCATGAGACCATAGTCGCTGTGCTCTCCAGGTGATAGTGCACGAGGTCCCAGGACAGGAGGTCGAGGTGGAAGTATTTGACAAAGATCCAGATAAAGATGACTTTCTGGGAAGGTGAGACTGGACGTTTTAGTTTCTAGTCCCAGTACGCCAGAGTCTGGAGGTGTGCGTACACACACACACACACACACACACACACACACGTGCACACACACGCGCACTCCCCCCCCCCCCAACCCTTAGTGTAAGAGCCTCTTGGCGGCTGTTACAGGACTCAAGTTCAATTCCTAGCACCCATGGGAGGCTTACAGCCTCCTGTGACCCCAGCCCGGAGTCCTCTGGGCTCCCTAGGCACCTTCACACAGACACACACAGAGTTTTAGAAATAAATAAAAAGGGTTCTCCGGCTATTTCCAGAGGGCTACTGGCTTGCTATTAATTATCACTCCCCTCCGCTCCCCCTTGCTTTCCAGGATGAAGCTGGATGTAGGGAAGGTATTACAGGCTGGAGTCCTGGATGATGTAAGCTGGGGGAAGGATGTGGAAGTGGCCTCACCCTGTGGGCAACTGCCTTGGCGAAGAATGGTTGGGTAGGCGTCTGATCCCTATTTCTCACTCTCTTCTACTCCCTTCAGTGGTACCCTCTACAAGGCGGGCAAGGCCAAGTTCATCTGAGGCTGGAATGGCTATCACTTTTGCCAGACGCAGAAAAACTGGATCAGGTAAGCTGCTTAGGAAGCAGGCGGCAGGTTTGGGGGTGAGGAGGGTGGGGTCTGACCACTGTGCCCTCCTCCCAGGTCCTGCAGTGGAACAGGGGCATCACTTCTCGACCAGAGCCCCCATCGGCTGCCATCCTGGTTGTCTACTTGGATCGGGCCCAGGATCTCCCTGTGAGTTTGGCTTGTGGTGTGGTGTGGTGAACGGAGCCTTAGGGAGGGAGAAGAGGGCCACTCTCCCCGGCTGCGGATGCCAGAGCCCCTGCCTGCAAAGGGGGTCACGCCTACCTTGAGGAAGAGTCTGGGTAACCTCTAAATCCTTCCTCCAACACAGCTAAAGAAGGGAAACAAGGAACCCAACCCCATGGTGCAACTGTCAGTCCAGGATGTAACCCAGGAGAGCAAGGTAAGGACAGCACGGGCTCGTCAGGCTATCACAGCTAAGCTCCAGCCCAGACGGGCACGGGCTCCAGCCCAGATGGGCATGGGCTGGGGACATGCCCTGTGTCATCATCGCCTCTCAGGCTACCTACGCCACCAACTGCCCGGTATGGGAAGAAGCCTTCCGATTTTTTCTGCAAGACCCTCGAAGCCAGGAGCTTGATGTACAGGTGAGAGCCACCTTATACTGTCTCCCCAAGGCTTACTGGTGTGTTTTCTCCTTTGATCTGTCTTTTGCACGTGTGTGTGTGTGTGTGTGTGTGTGTGTGTGAGAGAGAGAGGGGGGGGGAAGTTGGGGATTAGTTGAGGGCCTCTTTTGTTTTAGGCATTAGATTAGGGTTTTTTGTTGTTTTGAGACAGGGTATCTCGACATAGCCCTGCTGGTCACAGATCTGCCTGCCTCTATGCTCCCAAGGGCTAGGAATAAAGGCATGAGCTGCCCCCATCATTTTGTTTTTGATAAGGTCTCACTGTGTAGCCTAGGCAGACATCAGACCAAGAGAAATCTACCTGCCTCTGTGTTTTAGTGCTTAAAGGTGTATGGTACCACACCAGGCCTAGGATTCATTTTTACAACTGTTAACCAATCTGTACTTGAGTGGGCAGATTGTGCCCCAATAAAACTAGCATTTTAAAGGTCATAGAATAATCATGAAACCCAGCATTATAGCCTCCTTGCTCACTGGCCAGTTTCATAGAGGAAACACACAAGCTGTGAAGATGGCCAGAGAGGAGGTGGGGGCTGGAGGGAGTAGGATTTGCAGACTGGAGGCCAGCAAAGCTCAGTGCGTAAAGATGATACAGCCGCTGACTGCAGTTCAAGCCCCTGAATCACATGGGGGGGGGGGAGAGAACCACTGCATCCACACTGCCCCCTGACCTGCACACGTGTGCAGGGAAGTCATGCACTCATACCCAGTGAGCAGTTAATTTTTTTTCAGACATTTATAAGAGTTTGCGAAGGGACAAAAGATTTCAACTGAGCCTACAGGGTAGAAAGAAGTGGGGTTGAGGCAGGTGGGAGGGAGGGAATGAAAACTCCGTCAGGGGACAGAACGAGCTAAGGTAGAAGGGGATTAGAAGGGGATGGTGTTGAAGAAAGATGGCTCTGCTTGGAAGGGAAGGTTTGTGCCGGGTGGGGGGGGGGATGGGGTGCAGGGAGGGCAGCTGGAGTCGTGCGTGCCATGCTGTCGTTCCCTCCGTCTGCCTTTACCTTACTCCTCCTGTGCTGGCAGGTGAAGGATGACTCCAGGGCCCTGACGTTAGGGGCGCTGACTCTGCCTCTGGCTCGCCTGCTGAAGGCCTCTGAACTCACCCTGGACCAGTGGTTCCAGCTCAGCGGCTCAGGCCCAAACTCCAGGCTCTACATGAAACTGGTCATGCGGGTACGGTGCTGGGGAGGCCTGTGGGTCCCTTGGTATACAGAGCACGGAGGGGATGGGGGATCATATTGAGATCAAACATTTGGCCTCTGTAGATGTGTCTGAGGCACATCAAAAAATGTTTGTTGCTCTGACTGGAGGAAGGAGAGGGGCCCAGCCGAGGTCCCTAGAGCCCCGGCCCTGCCCTTTAGCCTTCACTGCGACCTCTCTGCCAACACTGCTTTTCACAGATCTTATACTTAGATTCTTCAGAAATCAGCTTCCCCACCATACCTGGTACCCAGGACCTGGACAGTGACAGCCCCCAGGCTGGCAGCAGCGTGGATATCCCTCCTCGACCCTGTCACACAACTCCCCACAGCCACTTTGGGACTGAGGTAAGCTGGGAGCCGGAATCGATAAGGCTGTCTGTCCACACTGGGCTAAGCCTGTTCTAGGGCTGGCTCTGAGGTCTTGGCTGTCTGCCCCTCCTGCAGAATGTTCTTCGGATCCATGTATTAGAGGCTCAGGACCTGATCGCCAAAGACCGCTTCCTGGGGGGGTTGGTGAAGGGCAAATCAGACCCCTACGTCAAGCTGAAGGTGGCAGGACGAAGCTTCCGGACCCATGTTGTTAGGGAGGATCTCAATCCCCGCTGGAATGAGGTTTTTGAGGTCAGAACCCAGTGACCTGTGGTGGCTGTCAGTCCTCCCTGTCAGGTGGTGAGGGTGGGCAGACGTGACATTTAGAGAGGAAAAAAGAAGTCCCTTGACCTGCTGCATCGTCTCCTCCCATTAGGTGATTGTCACATCGATCCCAGGCCAAGAGCTTGAGATTGAAGTCTTTGATAAGGACTTGGACAAGGATGACTTCCTGGGCAGGTAGGAGTCAGGAGCTCGTGTGGACAGGTAACGCAGGCCGCGTGGGCCGTGCTCGCCCACCAGCTCCTGGTCTCCATTCCCCACAGGTATAAAGTGAGTCTCACCACAGTCCTCAACAGTGGCTTCCTTGATGAGGTAAGCATGAGATGAGCCCACCGATGCCTCCCCTGCCTCCGCCTCGCACGTATCTCATCCTCAAGCCTCTCTCCACAGTGGCTGACCCTCGAGGACGTCCCATCTGGCCGCCTGCACCTTCGCCTGGAGCGCCTGACCCCTAGGCCTACTGCGGCTGAGTTGGAACAGGTGAGGTCACCGCGTGGAGACGGGATGGGGCCGAGTGAGCCCTCGGTCAGCTCCCATGCACAGCCACTCTGTGCCCCAGGTGTTGCAGGTCAACAGCCTGATCCAGACTCAGAAGAGCTCGGAGCTGGCAGCGGCCCTGCTGTCCGTCTACTTGGAACGGGCGGAAGATCTGCCGGTAAGAGCAGCCCCCTCTTCAGGCTTCCTGGAGGATGGTGCTGGTGCGAGATTATCCAAAGCCTTGGGGAGTGGGGGCTATGACGTGGGATGGATGTGGCCACGCCTTTAACTTGTAAATCGGTCCTTCCAGCTACGAAAAGGCACCAAGCCTCCCAGCACTTACGCTACTCTCACAGTAGGAGAGACTTCCCATAAAAGCAAGGTAGGAAGGAGCAGCGGTTGGTGATGGGGGTCCGTCCCTGCCAGGTAAGAGTGGGAGGAGGGAAGAACCCAAGACTGCGTAACGACGCTGACCATAACCCCTCCTCTCCTCTCAACAGACTGTTTCCCAAACGTCGGCCCCTAGCTGGGAGGACAGTGCCTCTTTTCTCGTCAAGAAGCCACATGCAGAGAGCCTGGAGCTGCAGGTACTGTGCGATCAGTGCAGACTCCAGCCTCAGCCCTTATAACCCTGGCGTGTAGGACAGAGAGACCCCATCTCAAAGGGGGGGGATTAGAGTAATTAAGACACTACAAAAAGGCCGGCTAGGCTTTTCGAGGGGAGGTGTCATTGAGTGGGCACACACGTGTGGAGGTCCAAGGACAACCTTGGGCGACATTACTTACTTCTACCCTGTTTTAGAGTGGAACTTTTTTGTGTGTGTCCAGTGAGGCTTAGCTGGGGAAGCTCCCATACGGACACTGCCATTAGTCACTTGTGTGGGGCTGTGGGGACTTGAACTCAGGACTTCATGCTTGTGCTGTGCTTCAGACGTCCTTACCTACTGGGTCACTTCCTCCTAGCCCTGTTATTGCTGACCCTCACCCAAAACATAACCTTGGCTGGCCTAGAGGTCACGGAGATCCTCCCTCCGTCTCGAGTGCTGGGATTTAAAAACTTCTGGGTGTTTCTGTTGACTTTTTGAGACAGCGTCACTCACTGTAGCCTCTACTGGCAGTCCTCCTGTCCCCAGCTGCAATTACAGGCATGTAACACCCATCTGCTGGCTTTGCGCCTTTGGAGAGAGGGAGGAGAAACAAACAGTCTGGATGTGAGCTCCTGGGTTGGGGACAGGGGGGACCTGGATGGACAGGGTGACACTGATTAATACAGGGAGGCATTAATTTGGATTTGAAGTCTTCAAGGGACTTCTCTGAAAACCACCCAGAAAGACCTGTGCGGTGTTGACAGCTTCTCCCTCTCGGGGGCAAAAGCTCCTGACTCGACCTGAAACACGGGCAAAGTGGAAAAGACGGGGCAGATAGGATACGCCATGCACACTCCCAGCTCAAAGGCAGACAATGAGAGAATAGCTCATGTGTAGCAAGAACACCATCAAAGGGCAGGCTGCAGGAACCACGATAGTTTCAAAAGACTGGAAGAGGGTGAAGGTTGCCAAAGGTAAAATACGACAATTTAAAAATTTGTGCTGGGCCTGGTGTTGGTGACGCACACCTTTAATCCCAGCACTCAGGAGGCAGAGGCAGGTGGATCTCTGTGAGCTCAAAGCCAGCCTGGTCTACAAGAGCTAGTTCTAGGACAGGCTCCAAAGCCACAGAGAAAACCTGTCTCAAAAAACAAAAACAAAAAAACCCCACGAAATCAAAAAGAGAAGCTAAAGTGGGCGGTGGTGGAGTCTGTGCACCAGCGCTGGGGAGACAGAGGCAGGCGGATCTCTGTGAGTTTGAGGCCGGCCTGCTCTACAAAGCGAGTTCTGGGGCAGCCAGGGCTGTTACAGAGAGAAAAGCTAGACTCGATTGCACACACCTGTAGTCCTGGCACTGGGCATATTCTCTGGAGGGGGTGGGGGCGGGGCTAGCAGCTGTAACAAGTATTCTGTCCCTCCCAAAGGGACTCTCGCCAAAACCACCCGAGTGTTTGGATCATAAATGCCAAGCTTCAGTCACGTACCAGTGCATTCAACCCACAGGTTCGTGGTGAAGGGACCGGCACCCTGGGCTCCGCATCCCTGCCTCTCTCTGAGCTCCTCCAGGCAGACGGACTCTGCTTGGACAAATGGTTTCCACTCAGTAATGGCCAGGGCCAGGTGCTAATGAGAGCACAGCTGGGGGTGAGTCTCGGGAGCGGGAGGGCAAGGAAGGGCTGGGGCCGAACAACAGACACCCAGACGGTGGGGGCAGAGGCTGTGTCCTTCCAGAGAGGAAACCGCCCAGCTCACTGCCCTCGTGTCCCCAGATCCTGGTGTCCCAGCACTCAGGAGTGGAAGCCCACAGCCACAGCCACAGCTCTTCTTCACTCAGTGAGGATCCCGAGGCCTCAGGGGCACCCAGCCACAACACCTCCCCAGTGCTGGAGGTCAGGCACCGCCTACCACATGGTGACAGGTAAGGGACCGGATGGGATGGGATGCAGGCAAGAATATGAATATATGGAGCTTGACTCACCCGTTTCCTGGATGCTGTGCTGTCCGTCTGTCTTCCCACAGCCCCTCTGAGGCTCCCGTTGGGCCTCTGGGCCAGGTAAAGCTGACAGTGTGGTACCACAGTGACGAACAAAAGCTGGTTAGCATCGTCCACAGCTGCCGGTGAGCCCCCGCCCCCCCCCCTGCAGTCCATGGGTCCTTCGCTGTGAGTGCTTCAGTGCCCACATCCCTCTGTCGTAGGGCCCTTCGACAAAATGGCCGAGACCTCCCAGACCCCTATGTGTCACTGCTGTTACTGCCAGACAAGAATCGAGGCACCAAGAGGAAGACTGCACAGAAGAAGAGGACCCTCAACCCGGAGTTCAACGAACGGTCAGCCAGTGGGTGCTACTTACATGGAGGGGTGAGGCTTCTGCTGGGCCTCGGGCTCTAATGTCTTCTGCCTTTGCAGGTTTGAGTGGGAGCTGCCCCTGGATGGGTCTCTCAGGAGAAAGCTAGATGTTTCAGTGAAGTCAAATTCCTCTTTCATGTCTCGAGAGCGTGAGCTTCTGGGGAAGGTAAGAGTCAACCGTGGTCCCGGCTGGGACGTGACCCCTCTCCTCTCTGCGGTGGTTTGAGAGCGTATGTGATAATGGGGCGTGTTCTTCGGAAATACCAAAATAACACCTTGCCCACTGCCATCCTCCAACCCAGGTGCAGCTGGATCTGGCAGAGATAGATCTCTCCCAGGGTGCAGCCCAGTGGTGAGTGTCTGCAGGGATGGGCGGGGCTGGGCAGGTGCAGTGGAGAAATCCCAAGCACAGAAGAAGAGAACAATTCACCCCCCACCCCCCACCCCCCGGGCAGAAGCCCCGTTCGCTTACGGGAGAGGACAACTGGCCGGCCCTGCTGGCCGGTTGCCTTGGAGGAGCTGGAGAATTGAGTCCATGGCAAGGTCCCAGCCGTCCTGGATACAGACAGAATGGACTTCAGAAAACAGATGCAGGAGTCTTCCCTGTCCTCAAGTCTGTCCTTGTCTCCTAGGTATGACCTGTTGGATGACAAAGATAAGGGCGGTTCCTAAGAGCTGCTGGCAACCTGCTTCTTGTCTTCTCGCCTTGCCTCCTGCCTCAGTGTGGTGAGCTGACAGCTAGGGCTCCAGACCCCGAGCCCTTCTGCCTTCTGGGCCCCCATCGGGTCTTTGCCTGACCAAAGAGGATCATGTGTACCCTTTGCCGCACGGCCTTCACCCTTGGGCTCTTGGGGCGGGGCCTAAGCTGGCTACTCCCTGTCCCGCCTGCACCTCACTCTCCCTCCCCGACTCCTCAGGGCCTCATGCACCTGTGCCTGCCTGGCCACTAGCGGTGGCACCAGATCATGCCAAATACAGCTTTTGGAAAGCTTTTTTTTTTTTTTACATAATAAAAATATACAGAAGAAATGCTTCACAAACTTGCATGTCATCCTTAACACAGGGCCATGCTGCGCGCTAAATTAGTCTGTGCTGTTGAACTGAGCCTAAGGAGCCAGCAGAGAGAATAAACACGAGTGTGGATAAGCAGGCCCGCCTCTTGGACTGCGTGTAGAAAAGTACGGCTTCACCCCCACCTCCCTCAATCCACTCTTGGAAATATACCAACTATGGTAGCTGTGTGTGAGCTGGAACGCGTAGAAATTGGTGTGTAAGGGCTGGAGAGCACGGGCCGCTCCTTCAGAGGTCCTGGGTTCAGTTCCCAGCACCACATGGCGGCTCACAGGCACCCGTAAGGAGAACTGCCGCCCTCTGCTGGCCAGCAGGCGCACATGCAGGCAGAACACTATGCATAATAAACCAATCTTTAAGAAAGAAAGAGAGACAGCAGGGCTGGCTTTCGGGCCAAGCGCAGAGGCTGCAAACTCACTGTCAGGACACAGGTTCTGGATCACCTCTGTCAAGCCACTGTATCTTTATCAAACCAAGGGTGGCCCTTTCCGTTAAAGGCTGGAACTCCTTCCAAGCGCTGGGATCACAGCTGAGCTCCACCACAACTGGCCGGGTGGTTGTTTTGGTTTTTATTAAGACAGAGTCTTATGCTAGCCCAGGCTGGCCTCAAACTCTTGGCCACCCCATTCCACTGTAGCCTCCTGGAGTGCTAGTTAACAAGCATGGCCACCGTGCCCAGCTAAACCGAGTATAAACTGCACTCTCTACAAACACAGCTGTGTGGTTTTTATCAACGTGTGTGCACTCGGCTACGTCTGTCTATCGAAAGGTCCAGACTCCTCACTCCACAATTTATTTTTGGTTGTGAGCCTAGCCTTTAAGGGCTGAGCCATCTCTCCAGCCCGTCACTCCACAATTTAAAAGTTTTTAGACAGGATCTTTCTCTATGGTTAGTCCAGGCTGGCCCGGAGCATGTGACAATCCTACTGCCCCAGTCTCCTGAGTGCCGGGCTCACAGGTGTGTAGTGCCACCTTCGGCTTCACTCCAGAATCCTGGACGGGGAAGAACGCTAAGGGCACGAGGTGGAGAAACTTTAAAGTCTGTTATGTAATTATGAGCTGCAGGGTGTATATAGCTCAAGGCATGCCAGAAGGATTTAGAAAATATAGCCAGGGGTTTTGTTATATATGATTTCACAAAAACCTTACCTCGATTCCCTTTCCTTTTGGTTTTCTGAGACCGGGTTTCTCTGTGTAGCTGTGGCTCTGTAGACCAGGCTGGCCTTGAACTGAAGACATCTTCCTGCCACTGCTTCCTGAGTGCTGGGATTGAAGGTGTGCGCCACCACTTTAAGTAATTACACTTCCAGAAAACCAGAAGACTTGGCACAGCTTCTGTTCTGAAAGGCTCTGTCTTTCCCAAGCTTTGCAAGTCAGGCCACAGACTCGAGGGATTCCAAGTTACACAGCAGCTGTGAGAATGAACCCACCACACAGTCGTCCTCAAACATGACGATGACCTTTGGTAAAAAGCACTGTCTGCTTTAGCAGAGGATCCGGGTTTGATTCTCAGCATCCACATGATAGTTCACAGCCCTCTGTAACCTCGGTTCCACGAGACTCAACAGGCGTGCAATTTGGTCCACACACACACGTACTGCAAAACATTCATACACAAAGTGAAATAAATATAAAGAGAAATCACTGTCTTTGCTTTTAAAAGGATATCAAGAATCATCTGTCATGGAATTAAATATACTTATTTCTCAGAACAGCCTTTTCGTTTTTTTCTATACCCAGCACCTGATGTATTCTTGTATCTCTACCACTGAGGCTGGCTTCAAACGCAGAGATCCGCCTGCCTCTGCCTCCTGGGTGCTGGGTGAAAGGTGTGCGTCACCACCCCCTTCCCAGTCTTTATTTTGAGATTGGGTCTTACTATGCGTTCTTGGCTAGCTTGCACTTGCTATGTAGACCAAGCTAGCCTCCAACTCATTTGATTTGTCAAAATCAAATGCCTCCTACATACTGGCCCAAACTGAGGTTCTTGTGTGTGTACAGCCAGCTGTCTTCCCAGGAAATAGTTTTGAAACAGCTTGCCTTGCACAGTCCTCCCGCCTCTGCACACTTCACGCCCAGCTGCTTTTACTGTGTCCATGTGTAGTGTTAGGGTATAAACCCAGGGCTTTACGTGCCAAGCAACTGTTCTACCACTGAGCTACATCCCTAGCCAGGCCCCAAACAATGCACTTTCCACAGTGACAGGTGCAGGCTACTCCCTTCTCGGAATATGGCTTTATTGGACCAAACAGTGTGCAATAGTTAAGTGGGTGTGGCAACTCAGGTCATCTGCTCAGCCTTTCCCCCTTTACCTACACACAGAACTCTCCAGCCTTCCTGGAGGCAGTGTGCAACCCCTAAGGGGTTAACAAAATACTTCCCCAGGCCCCTCTCCTACGTGGAGTAATTGCGACTCAGTTATAGCCAACAAGATGACAAAAGAAGTCAGTTGGGAGCGAGATCATCAATAGGAAGCAGATAACCCTCAGGCAGGCACGGTGGGGCTCGCTTTTACTGCCAGCACTCAGGAGGCCGAGGCCAAGGATCTCTGTGAGTTCCAGGACAGCCAGGGCTCGGTACAGAGACTCTGCCTCAAAATAAATTCCTACTGCTCTTCCGAGGACCCCACTTTGGTTCCCATTGCCGACCTGGTGGCTCACACAGTCTGACTCCAGTTTTGGGGATCTAGTACTGTCTCCTGGCCTCTTTGGACACTGAACACCATACATGGTGCATATACATATATGAATGCAATATGCCCATACACACACACACCATGAAGAATCATACCATGCTTCAGAACACTGGCTGCTCTTCCAGAGGTTCTGAGTTCAATTCCCAGCACCCACATGGTGGCTCACACAGCCGTCTGTAATGAGATCTGGTGCCCTCTTCTGGCCTGCAGGTTACGTGCAGGCAGAACGCTGTATATATATATATATATATACATACATATATATACATACATATATATATATATATATATATATATATATATACAAAATCTAAAAAAGAAAAAAAGAAAAAAGAAAAAGAAAGCCACACACGGAGCTGGGTGGTGGCGGTAGAAGCAAACACCTTTAATCCCAGCACTTGGGAAGCGCAAGGAGGTGGATCTCTGAGTTTGATGCTCTGATCTACAGAGCATGCTCCATGACAGCCAGAATTACACAGAGAAACCCTGTCCTGAAAAAAAATAAAATCAAACAAACAAAACAAAAAATCCCACACATGGGCTGGAGAGATGGCTCAGAGGTTAAGAGCACTGGCTGGTCTCCCAGGGGTCCTGAGTTCAGTTCCCAGCACCCCCATGGTGGCTCACAACCATCAGAAATGAGATCCGGTGCCCTCTTCTGGCCTGAAGGCATACATGCAGACAGAACACCGTATACATAATAAATAAATAAATCCTAAAAGAAAAAAAAAAAAAAGCCAAAAAAACAACAAGCCTACACTGGGGGTGGAGGGGTGGCTGGCAGCTGGGAGCATTTTACTCCTCTCTTGGCAGCTCACAGACCTCTGTAACTCCAGTTCCAGAGGATCCAGCATCCTTACACAGACGTACCAATGCAAATAAATCAACCATTAGAAAGAAAAGGTCTCACTCTTTGGCCCTGGCTGGCCTGGAATTCACAGAGATCTGTCTTGGGGGCAGGAGACCTCTGAGGAGCTGCAGGCTAGCCAAGACTGTATAGTGAGATCTTGTCTCAAAAACTCAACTTAAAACTAAAGTATTTGTGAGTTAACTGGAGCCCAGGGAAATATCTCCCTTCCTTCACAGCATCTATTTCAGATCTTTACCACCTTCTAGAGTAATTTCCTCCTACTTCCTCACCGACTTCAGGGTGAACATGTAGACGGTCTAATGCATGTCAATGCACCCACCCCCCTCAGGCCTCCCGTGTTCCTTCCTGCGACACTAATTGTAGTGCGATATCCGCTCGCTCCTGACTTTCTCCAGGTACCTATTCATTCTACAAATATTTCAGGGCTATGAATGGACCAGGTGACCTGCTTCTTCTTGATGCTGGATGGTGCATGCGTGTGCGTGCGTGTACTTGCGTGTGCGTGCGTGTGCATGCATGTGCGTGGGTGTGCATGCGTGTGCATGGTGGAAGAGGGCATAAAAGACCAAGGGAGCAACCAAGACAGGTTGTCTTAAAGATGTGCAGGCTACTGGGCGTGGCTGGACAGCAATGCGGCCAGTACAGGAACTAAGTGTTGGTTTGAAGCTGAGGCTGTGTTCCCTTTGTGGGCTGTGCCGGCATGCTGGGCTAGAGCTCAGTTGCTGATTCACACGTGTGCTTCATCAAAGCACATGGCCCGGTCATCGTGGCCCTTGCACACGACCCCAGCCCTCTGGAGGCTAAGGCAGAGGGACTGTCACAGCTTGAAGACAGAGTGAGTGGGCTATACGAAGCCGAAGTGTTCCAGGACAGCCTGGGACATAGGGTGAGATCCTGACTCTAAAAACAAAACCACCAGGCCACTGACAAAAAGCCTGCTGTGGGGGCAAAGGCTGTAACCTCAGTGCGTGGGGGGTGAAGGCAGGAGGGTCAGGAGTTCACAGCCACCCTCAGATACACAGCCAGTTCCAGGCCAAAACAAAAGTAAGACACGTGCAGGCCAGGCCACACATACAGAAGGATTTCAGACAGACAGATGACATAAGAACATCTTTTCGAGGTGGGTGGGCAAAATGTCTCATCCATTAAAGCCACCTGCCACTAACTGCAACAACCTGAGTTTGACCCCCAGAGCCCACAGGGTAGGAAGAACCAATTCTCACAAGGTGTCCCAGCACTCAGGAGGCAGAGGCAGGGGGATCACTGTTAAGTTCAGGACCCTGTCTCCAAAAAAAAAAAAAAAGTACATTTAAAATTATCATTGTTTATTAAAGCCTAGATTACCCTTGTGTTTGGAAGCTTGTTCTCTTTACTTTTCTTTACAACAGGCTCGAAAACAAAAAGATTTCTTAAGCCCTAGCAGACCTGGAGATGCAATCTACAAGCCTGCTGGCATGCAAAGTTCCCAGGAGATTTTAAAAGAACAGCTAATTCTGTGACTTCTGCCTTAGAAAGGGAAACTGCCCTTACTAAAACCAACTTTTCTATTTAAATCTTTCATCTCATGCAGGTCTATGAAAATAACTTAAGAAGGGCTTCGTAAACTAAGTATCTGAAGACCTCCTCACGACCCTCCTTTTTTGGGGGGGGGGTTCAACACAGGGTTTCTCTGTGTAGCTCTGTAGACCAGGCTGGTCTTGAACTCACAGAGATCCACCTGCCTCTGGCTCCTGAGTGCTGGATTAAAGGTGTGCACCACTACCTGGTGGCTCTATCATCATTTTTATTGTGGGTTATCTATAGTCTTAGGTTTTTTTTTAATTGCAGTGACAAAACACCATAGCCAACATCAAGTTGGAAAGGAGAGGGATCACTCTGCTAATACTTCCAGGAAACAAGCTATGATGGAGGGAAGTCAGGGCAGGAACTCACACAGGGAGGACCTGGAGGCAGGAGCTGATGCAGAGGCCATGGAGGATGCTGCTTACTGGCTTGTTCCTCCTGCTCTCTTATAGTGAGTACCCAGGACCTCTTCCCAGGGACAGCAACACCTTCAATGGGCTGGGCCCTCCATAAGAAAATGCAGGCAGGTGAGGTGGCACACACCTTTAATCAGAGCACTAGGGAGGCAGGCTGATTTCTGTGTAAAAAGGCCAGCCTGATCCACAAAGCTAGTTCTGGGACAGCTAGGGCTACACAGAGAAGCCCTAAAACCCTGCCTCTAAAACAAAAACAAACAAACAAACAAACAAAAAAACAAAAAAAAGGAAGGAAGGAAGGAAGGAAGGAAGGAAGGAAGGAAGGAAGAAAAATGCCCTACAGACTTGCCAATTTCCTGGAGGCAGTTTCTGAATTGCAGTTCTCATTTCCTAAATGACTCTAGCCTGTAGCATTAGGTCACCAAGGAAACTGACTGACCTCTTGGTAACTTGACACATAAACAATCATTATTAAGCCATAACCTTTCCTTTTTTGTTCATTTCCAAGATCTATCAACATCACAATATAAAACATTCCAAAATCTAAAAGTCCCATAGACTTTAAAAATTCAAACAGCAGGGCTGGCTAAAAGACTCAGAGGAACAATGGCCTTTAATCAGAGAGCCTTTAATCACAGCACTCGAGGCAAAGAAAGGTAGATCTCTGAGTTTGAGGTCAGCCCTGTCTACAGAGCTAGTTCCAGGGCAGATTCCAAAGCTATGGAAAAACCCTGTCTCAAAAACAACAACAACAAAACAAACAAACAAAAAATCCAAAACAACAACAACAAAAAGAACAATGGCTGCTCTTCCAGAGGACCTGGGTTCGATTCCCACCACCTACATGGCAGCTCATAACTGTCTATAATTCCAGTTCAAGGGGATCTGACACCCTCACACAGACATACATGCAGACATATCACCAATGCACATAACAATAAATAAACCTTTAAAAAAATTCAAACAGTGAAAATCTATTTAAAAGTCCAATGTCTATTTAAAATATTCAAAATATTGATCAACTGTGGGCTCTTGTAAAATAAAAAATAATTCCTTTAATCTCAGCACATGGGAGGCAGATCTCAGAGTTCAAGGCCAGCCTGGTTTGCAGAGCAAGTTCTAGGACAGCCAAGGCTACATAAACAAACACTGTTTCAAAAAACAAGAAAGTTACTTTCTTACCTCAAGAGGAAGAACCAGCTTACAGTTACAATCAGAACAAAGCAAAACCAAATTCCAACAGTGTAAATAATTCGGCATGTAATGTCTGGCATTTGCTCATGATCTGGGCTCCCCCAAAGGGCCTGGATCCTCTCTGGATCACACACAGCTCGTCTTCTAGGCTAGGCTAGCTCCATTCCACAGCTGTTGCTGCAACTGGGCTGCACTTTCACCAACAGCCTCTCCTGGGCTCTCTTCGGGGACCCAAGGCCTGCCATGGTGTCAAGCCTCAGCTGCTCTAGTATGACACCTTCATGCCTTTAAAGCATGAGTAGCTGGGTGAGTCTTACACTACCGAGTTCAGCTGCCAGCATGAGGCTCGACCTTCACTGCTTGCTTGTGTGTGCTTACTCTGAGGGAACGCTTTCCAGAAGGGTTCGCCTCAATGAATCACAGCCATTCTTCAGCCCCAGCTGACCAGATAGCAGATTCTCCATGCACAAGTCAGGCCCGGGCTTTTGCGTTTTGCACTGCTCTTCATATTTTTCTTTCCAGATCCCACAGAACAGCCCACTTACCGGGTCGGAGATGAAGAGCCCAGGCTCAAACAGTATGCAAGGACAAAGAGCATTCCAGCATGAGCCGGGCTGTGGTGGCACACCCCTCTAAACCCAGCATTCGGAGGCAGAGGCGGGCGGATCTCTTTAGAGTTCCAGGGCAGCCTGGTCTACAGAGCTACACGGAGAACCCTGTTGTGAAGAATGGAACCAAACCAAAATATTCCAGCACGCAGGGGTCGACCCTGAGAGAAGTGTGCAGGCTCCTTTTGAGCATAGTTAGGGGTGTTTCAGTTTCAGGGACAGTGAGGTCATCTCAACCGTGGCTGGGGTTTATTTTAGTCTTACCATTTTTGGGTAACTTTCAAGGGGGCTGCAGGAACTACCCTTGAGACCCTGTGGGGCCTGTTGGAAACCTGCAGTCTGCTGCCCCGCCCCCTAACGATGGCCGGCACATTTAGACTCATATTTCGTGTTGGTCTGTCCATCCGTACCTGCGTAGACTCCGTAACAGACTCACGACGTAGACTGACGAGTCTAAGCCCCTTTGAGTCCGGCCCTGGAGGACGCTCCAAGAGCGATCTGGGTGGCCGAGGGCGAACAGGCAGCCCTTGTCCCCAGGAGCGGAGGAGCTCGTCTGACCTTTTACTTTCGGTTTGGCACCGATTCGCAGCCGCGGGGCCCCTGTTTTCTGGCCTGACTGTCGACCTTTTCGTTGTTACTACTGTCAGTCTATTCCTGTTCTTTGTCTTACACCATCAGTCCGGTAGGACAGCAACTAATGACTCCTTGATCCTCACTTTAGATCACTGGAAGGATGTCAGGGAGCCAGCCACTCATCAATCTGGAGAGTGGCAGACACTTTGCAGTTCCGAATGGCCACCTTCAACGTTGGGTGGCCTCAGAAGGGCACTTTGAACCTCTATGTAATTCTACAGGTCAAGGACAGTGTTTTTGACACCAGCCATCACGGGCATCCCGACCAGGTGGCCTACATCATCACCTGGGATCATCTAGCCTGGGAATCCACCTCCCTGGGTCTGGCCCTTCCTTACCCAGAATCCCTCCACCACCACCACCCTTTACCTCCTGGAGGAACTTAAGGAGGCTCAACAGAAGCTTTTCATCCTCCGACCCCTGCCCCCCAAACCTTGACCTTCTTTCCTGTGATCCCCCTCCGCCTCATCCTCCCCTCCTCCGGCCCCCAGCTGCGCCCCAGCCTCCGCCACATCCTCGGAATCCCTCTTCCCTGGATTCCACGACCCTGACTAACACTGGGTCTCAGTCAGCCCTCATGCAAACCTGCCTTTGCCTCAGGAGAGAATGGGCAGAAAACTCTGGGGAAGCCGGCTCATGGTCATCTCGGTTGTTCCCTTTAAGATCAGTTGGTGACCAAACACAATACTGGCCATTCTCGGCCTCAGATCTTTACAATTGGAAAACCCATAACCCTTCCTTTTCCCAAGACCCCCAGGCCCTGACTGGGCTCACTGAGTCCATTCTGATGACCCATCAGCCGACATGGCATGATTGGCAACAGCTCCTCCAGACTCTCCTTACTACTGAGGGGAAAAAAGTTATCCTAGAGGCATGCAAAAAACGTGCCAGGGCTGAACGGGGCCCCCACCCAGCTCCCTAATGAGATTGATGCTGCTTTCCCGCTTAATAGACCTGATTGGGACTACACCACCCCTGCGCTAGGGAACGACTCGTCTTTATCGCCAGATTCTCCTTGCGGGTCTCAGGGGCGCTGGGAAACGCCCAACCAATTTGGCCAAGGTAAGGACAGTCACCAGGGAGGGGAAGAAACCGCTGCAGCACACCTAGAGAGACTGATGGAGGCATGCCGCATGCATGTTCCTGTTGACCCGGCAAGTCCAGAACGCCGTGGGGAGATTAGGGCTTTCATAGGGCAATCAGCCCCTGACATCAGGACAAAGTTACAACACTTGGAGGGGCTGCAAGACTGTACCCTCCAGGACCTGACGACGAGAGAGGCAGAAAGGATTTTCAATAAGAGAAACTTCGGAAGAAAAAGAGGAGAAGCTTAGAAAGATCCAGGAGGAGAAAGAACAAAGGAACAGGAAGAGATAGAGGAGAAGCGAGACAGAAAACGGACTAAGGAACTAAGCAGAATCTTGGCCACCGTAGTGCAGCCCAGACTAGAGACAGGGAGGCAGGAAAGGCCCCTGGGAGAAGGAAGGGGCCCCCAGGTAGATCGAAACCAGTGTGCCTACTGTAAGGAAAAAGGCCATTGGGTCAAAGATTGCCCAAAGAAACCAAAAGATCAAAGAAGACGCCCAACTCAGATTTCCTCCCTGGAAGACTAGGGGAGTCAGGGCCAGGAGCCCCCCCCCCAGCCCTGGTTAACTCTCGAGATAGGGGTCAACCGTGACTTTTCTGATGGACACTGGGGCCCAGCATTCAGTGCTGACCAGAGCCCCCAGACCCATGAGGGACAAGACTTCGTGGGTGCAAGGAGCCCCGGGAGGAAAATTATATAGATGGACTATCGAATGCAAAGTACACTTGGCTACAGGTAGAGTTACACACTCCTTCCTTCATGTACCGGATTGTCCCTACCCCCTATTAGGGAGGGACTTACTGTCTAAATTGGGAGCCCAGATTCAGTTCCACAGACAAGGGGCTGCCGTCACCGCCCCGGTGGGGCTCCCCTTCGTGTCCCAACCTTAACACTAGAAGATGAATGTAAACTACTAAGAGACACCTAAGGCTCCCCAACAAGACATTCAAAAATGGCTTGAGGCATGTCCCTAAGCCTGGGCAGAAACTGGGGGAACGGGACTGGCCAAGAATCAGCTGCCCGTCATCGTTAACTTAAAACCTACAGCTGCCCCCATCTCCATCAAACAGTATCCAATGTCGGCTGAGGCCTTGAAAGGAATTCAACCTCATATGCAGACACTGCTTAAACTGGGCATTTTAAAGCCCTGTCATTCACCATGGAACACCCCCCTGTTCCCCGTCAAGAAACCAGGGAAGGGATTGTCACCAGTTCAGGACTTACGGGAGGTCAACTGGAGGGCTACAGACATTCACCCCACAGTGCCCAACCCTATAACCTCCTGAGTACTTCACCTCCCTCCCACACTTGGTATACTGTGTTGGGTTTAAAGAATGCCTTCTTCTGCTTGAGGCTTAGCCCACAGAGCCAGCCCCTCTTCGCATTGGAATGGAAGGACCCTGAGTCTGGGCTGACCTGGGCCAGGCTGCCACAAGAATTCCCCGACCCTCTTTGATAAGGCACTACACCAAGACCTGGCTGAATTCCGGTTCAACATCCTACCCTGATCCTTCTACAATAAGTGGACGACCTCCTGCTGGCAGCCCCAACTGAATAGGACTATGAACAAGGTACCAGGATCCCTTTGGAGAAACTAGGAACCCTGGGGTACCACGCCTCAGCTAAAAAGGCATAGATGTGTTAACAAAAAGTAACCTATTTGGGAGGACGGCCAATGTTGGTTAACCGAGGCCAGGAAACAGGCAGTAGCCCTAATTCCCTTGCCACGGAGCCCCCCCCCCCACCTGCCAGATGCGGGAATTTCTGGGAACCGCAGGCGTTTGCAGACTCTGGATCCCGGGGTTCGCTGAAATGGCTGCCCCACTGTATCCTTTAACCAGACAAAGGGCTGAATTCAGATGGGGCGAAGAACAACAGAAAGCATTTGACCAAATTAAGAAAGCCCTGTTATCTGTGCCGGCGCTGGGACTCCCAGATGTGACCAAACCGTTTGACCTATTTGTTGCAGGGGCATCGCCAAAGGGGTCCTGGTGCAAGAGCTGGGTCCTTGGAGGAGGCCAACAGCCTATCGCTCAAAGAAATCCGACAATGTGGCAACCACAGCAGTCTTAATAAAAGACTCTAATAAATTAACTTTGGGACAGCCTCTAACCATCATTGCGCCCCATGCAGTAGAGACTATAGTCTGCCAGCCTCCCGACCTCTGGCTCTCAAATGCACGCATGGCCCACTACCAGACTCTGCTCTTGGCTCCAGAAAGAATACAGTTTGGGCCAGTAACTTCCTTAACCCCGCCACCCTCCTGCCGGACCCAGGTCGTGAGGAGAAATCCCTCATGATTGCCAGCAAGTGCTGGCTGAAGCTCATGGAACGCGCCCAGATCTGACTGATCAGCCTCTGCCAGCCTGGTTCATGGACGGGAGCAGTTTTCTCCAGGAAGGGGAGCAAACAGCTGGGGCTGCAGTGGTGGACCGCCACCAGACTGTCTGGGCAAATGCGCTGCCAGCCGGCACATCGGCACAGCGAACTGAACGCATCGGGCTCACCCAGGCATTAAAAAAGCAGAAGGTAAGAAAGCTAATATCTATACTGATAGCTGGTATGCTTTTGCCACCACACATGTACATGGGACATTTACAGAAGGAGGGGTTACTGACTTCTGGAGGAAGGGAGAGCAAAAACAAAACAGAAATACTGGATTTGCTACAAGCCCTATTCCTGCCTAAGAGACTGAGTATTACGCATTGTCCGGGCCATCAACGAGGGGACGATCCCATTGCCAAGGGGAACCGCCTAGCGGATGAGACTGCTCTGCACTCGGACCTCAGATCCTGCCTTTGCAGACTGAGGAACTTGAACGAGCGCCAAACAGCTTGGTTCCAGTACTCAGCTGAAGACCTAGCTGTCCTGAGCAAGATAGGTGAAAAATACGCCTCAAAAACGCAGGAATGGAGATTCCAAGGGAAACTAGACCTTCCCCAGAGGGAGGCTAAGACTTTGGTGACTGACTTGCACAAATTGACTCATTTGTGTAAGAAAAAACTGGCCGCCTTGTTGGCCAGAGAGGAACTCTTCCTCCATACACCCCATACAGACTCCCTCACGCAGCCAAGTTGTCAGCAATTGTGTCCCCTGCGCCAAGGTCAGGGAGGCTAAAACTACCGGAGGGCGTCAGAGCCAGAGGCCATCGCCCTGGCACACATATTGGGGAGTCGACTTCACAGAGATCAAGCTTGGCATGTATGGTAACAGATATTTGCTAGTTTTTATAGACACATTTTCAGGATGGGTTGAAGCTTTCCCCACCAAGAGAGAAACAGCTCAAATAGTAGTCAAGAAGATACTGGAAGAAATTTTTCCCCAGTTCGGCAACCTAAGGTAATGGGGTCGGACAACAGGCTTGCTTTTGTTTCCCAGGTAAGTCAGCTGGTGGCCAAATTGCCAGGGCTTGATTGGAAATTACATTGTGCCTATAGACCCCAGAGTTCAGCACAAGTAGAGAAAATGAACACAACAATCAAAGAGACCCTAACACCATTTGAAATCCTATATGGGGGGCCACCCCCAGCCATTACATTTTTTTGATTCTGATGTATCTGCTTATGCCAGTACCCCAACCTTACAGACACATTTGCAAGTGCTGCAAGCAGTTCAGAAGCAGATTTGGAGGCCCTTGGCTGCGGTCTATCGAGAAAAAGGACCACCAGCAAAGCCCACCCCTTCCAGATCGGGGATAGGGTCTACGTGCGGAGACACCAATCCAAGACATTGGAGCCCCACTGGGAGGGACCTTACACCGTGCTCCTGACCACCCCAACAGCCCTGAAAGTCGACAGGATTGCTGACTGGGTACACGCCTTGCATATTAAGCCAGCCCCACCTTCAGACCCAGAGGCAGAAGAATCATGGCAGCTTCAACACACCCAAAACCCACTCAAGATAAGACTCTCAAAGAAAACTTTTTAATGATGTTCACGCTCTTAAACCTATTACCCCTAAGCTTCTGTGCAGCTCCTAACCCTCATGTCCCTTATATCACTACCTGGCAGGTTATGGTTTAATTCATTCCCTTGGCTCACTACCCTAGTCTCCACAATCCTGGGGCCCTTGATTATTCTTTTACTACTGCTTACCTTTGGGCCCTGTATTCTTAATCGCCTACTCCAATTTATTAAAGACCGCCTATCCATAACCCAAGCCCTAATTCTTACCCACCAATATCAGCCCCTCAAGCAACGAGAGGGACCTGAAGTTTTAAGATTAAAACCTCACAAAAAGAAATGGGGGAATGAAAGATTTTAGTTTGCAAAGAAAAAAAGATAAGAAGTTTCTCACAGGTCTTGGCCCACAACAAGGAAATAGGCCCCAACCCTGGAACGAATGGTCCCAGATGAACAGCCCTTTCTGGGTCACACCTGGCCAACGGACAGTCTGGGACCTTCCGAGGTACATTCTGTGGTTTTTCCTTTGAATAAGAAGAGGTCATATCTGGGTGACCTCCCAAACACGAGATCATGCTCTGTAATCAATCACCTTGTGCCCCATGCATGTATGTGATTTGCGGTTTTTCTCTATAAAAAGGGCCTGAACCCTTTGGGGGGATGTGCAGCTTTCCCCGAGATTGCTGTCACACGAGTGCACTCGCTCAATAAACTCCTCTTGCTTGTTGCATCTCCTGGTTTTGGTGTTTGTGTCTCGGGGCTCTCCCACTGGCCCACCAGGGCCCCAGAATTAGGGTCTTACAATGCCCATGCCTCCACACAGCTCACGGGGACTGTCCTACCTCAGGGGTTTCCGCACAGCCCCACCTATTTGGCCAAGCTCTGGCCTCTGACCTGCTTTCTCTGTCTCTCCCCAAATCCAAACTCATGCAGTATGTGGACGACATTCTACTTTGCAGCCCATCCTTAGAAGTTAGCTAGACTAACACCTCTGCTCTTCTAAATTTCCTGTCCAACAGGGGTTATAGAGTCTGACCTTCCAAGGTCCAACTGTCTGCTCCTCAGGTCACCTACTTGGGACTAACCATAACCACAACTCACAAAACTATTAACTTAACAGAAAAGACCTAATCCAGTCTCTTGCAGATACTTCTACTAAAAAGGAAATTTTATCTCCTCTAGGAATAGTTGGCTTCTTACGCTCCTGGATTCCCTTACTCTCTCCTTGCTCGTGCTCTATCTGAGGCAACTCTTGGCTCTCTTTATGAACCTCTCCTTAACCCTGTTACTAAGCCCTTCCAGAAACTCAAACAGGCTCTTCTCCAGGCCCCACTCTTCCTCTTCCAGACCTAACTTGTCCTTTCTCCCTCTATGTAGCAGAAAAGGAGGGATATGCCCTTGGAGTTCTAGGCCACCAGCCTTTGCATCTGTAGCATATTTGTCAAAGAATCTAGACCTAACTGCCCAAGGAGAGTCACGTGCTGCTGAGCTCCTCATTCGTGAGTCAAAGAAACTAACCTTTGGGTCACCCATCACTGTCTTCTCCCACCATAACCGGCCCCTCTCTTAACTTAGCTTACAAACTCTACCTCCTTACCGAGTTCTTTCCCTCCAGGTAGAACTAATAGAAGATGCCACACTTACTTTCCAATCCTGCCCATGCCTCATTATCTCAAATCTCCTACCTCAACCTAATACTAACTATTCCCTGTCTCATTCCTGCATTGAAACTTTAGAGGAACTATTGCCCCATCCTGCACACATCCAGGAGGGCACACTACCTCAGGCCACCTACACATGGTACACAGATGGCAGCTCATTATTACATGAGGGGACCCATAGAGCAGGCTAGGGCATAGTGTAGGATACTGGGGTGGTAAAAGCAAGGCACTCCCTGCCCACACTATTAACCAGCAGGCTGAATTAATAGCACTCACCTGTGCCTTCCAATTAGCACAGGGACAAACCCTAAATGTTTACACAGACTCCAAATATGCCTTTCACATCCTTCTGTCCCATGCTGCTATCTGGAAAGAGCGGGGACTGCTTACTACAAAAGGAGGATCCGTAACTAATTCAGGTCATATTATGGCCATGTTAAAGGCCTCCCACCTCCCCAAAGCTGTAGGGATTATTCACTGCCGGTCTCATCAGACTGACAGCTCCATTATCTCTAAGGGAAACAACCGGGCTGATGAAGCAGCTAAAGCTGCAGCCTTAGAAACCCACATTCATCACACCCACCACAGGGAGTTCATACACTACAACCCATTCAAAAAGTCACCTCCTGATACTCAACAAATTCTGTTCTATTTACACCAGCTCTTTCATATTAACAGCAAGGTTCTTTCTCATTTTGTCTAGGCTCACCTCTAACCCACTCCTGAGGACTTACATTTCTTAAAAACTATCACTGCCTCTTGTAAAACCTGTTAGAGGTCAGACCCTAACTCCAGATATCGTAGCTTCCCTTTTCCTACTCACCAAGCCAGGGGCTCTCTCCCAAGGATTGATTGGCAACTTGACTTTACCCACATGCCAAAGTCAGACGGGTCAAATATCCGCTGGTATTGGTTGATAGCTTCTCAAGGTGAGTAGAAACTGTTCCAGCTACTAACAAGAAAGCTCAGACAGTCTCTGACACCCTTCTCAGAGAAATCATTCTGAAGTTTAGAATTCCAGCCTCTCTTCAGTCAGACAATGGTCCTGAGTTCACCTCTCACATCTCTCAAGTCTTATCTAAAGCTCTCAAAATCCCTTGGTGTTTCCACATCCCCTGTCACCTCCAGCCCTCAGGGAAGATAGAATGAACTAACCATTCTTTTAAAATGTTCTTCTTAAAATGTCTTGACTGGGTAAAGCTCATGCCTCTGGCTCTATTCAGGCTTAGGGCTCTCTCCAAACGACCCCTTCTCATCTCACCCTTTGAACTTATGTACAGGAGGCCAGTTCTAACACCTGGTCTCTCACCCAAATTGTCACCTCTCCCTGACCTGCTTACACCCTTACTTCATCATCTCCCTTTCTATGGAATTTTACTGACTACTCCCGGCCTCAACCATGCACCAACCCCTGTACACCCCCAATTAACATTGGGGACCAGGTCTTTCTCTCCCCCAGACCACCTTTCCCCTAAATGGCAGTGCCCCTTCAAGGTAATTCTTGTCACTCCAACAGCTGCTAAGCTTGAGGGCCTTTCCCACTGGATTCATTTATCCCACCTCAAACCCTTTACTTCTCCACCCAAAACTCATCCCTCACATACAGCAACTACAACAGGACCCTGCTGCCTTAAGCTTCAGAGGACCCAGAGATCAACTGCACTGCCTCCTAGTCTAGAAGATTGAGGATTCACTCCTGTAACCTCACCCTGCCGTATTGGAAGCTTCATGCTTTGCTTCCTGTCCTCAGGCTGACCTAAACTCTCCTAATTCTAAATATATCCACTCATCAATCCTCTCTCTCTCTCTCTCTCTCTCTCTCTCTCTCTCTCTCTCTCTCTCTCTCTCTATATATATATATATATATATATATATATATATATATATATATATCAATAACTCATTCAAAACTTCTAACAGATTGGCTGTTGTTACAGGAATGCCAGCCAAAAACCAGGGATCTAGAGACACAAATCACCAAACACTTGTGCCTAAGTAAAGGTAACATTTCTAACATGAGTCTGCTGTTAATGTGTCCAGTATTTATGTTTTCACAAACTCAAGGGTTCTTGTAAGTTCAGGGAGCCGAATTGGACCCACTTAAACAGGTCAGATTCACTGCAAATACTCAACTTCTTCCTGGCCTTGGGACTTCCTTCCCGTGTCTTGGGACCCCTTGGAGACCCTCCCCCGCCTTACAATTCTCCCATTAAGTGCCAGGACCTAAGAAAAAACTTTTTTTTCTAAAGCTTAACCTTGTCCTCTGCTCAGCCAACATCTTGCCAGGTCTCAAAGGGTAAGCCAGAGTCCCATACAGTCAGGACTGCGATGAAACAACCAGCTACCAGGACATGGCGGCCACCCCCAGATTTCTCGGACCCCCCCAAAGACGATCAACACCCCCAAGTCAGCAGGAAGCAGTCTTGAGAACTCAACGTCCTCATTCCCTAACCTGCCTCGCCCAACCCCCCACCTTTTTAATAATAATTAGGTGGGAATGTTGGAAACCAGCAGTCCGCCCCCTGACGATGGGCGGGACACTCATGGCCACGGCATCGATACCCCTCGAATTAGCAGTGGGGCTGCCTATGGGACTCAGTTACGCATGCGCGTTCCCCTTTTAACCCTTTCTCTCCTGCTTCCCGGTGGCCGCCAGCTATCTCCCCCTCTCCTCTCCACCAATACACTGCACGTGGGCGCGCCGAGTCTCGTGTTTGTGTTTCATAGGCGAAAGCTGCAGCAAAAGAACAGGGCGGACTCAGGACTTGGATGTCAGGGTTCCCCTTCACCCCTGGGCGCAAGGGTACGGGGGAAAATTGGTCCTCTCGGAGAACTGAAACTTAAATTCAGTTGCGAGAGTGGGAGAGTTCAACCCCTTCACACTGAGCTGTGAGGGTCCCGGGCTCTGCCGGCCCAGAGCTCAAATGTCACCACGGTCCTCAATAAACAAACAGCAAACACACACGGCCAGGCAGGTCTGTCTCGGGACTGGCCCACAATCCTCTAACGGCGATGAGCCGTCAGTAGGATAAGCAACTTGGAAAGGAAATTTTTGCTTACATTTCCATTAGTGAAGGAAGCCAGGGCAGGAACCTGGAGGCGGGAGCTGATGCAGAGGCCACGGGAGCGCTGCCTACTGGCTTGCTTCTCCTGGTTTTCCCAGCCAGCTTTCTTAGAGAACCCAGGACCACCAGCCCAGGGACGGCCCCACCCACCGTGGGCTGGGCCCTCCCCTACCAAACGCTAATTAGGAAAATGCCCGACAGGTTTGCCCGCAGCCCCATCTTATGGAGGCATTTTCTCAGCCGAGGTTCACTCTTCTCAGATGACACTGTTTGTGTTAAATCGACAATAGAAACTAGCTGGAACACTTATCTTTGCTAACATTATCCCCTCACCCCCGACTTAGGAAATAAGTGTTCTACATCAGCTTTTCTCCGTCTTCACACATTAGCTAGTGTTTAAGGACCTAGTTGTGCGGGGTGAGCCGCAATTACTCTAGTTCCTGAAGTGAAAAGGTGCTGTGTGAGTATCAAACTCCTTTCCTCTCGGTGGCTATGGCTGCTTCATGGTTGGTAGAGTGTCCGCCTGGCTGGCAGGAAGTTCTGGGTTCCATCTACTTGGGTAGATCAAGTTAAAGGTCAAGTGCACACCTTTAGCTCCAGCACTTGGAAGGCAGAGGCAGGTGGATGCCTGTGAGCTCCAGACCAGCCAAACAGGCCACTGGAAAACAAAAAGAAAACTGCTGGGTGGTGGTGGCTCACGCCTTTGATCCCAGCAGAGGCAAGAGGATCTCTGTGAGTGGGAGGCCAGCCTGGTCTACAGAGCGAGTTCCATGACAGGCTCCTAAGCTACACAGAAAAAAAAAAAAAAAAAACAATAAAGATTTAAAAAAGAGAGAGAGAGAAGTCATGCAGGACATCATAGCTGGGGGCTTCAAGAGACCTTACCTCAAAACAAAAGCATCTTTTTTGCTTGTTTGTTTGTTTGAAGGTGATGGGACACTGCACCTAGAACCTGGAACCTGAACAGAACCTAGAACCAGAACAGAACCTGGAACCTAGAACCTATACAGAACCTGGACCATGGTGGACAAATGTTCTGCTCTCTAGCTCTAACTGCAGCCCCCCACCCTTTTACTGTTGTGTTTGGAGATGGAGTCTCACCGTATTGCCCAGGCTGGGGGTTACACGCAGGCAGCATCACGTCTCCTTAACTGATTTCTCTTTCTGGCTTAAGATAAGGTCTTTGTGTGCCCCGGGCTGGGCTAACCTTAGCTTCGAATTCTGCTTCCAGCTCTTGAATGCTAGGATTGTCGGTGTGTACCACCATGCCCACTTTACCTGGTTCTGCCACTTGAATCAAGGACCTTGTGAATGCTAGGGAGACACTCTACCAACAGAGCTGTGTTCCCAGTCCATGAGAACCGCTCTCCTTAACTCCCAAAATCCTCTGCACTCTACCACACAGCTAAATTCTCAGTTTCTCCATTGGATTTTTAATATATCCTTCTTCCCTTGGGGGGGAAGTGTATTTAAATTATATTGAATTCATTATTAGAATTAAGCAGACATGGTGATACATGGCTACAATCTTGGTGAGGTTCTGGGGTCTGTACCTAACGCTTCAAAAAAAAAAAAAAAAATCCACTTCAGTACAAGTTATGAGCTAACAAGCCACCTACACATGTGGCCTTTCTCTGAACAGTCTTGTAACTACTTATGATTAATGTATTCCTTCTCCCTCTCCCTCTCCCAACTTTTCATACCTAATAATCCTTCAAAAATGGCAAACAAGGGATGTTGGACATGGGGGCACAGCTCAGGCATTCCAGTACCTAGAGGCAGAGGCAGGAGGTTCAGGAGTGAAGGCAAGACTGTGAGATGTGAGACTATCTCAAACAGAAAAGGCAAAATGGAAATACTGACATTGGGAAGTCATGTTCCTTGACGTGTTTGTAGCACCTACACTCCACCCTGCCCTACAAATGTTGGCATGTCTAATTGTGTTGCAGGAGACAGAGCCTGATGGTCTGAGCACTGGATCAGGGTTCAGTCTCCAACACCCACACACACAGCAGCGCACAACTTTCTGTAACTATAATTCCAAGGGTCTGTGACCTCCCTAGGCATCTACCACATACACACATACATGCAGGCAAAACGTTCACTCTTAAAAATAAAACCTTGGGCACATGGTGTCACAGTGTCACGTGACTTTAATCCCAGTACTTGGGAGTGTAAGGATTCAGGCATTATGCTGGTCTGGCCCTGTCACCCGGCAGAATGCATTCAGGCAGTAAGAACCCTGGTCAACTCAGGATTCCATGATTGCATAGTCTGCACTCAGGTGCAGAGGACCCTTTAAAAGACAACCCCCCCTCCTCTCTTTCTCTCTCCCGCTGTTCCCCTGGGGCAGACAGGACTTTTCCTGTCTCCCTCTTCTCTGTGTCTCTTTACCTCTTTTCTCTTTCCTTCCTCTTCCCCTTTCTAATAAAACTTCTTTCTCACCAAGCTGTGTCTGCCTGGCATGTTTGTCCCTCTGCCTCAGTCACCCTCGGCTGCCATGGAATATGCCCAGGTCCCCCTCGTTGCGCTTTATCATAACAGGGAAGGAGACAGGTGGACCTGTGTGGTGTGAGTTCCAGGCTGGCCTGGTCGAAACAGTAAGTTCCAGGGCAGTCAGGGCTGTGTAGAGATCCTGCCTCAATAAGTAAACAAGCAAAGAAATAAGTCCATAGACCTTAAAAACGTTAACATGTCTAACTGTGAGCTTTCTTACAGGAGGGCCGAGTGACAGTGACAGTACATGCTTGCCTGAGCCCACATTCTTCATTACCTGCCTGCCTTTATCAGTCTCCAGTCTCAGGAGCAGAGCCTCCAGGAATATTGTTTCCTATATCGTGTCGTTTCTTTCCTTTCTGTTTTCTGAGACTGGATCATCGGATTCTTCCCGCCTCCACCTCCCAAGTGCCGGGACCCAGACCTTGGCGCTTGGTGAGCAAACACTCTACACCATGAGAGCTACAGCCCAGCACCATGCAGACCTCCGAGAGCTTTCTCCAGCCAGGGCCACAAAGTTGGCTCGTGCCTCCTTCTTCCCACGGTACTGCCGGCAGTTTTCTAAGCTGAGCTATTTCTGGTCCGCTTGCTTTCACAAGTTTGAGGCACCCGGCCAGAGAGCATTTACTCCTCCGGCCCGGGACGGTGGTCCGGTTCCCAGTGCATTGGTAAACGCCAAGAAGAGAGAGGGCCAACGTTCGGGCTAGGGCCCTGGAGCCCGGCACTGCATTTCCAGGGCATCTCTGAACCCCGGGGGAGACCGCGGGGCAAACCTACCCGGAAGAGTCTGGGGCAGCAGGGGACCAGGCTAAATATAGTGCAAACCTTAACATTTATTTCGGGAACCAGCTTTCTAAGATCAAATGTAAAAATGGCAAAAAAAAAAAAAAAAAAAAAAAAGAGCGAGAGAAAGATCCAAAACTTTGCAAGTTACTGCTAACTACTCCGCTGCTAACTAACTACCGGAGGAAGCGAAAGCGACCGCAGCCGCCGGCCCGCCCCGAGCCCTGCGGGCGTCCGCGGGCTCGCGGCCGTGGGGTCAGGGGTGGGGACGCTCAAGCCCTTTCCGTTCCGGAACCCGCGCACACCGCCAAGCCTCTGAGTCACCAACTGCCACCGCGGCCCGGAAGTCGCCGCCACCTCTCACCGCCGGAGAGAGGTTTCCGGGGAGCCGGGGAGCGCGCAGGGACTACAACTCCCGGCATGCTCCGCGGCAGCTGCAGTTAACCCCTCCGGGCCCGGAACATCCCTGCGTCTCGCCCCCGCCCCTTCCTCGCACCCGGCAAGGTGAGTTTTGCAGTTTTGCAGGGTTGGGTGGGCCTTTTCCCCCTGAGGTTTAGGAGTGTGAATGTGAGAGACAGGCGTGTTGTCTGCAGAAGGATTTCTTGTTTTCCAAAAATGGGACAATTTGCAGTAAAAAGAATCTGACGCCCTTTTGCAAATGGTAGACACACTATCACTCCCTGAGCCCCAGGGCCTAAGGTGGAATGATCAGTCTCTCAGAATGCTACCTAAATCTTCTTTCTCCAAGAATAGGGTTGCCAGAACCTCCTCCCAACTCCCAAACACGACCCCTTCCCTTTGCCAGCGTTTGCAGCAGCAAGATTTGTGACATAGGGCTGAGCTCAGTTTTTTATCATGGGGCTCATAGGGGTGTGGGAGTGGGAATACCTACGAAATCCGGAGGAGACCCTATCACCTTTTGGATTAGAGAATCTAGGTTCATTGTCTCCCAGAGACCTCCCTTCATGACTGTGTGTGTGTGTGTGTGTGTGTGTGTGTGTGTGTGTGTGTGCGCGTGCGCGCGCGCCTTTTGTCTGATTTGAATAACAGCGCCTTGTTGAAAAACATTCTTTCTTTGGAAGTATGTGGGGCGCATGCTAAACCTAGACCTTGTCGACACCTGCACCCCTAATTCAGCACTAGCGACAGAAGGCAGTGGGTAATGTCATGTGTGGTTGCTGTGTGTGCATGGTTCCAGGTTGGGGGTAGGTGAGGGACCAAGAACTACAAATTCTCATGCTCATTAAACTGAGTATGGGCAAAGGCAGTAGAAAGACCCCACCACCACCCCGCCACACACACACACACACACACACACACACACACACACACACACACACCTTTTACTGTTTCCAGACCTTATTTAAGATTTTCCCACTTCATACTGGGCTCCTGTGCTGCAGGGGCCCCACCCCATCCCCAAGTCCTTCCATCGCTTGGGCTGGGCCTTCTACAGTCTAAAGCCAATGCAGGGTTCTTGTCTGTTGGGTTTTTTTGGGTTTTGCTTTCTTTCCCTCTTCTCTTCAGCCCATCTATCTCAGTATCACTGGCAAGCATCCTAGTCTCACCCTGGAGGTTGAATCTGAGAAGTCTCTTGTTTCTTGCCCCTGCCCTTAAAGGAAACAATATTCTAGTCAGCTTTGGGGGAGGAGAGGCAGAAGGATGAAAACTTTGGGGCAGGAGTCCTGAACTACAGGAGACCAGGGGAGTGAAGGCAGACAGGCATAACTCTCCTGTCCTGAACTACAGGAGGCCAGGGGAGTGAAGGCAGACAGGCATACCTCTCCTGTCCCTCACCCTTGCCCCCGCCAACTGGCTCCCTGCTCCTGCCCCCGCCCCTTGACATCCCAGACTCCCTGCCTATTTAAACAGAGATGGGTGCCCCCATCGGCACACTGACCTGACATAATGCCTCCCAAGAAGGACGTTCCTCTGAAGAAACCAGCAGGGCCCTCCATCTCTAAGCCTGCTGCCAAGTCTACAGCAGGGGCCCCTCCAGCCAAGACCAAGGCTGAGTCAGCTGCCCCCCAGGCCCCAGCAAAAACCCAGGAGCCCCCTGTTGATCTCTCCAAAGTGGTGGTAAGTCCCAGGAGGGTGTGAATTTGGAAAGGGGTGGTTTAAGGATGTGATACAGCCTAGGGCGTTAGAGAATGTGTGGGGAAAGTAGGCGGTGAATGAATGCTGTGGGAGAGGGAGTTCCCAGGGCAGGCCAGTTTCAAGGTGAGGGCAGAGAGCTGCCACATCTCTGAACCTCAGGAGGGGAGAGTGAAGAGGACAGGCTTGTTAGACAATCACAGCTGGGGGCAGGGGTAAATTTAGCCTTTGTTCAGCCTCCAGTTATGTGAGGGATGCAGGACTCAGGAGGACAGTGGAGGGAGGGAACAGGTGCTATGGGATTAACCCTGTTCCCAGGAAACCTCTCCCAAGGCCCAGAGCCGGGAATGGGACTAAAATGGCAGGGCCCCTCCCCAGAAGAGCCTGCCAGTGGGTTGGGAGAGCTACAGAGGGATTGAAAAGGCCCTGTCATCTCTCCTTACTTGTCCCCCCCCTACAGATCGAGTTTAACAAGGACCAGCTGGAGGGTGAGGAGAAGCCATTTCCTAAGCCCCATTGTCCAATCCCAAATCCTGTGTTCTCTTAACTACAGCCCTGACCTTGAAACCTCCCACTCTTGTCCTCTTTTCCTCCCTTATTTGTCCAGCTCTAGCATGAAATTTCCCAAAGAAACCTCCTTTACGTCTGGAGGTGATGGGAATCCCTGGTCAACACTGCCTTCTCCTTGCATCTCAGAGTTCAAAGAGGCCTTTGAGCTGTTTGACCGAGTGGGTGATGGCAAGATCCTGTACAGCCAGTGCGGGGACCTGATGAGGGCACTGGGCCAGAACCCTACCAACGCCGAGGTGCTCAAGGTCCTGGGAAACCCCAAGAGTGATGGTGAGAGGAACCTTGGAATATGTGGGCATCCTCAATTCTCTTTTTCTTGGTGTTGGAGACTGAATACAGGGTTCTACCTTGGGACGCTAATTTCTTTCTTTCGATGGGGTTTCTGTGATGTCCTGGCTGTCCTGGAACTCGCTCTGTAGACCAGGCTGATCTTGAACTCACAGAGATCCTCCTGTCTCTGCCTCCCTAGTGCTGGGACTAAAGGCGTGCGCCACCACCGCCTGGCCTTTTCTTCCTTTTCTAATATGGAACACTTCACAAATTCATGTGTCATCCTTGCAATGGGACCAGGCTAATCCTGGTATTGTTCTGATTTTAACAGATGTGAGCTCCATTCCCAGCTTGTGACTCCCCACTGAAAGGGTTTCAGTGTCCTAGCCAAGAATAAATTCCAGCACTCCACCTCCTGTCTACTTCTGCCTGCTAGGGTGCTGGGATCACTCCAGTCTGTGTGCTGCTGGAGTTGAATCCAGACCTGGCAAGCCCTTCATTACTGAGCTACAGCCATGCTCTTTTCCTCTCTGAGACAGGTTCTCAGTAAGTTACTGGGGCGGCCTTGACCTCACTCTGGCATCTGCTGCCCTTGAACCTACAGATCTATCCTAGCAGCTCTAACAGGCCTGGCTGTGACCCACTGCATAGACCAGGCTGGCCTCGAACTCAGAGATCTGCTGCCCCTGCCTCTGAGTGCTGGGACTGAGGGTGCCAGCCACTACACCTGGCTTAGCAGGTTTCTATTTTTAGTGTGTCCCATCCACTTCCCTACTCCCCCAGCCCTTCCTTCTTTATTTTTCTGTCGAGATGGAGTCTCACTAAATTGTTCTGGCTGGCCTTAATTTTGCCTGGCCGCTATGCCGTTTCCCATGGCAGAATATTGGTAAGGAGACCAAGGATTCCAGGATGGACCTCAGAACTTCACAAGCTGTTGAACAAGGGCGGGCAGGAAAGCATCCTGAATGCTGAAGGGGATAAAAAGTCGGTATGGTTGGAAGGGATGCCACTGGATCAGTCACCCTCACCCTCTCTCTCACTTTTTTTTTTTTTTTTTTTTTTTTTTTGGGAGACAGGGTTTCTCTGTGTAGCCCTGGCTGTCCTGGAACTTGCTCTGTAGGCCAGGCTGGGCTGGAACTCACAGTGATCTGCCTGCGTCTGCCTCCCAAATGCTGGGATTAAAGTGGGCCACCACTGCCCGGCCTCTCTCCTCTTCCTAATCTCCAGAGCTGAAGTCCAGACGTGTGGACTTTGAGACGTTCCTGCCCATGCTCCAAGCAGTGGCCAAGAGCCGGGACCAAGGCACATATGAGGACTACCTAGAGGGTCTTCGTGTGTTTGACAAAGAGGGCGATGGCAAAGTCATGGGAGCAGAGCTCAGACATGTTCTTACCACTCTCGGTGAGGCGGGCACCAGAACTGGGGGATGCAGAAGGGGGTGGGGCCACAGACCTGCAATCATGGGCAGGGATTGAGGGGGCCCGAGTTGCGGAGGCAGAATCTGAGGGGCTCGCTCATCCAAAAGCTACAGTGTCCAGCAAGGAGCAGAGAAGGGAATGAGGTGGGAGCCCCACGTCCCGCTTTGCAAGCCAGACTTGTGCTGATTCCACGAAAGTCTCAACTCTTGCTTGTGTCGTTGTCTGTTAAAACTTTCAGCAGTTCCAAGGCACCGCTGATGAGGGCCATATGTTAACAGAAGGGTGGCGGGGTGTGGGGTGGGGAGGAGGGGCTTGGGCTAGTGAGTCAGGGGCTCTAACTGTGTCTGGGGTTCAGGGGAGAAGATGACAGAGGAGGAGGTGGAGACTGTCCTGGCAGGCCACGAGGACAGCAACGGCTGCATCAACTATGAGGGTGAGGGGGCACGAGCAGACCCTCGTGTGGGTGGGCGCACCCTCCATCACCTAACCTTCCACGGGCTGCGCTTCAGAGTCTGAAGTCCTCTCACCTCCTCTCGTGCAGCCTTCCTCAAGCACATCCTAAGCCTCTGAGCTCCTCCAGCCCCTAGTGTCGGCCCGGACCATCCAGACAGACTGCAGCGCCGGCGCCAGCGGGGTGGGATGCTTGCACGCCGCCCGGCCGCCCTCCTGCCACTGGGCGGCGCTTAGCGTCTTGAAATAAAGGCCTGGCTCCTGCTTCGGTCTCGGGCTGCTTTCTTCGGAGGACGGGGAAGGAGGCGGGTGGGAAGCGCTGCCTTCGGCCAGAGCGCAGACTCGCGCTCTCGGTGCGGCCCGGGAAGCACAGGCGCCCCGCGAGCCGCAGCCCAGGCCCCGGGCGTTTCCGAGCCGAGGGCGGGGCCTCCGCGTCACCGTGGTGATGTCATCGGCGCGGGCCCAGACTAGCGCCCCGATTGGACGGAGCCGCGGAGGGTGACGTCACACGCCACCGGACGTACTAAGCTCGGGCTGGGTCGGGGTCGGAGCCATTACTGCCGGGCGAGTCCTGCGGAGCAGAGCGGAGCAGAGCGGCGAGATGGTGGGCCGGGTGCCGGGAGCGCAGCGGGCCGCGGGGCCGCGGGGCGGGAAGGGCGGCGCGGGGGCGGGAAGGGCGGCGCGGGGCAGGCCTGCGCCAGCGGGACCTCAGCTGCAGGAGGAGTGGGGGTCAGTTTGTAAGGCCCGGATAGGCGTCGGGTGCTCACCAATCCCTTCTTCTCCGAGCAGTGTGACTTCACCGAGGACCAGACCGCAGGTAGGCAGCCTCTGACGCCCTGCCGAGGCCACCCTCACCGCGAGGGACACCCTGCTGTCACCCCTCAGCACCCCCGGGAGTACCCCGTGCGTTTCCTTCTCCGCCTCCATTTTCTGTTCTTATTCTTTCTTCCTTCCCCTCCCACTCTAGATCTGAGCCTCAGGCACTGGGTGAGTTTTAGGTGGTGTGGGTGTGTGCGACGACTTTGTTCGATTAATGCCTGTCGTGTGTCGGGTCTCCTTGTGTCTGTGCTCTGCCTCTTCTAATCGCCCACTTTTGCCTCTCCTGCGATAACTGTCCCCTCCCCTCCTTCAGCTTGGATTGTGAATACTCTAAAGAGCAGGCTTTCCTGAAGATGGGGGCTGGGGAGTTTGCTAGGGACGTGACTTAGCTTCCCTCCTGGAAGGTCTCTGGAAGGGGAAGGGTGGGAAGGCTGGAATGACCCTGCAGTCCCTAGCGCTGCTCCTGCTTCCTTATATGGACAGGACCTAGCCAGGGCGGTGGCGAATTCCTCTAGTGAAGTGTAGGTGAAGAACCTAGCCAGCTGCCGGCCAGGGGTATAAATAAGCAGGTGGATACCACCTTGCGCTGGGCAGAAGAGGGCTGTCCTTATGTGGGACATTTGAGTTGGTAGAAATGGATCCCGGTGAGCAGTCTCAGGTGTACAGGACAAGAGATCCGGTTTCTCCAGCATGATTAACGTTGGATTGGCGGCAGAGTTCTGCAGGGGGACAGGCTCAATGCCCCGTGCTGTTGTTTTTCTAAATCCTTAGAATTTAAGGAGGCTTTCCAGTTGTTTGACCGAACCGGTGATGGCAAGATCCTGTACAGCCAGTGCGGGGATGTGATGAGGGCGCTGGGCCAGAACCCTACCAACGCCGAGGTGCTCAAGGTCCTGGGGAACCCCAAGAGTGATGGTAAGCAAGAGCTGAGTGTGCCAGTGGCTTATGGTTGGGCTAAAAGCACCCCTGTCTTCCTGGGGCTGGATAGCCAGTCCCCCAGGTTTTCCCTCGTCTGGCCAGAGTTATCAGTTTGCTTGTGTTCCAGGAACTTGTGTGATTCCTCTTGTGTGACGCTTGTCCCTCCCGCACGGCAGAGATGAACGTGAAGGTTCTGGACTTTGAGCACTTCCTGCCCATGCTGCAGACGGTTGCCAAGAACAAGGACCAGGGGACATACGAGGATTATGTTGAAGGCCTTCGTGTGTTTGACAAGGAAGGGAATGGTACCGTCATGGGCGCAGAGATCCGCCACGTCCTCGTCACACTGGGTAAGGCTCTGTGACCTGTTCTGGAGCTGAGCTGCCACCTTGATAAACCTCACCTGCCACCCATTTCTAAAAATGCTCTTTCCTCTGCAGGGGAGAAGATGACAGAGGAAGAGGTAGAGATGCTGGTGGCTGGACACGAGGACAGCAACGGTTGTATCAACTACGAAGGTAAGGGACCAGTTGTGAACTGGGACCTTTGAGGAGGGCATTCGAGGGGCAAGGCCCAGCCCAGCCTGGGAGGGGGCATTGGGGGCATAGGGTAAGGGATGGGATGGTGGAGTATCAAGGGTGGGAGGGGAATGGGAAGTAAACAGAGTGTCTGTCCCCACTGCCTGACCCGTTCACCCCGTGTCTGTGTCTTCACCATTAATGTCTCTTCCTTCCTGCAGCATTTGTGAGGCATATCCTGTCGGGGTGACGGGCCCAAGGGGCGGGTACGGCTCCTCCCAGCCTCTCTAGTATTTCCCTGGTGTTTCCTTTTTTCCCAACCTGTGCTCTCTAGCCCCTGCCCATAGCCTACTACCAGCTGACTTCTTCCTGGCATGATTCTGCATGGAGCTGGCTGGGGAAGGGAGGGATTCCTCGATAATACGGAAAGCAGCTTGGGGTTGTGGTACCTCCTTACTTCTCTCTGGTCTTTGAGGTTGGACTTTCAGGGTCTTGGTGCTGGTGTCTGCAAACTCACCAGCTTGTAGACAAGGCTTGTCTCATTCTGTGCTGTAACAGGACAGTTCTTTTCCATCCCTCTGCTGGACAGCTTGGAGGTACCCTAACCCAAAACTGTCTTCTGCCAGTGGCTGACAGTAGCTGTAGGTGCAGTTGAGACCCCCTCTGCCTCTGCGGTGTTCCTGCTGCTCCTGCTGCTCAGCGTGGGGTGGGGGACTAACAGCTGGTGGGAGGGGGACCAGGGACAGAGAGAACTGACCACTCAAGGTGACCCTTTTGCAAACTGACCCCAGGGTTGGTTGCTGTGGGCAGGTGGTCTCCTGGCCCAGGTGTACCCTCCCCAGCCCGTTCCTTGGCTTACTCCAGCTCGCCTCTCCACAGAGCTCGTCCGGATGGTGCTGAATGGCTGAGGACATTGCCATATCCCGAGCCGGTGCCTTGCCCAGAGTGAGATGTCCATGTGGCCCCTCCTAGGCTCCCTCCTAGCACCTTGCCCATCTGGTCTCCTCTGGATGATGCTTGCTCTCACTAAATAAAGTTTTCTCTCTCTGTGTCCTATTTCGGCTCTGTTTTCTTCCCTGAGCATGGTGAGAGAGGAAGAGCTGAGGTGGCAATATCTGTCCTGAGACTGCTCAGAGCTGAGGGTTGGGGTTAGGGAAGCTGGATTCCGGCCTGTAGTAACCACGGCCTCATTAATGAGAGGTTCCCCTTTGGGGAATGAAGGAAAGCCGTAAGTCCATATAGGATCAAAGCTAGCTGCATATTTTTGTGTGCATGGGCATCGTTCTATTCTGTGTCAGGTTAAATTTCTTGGCTCTAGGGCTTCTTTGAAACAGGCCTCCATCCTCAAGTACAGAACACCTTTGTGAGAAAGCCTGTGAATGTTTGCTGGCACAGAAATGCCAGGACATATTAGTACTGTCCCATCTGCAGAAATGGGCCAGTAACAACAGAAATAGGTGTGTGCCTGCCTCCTCCCTAATAAGGAAAGGAATGTAGCTGCTGTCTGAAAGGGTTTAGGCCATGCTGTAGGATGTGCTTCCAAGAGCTATTTTCAGAGCAGGAGGGAGTCACTGCGGCTGCAATAAGTCCTAATTGCCCGGCTGCCTCTGGCCTCTTACGGCAAGAGACAGACATGTGCGGGCCTGTGGTAAATGTCCAGTGAAGGGACTCCAGGAAGGCTGCCCCCTGTCAAGTAAGCCACAAGTAGCCACACAGAGGCATTCACAAGATGGAACTGAAAGCAAATTAATTTATAAAAAAAAAAAAAAAAAAAAAAAAAAAGGAAAAAGAGAAGAACAGAGAAAGGAAAATTTTACAGAAAACTCTGAACAGAAAAAAGGTGCCAGGTTGCAGAGGAAAAGAAACACTGAACAGAGGAAAAAGGGCCTGGCAAGACCAAGCACCGGTGCAGAGCCTGCAACCCTGTGTGCCTCACAAGGAGGGCGAGGGGAGCCTGAGTGCAGACGCCCTGCGGCCATGCCACACCGTCTCAACCTTGGTCCTCATTTAGGAAACTCCCAGCTATCAGCCAGGTTCTGCCAGGCTTGGTGGGAGAGGGCACAAGTTAGCAGAGTGCTAAGGTGCTTTTCAGATTTCCAGGGTTGGCAGACTTCCATCCTTTTTCATACCTTCTACATACTCAAACAATCAGGGAAGCAGGAACAACAGCCCCTCCCCCATTTGGCCCTTTCTTCTCTATTACCTACCACGGAGTCCCCCCCAATACATTTCCCCACCAAATACACATACACTGACATCAACTAAGCAGGTGACTTTTTAAAAAGAAACACAAAGCTGACATTCAGAGGGAAAGGTCATTGGCTGAGCTGGGATGGCCTAAAACAGCAACAATGACAGCAGCAGGAGGGATTAGCATGGACTGCAATGGGTGAGGGGCTGACTCAGCTCTCCCAAGCGGCTCAAGGGGACAGGCTTGGTACCCTATTCCATCCCCACTGCTCACCCCCCCGACCTCAATTCCTCTTACAACCTGCCCTTCCCCTAAAAAAAAAAGTTACTTTCTTGTGGGCTCCAATGTGTCTTTTTAAAATCTCCCTTTTAAAGGGCTTTGTCTTCATGTTATCCACTTCAAAACTGCAGTTAGTCTGAAGGGGGCCGGCCTCAGAAGTGGTTAGTATAAACATCTTTCCCGAGCCCTTCCTTGAAGGCTCACCATCTCCATGCTATCCTCTCCCAGGCATTAGAAACATCTTTTAGTCAGAAGTCCGTAGATGAGATCTGGATATAAAACCGCACACCTCAGCTGGGCATGGCAGGGGCGGTGAAGGGGCAGGAAGAGCTTTCCTTACGTAGTGCGGGGCTCTCCAGGCCGAGGAGGGTCCCAGTGGTGGAACGGTGAGCGGAGAGGGGAGAGGTGGCTGGCTCCTCACTGTGGAGGCGGCACAGGGGTGACTGTGCCTGGGCTGGGAGCTGTGGGGTCTGGAGGCAGGGGGGTGCCTGGGTCTGTGGAGGAAAGGAGGCAAGTGAGCGGGAGCGAGCAGGGAGAGGGATCCAGCCCCAGGCTCCACACACACACTCACACACACACACAGGACCGGGCATGGCATGCAGTGGGTGGATAGATGAATGAGGTACCCACTGTTTGACTTCTTTCCAACACCCTTTTCCACCCGACACTGGGGAAATCTTCTTATACCCCAAACCATCCTCCTGCCCCCAAGGGCTCTAAATGGGGCATCTGAGTGTGGCGGAGGGGGCAAAGGAGTGTGCCATCGTCATGCGAGTGGGTAGCTAGTTTCCAGGTGACAGCTGAGGTCCTCTGTGCCACTGGACTCCTCCATGACCCACCAGTGAAAGGCCCCAACGTCATCCCAGAGGTGGCAGCTGCCAATTGGGAAATGGAGGACAGGCAAGGCAAAGAGGCCCTTCCTCTGGTTTTACCAGAGTGTTGAGATCAGGTGTGGAAATTCTAGCGCCTGACTCTTTGCCTCCCCTCCCGCCGTATGGACCCTCTCCCTCGCCCTTTTCCCCTCCTGGCCCCTTCTCACCTGGCAGTGGGCTGGCACTGGGCAGGAGGTTGCCCTGAACGGCTGCCACAATGGCAGGGCTCTGGGCTGCGGCGGATCCGAGCCCCGGCCCGAGAGGCAAGGAAGATGGCATGGTGGTGGTCGCCGGCAGGTTAGGATGTAGAGGGTTCGCCATGGACACAGGCAGGTTAGGTGGGGGGATAGTGCCCGGGGCAAACGGGAGGTGGTGGTGATGCCCATGCAGGTTAGGAGGAGGGGGAAGGTTAATACTAATGGAGTCAGCTAGGCTACCGAATGGGATGATGGATGGAGCAGCAGGAGGAGGAGGCATGCCGAAAGGCACACCCAAAGAAGCATTACCCGCCACGCCTGGGTGCCCGCTGCCTGGCACTGCCCCTGGCATCATTGAGGGAGGAGTTTGTTGGTTGGGGAACGGTGAGGGGCCTGGAAACAAAGAGAACAAAGAGATGAGAGGGGTAAAGGCTTGCGTGCCAGCTCCAGCCTCACAAACCATGAGCTCGAGCCCTACAATAAGTGGTAAACTCTTCAGGTCAAACTCCACATGGCTGTGTTTGGGAAATATCCCTGCTGGTTTGGGGACAGAATATAACGGTGCCCACCTGTAGAAACTACCCCATCAGGTCTTCCCTTCAAGAAACCAGATCATTTGCCTGGCTCTCTACAGCCGACAAACACTGCAGAACTCAGACTCACCGTGGGGTCCAGGGGGGGGCGCCCCTGGTGGGCCTGTCCCAGGCAGGGGAGCTCCAGCTGTTTGTGGCTGCTGTGGCCCTGCAGCTGAGCCTGTCTGCCCAATCTGTTCAGAAGGACCCAAGCTTCCAGGAGGGACCCCACTGCCAGCAGGAGCAGGGGCCACAGGAGCTGCGGGAGCCACAGCCAGACCATGCACTGTGGGTGGCCCAGCAGCCCCTGCTGGCTGTAAGGGCTGGGAGCCCCGGGGGCAGGGGTGGCGGCTGCTGCTGCTGCTGCTGGTGCATCTGCTGAAAGTGCTGCTGCCGGGCCCGCATCTCTGCATACTTCAGCTGCTCCATGTGGAAGGCTTGTCGGTCGGCCAGGAGCTGCTGCCTCTGATACTCCAGCTGCCAGTGCCGATGGAAAACTGTCACCGGGTCCCAGAAGACACCTGGGCAAATGCCTTGGCCCACTTTTCCATCTCCCAAGCTGGTGTCTCCGCAACACTATACCTTGGCTTCTTTTGACCTCCACATCCCACTCTACAGAGTCTAAGACTGGCATGTCTCCCTCCCGAATGTGTTGTTCCACACTGCACTGGAGCTGACATGGTGTGGTGCTGGTTCATTTCAATCCCAGAGCTCTGAACCTGTTATTACTAACTCAAGTTTCTTCCTTAAAAATCAGCCAAAAACTTACTGTTGCACTGGCCTCTGAATTTTGATTTTATTCAGAATCTCCCAGCACTTACTTTTATCTTTACTTGTTAGCTTTTTAGACAGGGTTTCTTTCTGTAGCTTTTGGAGCCTGTCCTAGAACTTATTCTGTCTATCAGTCTGGCCTCAAACTCACAGAGATCCATCCGCCTGCCTCCACCTCCCAAGTGCTGGCATTAAAGGCGTGCATCACCACCACCCGCCGGGCAGGCACTCAGCTTTATGAGAATCTAGTAAGAGGCCAGCACTGAAGCCAGACGTAGAGATGCAGCAAGCCTCATTGGTGGCCCTATGGATGTGGATGTCAGCCTCTCGGTTCCCTGAGCTACTCCCCTCTGCTGAGATGTCCTGTCAGCCCAGACCCCTAAGCCCACTTTCAGCAGGGTTGCAGACTCCTGCTGACTCATGACTGGACACTACTCACTGCTTCTCGCTCCCGGTCCATTATTGTCTCCAGCTCCTCAAAATGGCGGAGTTTGATCTCTAGTTTCTTCATCTGAGTCTCTACCAGCAGAGCCACCAAAGACTTGATCTTCCTCTCCTCAACAGCAGCCAGGTGCTAGGCAAGGAGTGTGACAGGGTCAGCCAGAGGACTCTGCTGCAGACACTCCAGAGAGGGAAGGACAGAGGCTGGCAGGTTTAAGAAGGAAGTAGCTACGACCACAACTCAGAATAGTATAACTATAATTTTTAAAAATAAAAAGCATGCAGAAAAATAATAGCAAGAGATGAGTAAAAGAAACGAAAGGGCTAAAAGTAGCCAATGGTAAGAGATTTTAAATGTCTGAAGAGATGACTGACTTGTTCAGGATAGAAGTGAAAAGGAAGAGGCCAGCACTGCTCAGGAAGGAGAGCGCAGCACTGCTCAGGAAGGAGAGCGCAGCACTGCTCAGGAAGGAGAGGCCAGCACCGCTCAGGAAGGAGAGGGCAGCACAGCTCAGGAAGGAGAGGGCAGCACCGCTCAGGAAGGAGAGGCCAGCACCGCTCAGGAAGGAGAGGGCAGCTCCGCTCAGGAAGGAGAGGGCAGCATTGCTCAGGAAGGAGAGGGCAGCACTGCTCAGGAAGGAGAGCCAGCACCGCTCAGGAAGGAGAGGGCAGCACCGCTCAGGAAGGAGAGGGCAGCTCCGCTCAGGAAGGAGAGGGCAGCACCGCTCAGGAAGGAGAGGGCAGCACCGCTCAGGAAGGAGAGGGCAGCACCGCTCAGGAAGGAGAGGGCAGCACCGCTCAGGAAGGAGAGGGCAGCTCGCTCAGGAAGGAGAGGGCAGCACCGCTCAGGAAGGAGAGGCCAGCACCGCTCAGGAAGGAGAGCGCAGCACCGCTCAGGAAGGAGAGGGCAGCACCGCTCAGGAAGGAGAGGCCAGCACCGCTCAGGAAGGAGAGGGCAGCACCGCTCAGGAAGGAGAGGGCAGCACCGCTCAGGAAGGAGAGGGCAGCACAGCTCAGGAAGGAGAGGGCAGCACCGCTCAGGAAGGAGAGGGCAGCACCGCTCAGGAAGGAGAGGCCAGCACCGCTCAGGAAGGAGAGGGCAGCACCGCTCAGGAAGGAGAGGCCAGCACCGCTCAGGAAGGAGAGGCCAGCACCGCTCAGGAAGGAGAGGCCAGCACCGCTCAGGAAGGAGAGGGCAGCACCGCTCAGGAAGGAGAGGGCAGCACCGCTCAGGAAGGAGAGGCCAGCACCGCTCAGGAAGGAGAGGCCAGCACCGCTCAGGAAGGAGAGGCCAGCACCGCTCAGGAAGGAGAGGCCAGCACCGCTCAGGAAGGAGAGGCCAGCACTGCTCAGGAAGGAGAGGCCAGCACTGCTCAGGAAGGACAGCGCAGCACTGCTCAGGAAGGAGAGGCCAGCACTGCTCAGGAAGGAGAGGCCAGCACTGCTCAGGAAGGAGAGGGCAGCACTGCTCAGGAAGGAGAGGCCAGCACTGCTCAGGAAGGAGAGGGCAGCACCGCTCAGGAAGGAGAGGCCAGCTCCGCTCAGGAAGGAGAGGCCAGCACCGCTCAGGAAGGAGAGGCCAGCACCGCTCAGGAAGGAGAGGCCAGCACCGCTCAGGAAGGAGAGGCCAGCACCGCTCAGGAAGGAGAGGCCAGCACCGCTCAGGAAGGAGAGGCCAGCACCGCTCAGGAAGGAGAGGCCAGCACCGCTCAGGAAGGAGAGGCCAGCTCGCTCAGGAAGGAGAGGCCAGCACCGCTCAGGAAGGAGAGGGCAGCACCGCTCAGGAAGGAGAGGGCAGCACCGCTCAGGAAGGAGAGGGCAGCACCGCTCAGGAAGGAGAGGCCAGCACCGCTCAGGAAGGAGAGGGCAGCACAGCTCAGGAAGGAGAGGGCAGCACCGCTCAGGAAGGAGAGGGCAGCACCGCTCAGGAAGGAGAGGCCAGCACCGCTCAGGAAGGAGAGCGCAGCACCGCTCAGGAAGGAGAGGGCAGCACCGCTCAGGAAGGAGAGGCCAGCACCGCTCAGGAAGGAGAGGGCAGCACCGCTCAGGAAGGAGAGGGGCAGCACCGCTCAGGAAGGAGAGGGCAGCACAGCTCAGGAAGGAGAGGGCAGCACCGCTCAGGAAGGAGAGGGCAGCACCGCTCAGGAAGGAGAGGCCAGCACCGCTCAGGAAGGAGAGGGGCAGCACCGCTCAGGAAGGAGAGGCCAGCACCGCTCAGGAAGGAGAGGCCAGCACCGCTCAGGAAGGAGAGGCCAGCACCGCTCAGGAAGGAGAGGGCAGCACCGCTCAGGAAGGAGAGGGCAGCACCGCTCAGGAAGGAGAGGCCAGCACCGCTCAGGAAGGAGAGGCCAGCACCGCTCAGGAAGGAGAGGCCAGCACCGCTCAGGAAGGAGAGGCCAGCACCGCTCAGGAAGGAGAGGCCAGCACTGCTCAGGAAGGAGAGGCCAGCACTGCTCAGGAAGGACAGCGCAGCACTGCTCAGGAAGGAGAGGCCAGCACTGCTCAGGAAGGAGAGGCCAGCACTGCTCAGGAAGGAGAGGGCAGCACTGCTCAGGAAGGAGAGGCCAGCACTGCTCAGGAAGGAGAGGGCAGCACCGCTCAGGAAGGAGAGGCCAGCTCCGCTCAGGAAGGAGAGGCCAGCACCGCTCAGGAAGGAGAGGCCAGCACCGCTCAGGAAGGAGAGGCCAGCACCGCTCAGGAAGGAGAGGCCAGCACCGCTCAGGAAGGAGAGGCCAGCACCGCTCAGGAAGGAGAGGCCAGCACCGCTCAGGAAGGAGAGGCCAGCACCGCTCAGGAAGGAGAGGCCAGCTCGCTCAGGAAGGAGAGGCCAGCACCGCTCAGGAAGGAGAGGGCAGCACCGCTCAGGAAGGAGAGGGCAGCACCGCTCAGGAAGGAGAGGGCAGCACCGCTCAGGAAGGAGAGGCCAGCACCGCTCAGGAAGGAGAGGGCAGCACAGCTCAGGAAGGAGAGGGCAGCACCGCTCAGGAAGGAGAGGGCAGCACCGCTCAGGAAGGAGAGGCCAGCACCGCTCAGGAAGGAGAGGGCAGCACCGCTCAGGAAGGAGAGGCCAGCACCGCTCAGGAAGGAGAGGCCAGCACCGCTCAGGAAGGAGAGGGGCAGCACCGCTCAGGAAGGAGAGGGCAGCACCGCTCAGGAAGGAGAGGGGCAGCACCGCTCAGGAAGGAGAGGCCAGCACCGCTCAGGAAGGAGAGGCCAGCACCGCTCAGGAAGGAGAGGCCAGCACCGCTCAGGAAGGAGAGGCCAGCACCGCTCAGGAAGGAGAGGCCAGCACCGCTCAGGAAGGAGAGGCCAGCTCGCTCAGGAAGGAGAGGCCAGCACCGCTCAGGAAGGAGAGGCCAGCACCGCTCAGGAAGGAGAGGCCAGCACCGCTCAGGAAGGAGAGGCCAGCACCGCTCAGGAAGGAGAGGCCAGCACCGCTCAGGAAGGAGAGGCCAGCACCGCTCAGGAAGGAGAGGGCAGCACTGCTCAGGAAGGAGAGGGCAGCACTGCTCAGGAAGGAGAGGGCAGCACTGCTCAGGAAGGAGAGGGCAGCTCGCTCAGGAAGGAGAGGGCAGCTCGCTCAGGAAGGAGAGGGCAGCACCGCTCAGGAAGGAGAGGCCAGCACCGCTCAGGAAGGAGAGGCCAGCACCGCTCAGGAAGGAGAGGCCAGCACCGCTCAGGAAGGAGAGGCCAGCACCGCTCAGGAAGGAGAGGGCAGCACTGCTCAGGAAGGAGAGGGCAGCACTGCTCAGGAAGGAGAGGGCAGCTCGCTCAGGAAGGAGAGGGCAGCTCGCTCAGGAAGGAGAGGGCAGCACCGCTCAGGAAGGAGAGGCCAGCACCGCTCAGGAAGGAGAGGCCAGCACCGCTCAGGAAGGACAGCGCAGTTCGCTCCCCGAGAGCCGGCCTTACCTTGGCCTTCACCGCAGCAGCGGCCAGGGCGGCGGCAGCAGCTGTGGAGAGGTTACCCTCACCAATGTCTCGCTCCACCTTCGTCTTCCTCTCCCCGTCTGGCTCTACCGCGCCCTTCAGGGCGCCCTCCTGGCCTTCTGGTTCCTTGTCTTTCTCGGGATCGACTGTGCCGGGACAGCGGCAGGATTAGCCTTCTAATGGGCCTCAGTTCCTCTGCACACTTGCCATGGGCGGGCAGCTTACCGATCGGGTCCCCGTCGCTCTTCTCGGACTCCTCGCTGTCCCCTTCTTTCCCTTTCTCTTCATCCTTCTTGGGAGCCTCACTGGCTTCCTCCTTCGCTTCTTCCTCTGCAGCCGCCGGTCCTTCCCGTGGCTCCTGCAGTTCCAGAAGACAGGAAGACATCAGAGGATGCTGTTCTCGGGGCCCAGGCTGGTGGCTGTCTCTGTGTGTGCACGTGTAGCATGTGGTGCATGCACACGTATGGACATGTACATGCCAAGGTCGGAGCAGGACACTGGGTGTCTTCATGCCTTAAGACAGGTCCACCCTCCAATGGGGTCCCACAGCAGGCTTACAGTCACGTAAAACAATGCCAAACTCTTTTTTACATGGGTGCTAGGGGCTCTAATTCAGATTTCACCCACTGAACCATCTGCTCAGCCCCACTGGGACCCCGACTCCAGGAGCCTGCCCTTCCTGGGATCCCTGTACTCAGCAGCATCTTCCAGACCCAGGCCATTCCCTCTGTACCTTAGGCTCCTTCTTCTCGTCTGATGTCTGGCCCTCTGCCCGTGCCTCCTCAGTACCGCTTTCCTCTGGACCCGTGGAGAAAGAAAAGCAGGGAGAGAAGTCTGTAAGTTCCATCTATGTGACAATTTTCCAGTAGCCAAAACCTCAGGGACAAGGCCAGGGTGGGTACAGCACAGGGAGGACAGCTGGCTCTGTGAATGGGCAGAAGTCTAGAAGCTTGTGCTCACCAGCACGCTCAGGCTCATCAGCGGTGGTTCCCGCAATGCCGCTGCTTTCCAGACCAAAGGCGGGGTCTGCCTTGCCTGTGACCTTGGCTGCTTCTTCCACTTTCCGCACGTGGGCTTCCACCAGGGCAGTGGGCACCTCTTCCTTCATTCTGGAGAACTCTTCTGTAAGACCCAGACGGGGAGGGGCTGGGACGGAGCAGGTGGGCAGTTCTGGCCACCCCGTGCAAGCTTTCTCATAAGAAGCCTGTCTTCCTCTAAGAGCAATGTGGAGCTAGACAGGAGCCTGACCTAAGGCAGCAACACACAAGGCCAGCAGGGCCGCCGGGCCTGAGGCTCCACGGAGAGCATCTAACCCTGTGAAAGCAAACTAAGAAGGCCGGCCCTCCCCCCTCCCCCAGATTACCTAGGGCTGACTTTGCAGCAGCAGAGGCAACTCGGGGGTCGACGACAGAAGCCAGGAAGGCAACAGTGCTCATAACAGGGTTTCCCGACTGACTGAAGGGGATGGGCTGATAGGCCAGAGGGCCTAGGGAGGCCTCTGAGTCCTCCAGGTATGGGTCTTCAATGGGAAGGCGAAGAAAATGCAGGATGCACTCATCCTGCGTGCGGCTTCCCACATGTTCAGACACTTTGTTCCAGTCATCCTTGTACATTTCCAGGGCCTGGGGGAGTGGTGGGCACACAGCTCTGCTTACTTCACCGCTTCCTTGCAGGTCAAGCCTCCCCATCCCACTGTGGGCGTCTGGCTTGAAGGCTCCCTGTGCTCTGTTATTTCTGCGGAGCCAAGGGCTCCTCCAAATAGCACACTGAGAAAGGGACTGGGGCCACAGGAAAGGCCCAAACCCCGGACCCACAGCTGTTCCTGCGGCAGGAGTGGTGGGGCCAGACTGCAGGAGTGCTTGCCACGCACTGGCGGCGTCCCAGCCGCGACCGTCCCTAGCAGAGCTCTCTGTGCTTTGCCCCAGTTACCTCGAGGAGCAGCAGCGTCTCCTGCTCCGTCCACTCCCGAGTGGCACTGGCCGCAGCTTTGCCCTGCACAGGGACAGAGGCGCCTCAGCACAGGAAGCAAGCTATGTGGAGCGCAGGGGCTCAAGCCCAGGCTGGCCACACCTCATACCTTGGAGGGCACATTCTTCCTTGTGTACATGTCTGTGCGCAGTCCAAAGTTCTGCATGTCGGTTGGTTTCTCTTTGCCTTTGTCAGGAAAGTTGAGCATTTGTTGGGAAGCAGAGCTCTGCTATTTGTGGAAGGGGAAAAAGAAAAGAAGTGAATGTAAGTGCTCACAGGGGCCACAGGCGGGGAGAGAGACAGAGAGAGAGACAGAGACAGAGAGAGACAGAGCGAGAGAGCGAAGGAGCTTCCTTCCCGAGGCCAGGGTGCCTGGCGGGACTGCCTCCCTCACTACTGCAGCTTCTCTGCTTTGTGTCTTCTTCCCAGGCGGGGGTCCCCCAGTGCAGGGGCAAATGAACAGCCCAGCGGGGGCTGCACCCCACCTACCAGCTCTGGCTTGCCCTTAGCCGTCTCTGGCGCCAGGTCATCCAGCTCTTTGCCCTTCCGCCCAGCCTTGGTCTCAGCATCAACCTGGCGGCCCTGGGGACAGAGCTTGGCGTCACGGAAGCTGGGCAGGAAATGGCCAGGCCAGGCCTTGGAGGCCTAAAGATCAAATGCTGGGCGGCCTACAAGCTCTGGGAACACTCATGCCACTGTCCCATGTTGCCTCCATGATTAATTAGACATGTAGTTGGCATGATAGACATTTGTATCACATGTATTGTCACAGACTCTGAGGAGCTGGACAGTAGATCCTAACCCTAGATTCAGTCAGTGTCTGTGTTAGCCTCACAATATCTTCTTCTCTTTAAATAATGTATGAAATGGAAATGGGAAAAAATGAAGGTAACAATACCAATGTGGCAAAAATGAAAAATTACGGGAACGATGGCAAAGTATAAAAGCTTCGTATGAGTTATCACAAGCAACCTCTCTATCTGTTCCATCTCCTACGTTAGCTGTCTGCCCCCTGGGATGAGGAGCAACTTCTCTCCCTCAACAAGTGCTTACAGCTTAGGTATCAGGGCTAAAAGAAGGTGCTAAACACATGGGCTGATTCCTGTGGTCCCTTCTAACTCATGCTCACCTGAATCATTACTCTGAAAAATGTAAAAATAACAAAGTAAACAGACAAGGAGAAGGTACAAAGAAGCCCAGCCTCACCCACTTGCCCTCGTCCCCAGCGCCCCTCACCCTACCTGTGGAGTCTTGGGCTGAAGAGGCACCAGCCCTGATGGTGTGTCCGCCAAGACGTGGAAGTGAGAGGTGGGGGGAGGCCCCATTGGGGTTGGCCGGCTCTCAGCATCTACCTGGTAGTTAATGAGACCCCACTGTTCCAGGAAGGCATGGACCCTGTGAGAGAAAGGGAGGCTGGGCCACATGGGAAAGCCAGAGAGGAGGGGGGGTCCTCCCAACACCCGCTCAGCACCTACAGGGACACCCAGCAGTGGAACCCAGCTACCTCCCAGCCTAGACTCCTCTCCACGCCCACACCCTAGTGACTAGGGAGCTAGTAAAGCTGTCTTTCACTAAGAACACAGCCCTGTCCTTTACATCACATTTCCAGCCCGAGTCCTGTTATAACAGGGCCTCTGCCTAGACATCCTTTCCTGCTCATTCTCTGTCCCTGAAAGTATCTGTGGCTCTGCCAAGACACACAGACTGACATCCTCTCAATCTCACTCTCCTCAGAAGACCTACCTCATGATGGCGCAGACATCACCGGCCAAGTTCCGCCGACAGGCAGTGGATGTCAGATACTCCTGGGGATTCAGTCGGTAAGTGTCAATCATGAAGTTTCGATATGCCAGGTAGCTTAGAAGAGTCAAGAAGACCAGTAAGAGGAAGAGAATTAATGTTTGTTGAGGCCCAAGGAGAGGAAAAATGATAAAAGTACTAATGACCCCTCCTGTGTGACAACGATGGAAAGACAGGCTGGGGCTGGAGAGGCAGCCCAGTGGTTAGGAGCAGGATTCAGTTCCCAGCACCCATAATTCCAGTTCCCGGGAACCTGGCGCCCTCTTCTGAACTCCATGAGCATCGGGCACACGTGGTGCACATACAAACATGCAAGCTAAACACACAAATAAGTACAAATGCCACCTGTATTCTCCTTGGTGGCTTTTTACTTAAACGAACCATCCCTTAACTTTACCTGGGATTCCTAGCCTCCCAGGTGCTGAGGCTACAGGACGGATCATCATGCTCATCTTACCCAACTTTTGAAACAATAATCTAAAGGTAAGGAAAAAAGATGCCTGTTTCCCAAACACTAATCAAAGATCAAAGTCCTTATCCATGCAATCAGCCAGTCACCCTGATGCAGGAAAAGGGCTGTAAAGGAGTGTTCTTTTTTGTCTGTTTTTGTTTTTCAGGACAGTTTCTCTGTGTAGCTTTGGAGCCTGTCCTGGAACTCAATCTGTAGACCAGGCTGGCCTTGAACTTGCAGAGATCTGCTCTGCCCGGCTCTGCCTCCCGAGTGTTGGGACTAAAGGTGTGTGCCAACACGGCCTGGCTGCTTTTTATGTGTGTGTGGGGTTTTGCCTGTGAACTACATGCGCACCTGGTACCCAAGGATGTCAAAAGGGGTTGTTAGCTCCCCAGGAACTGGAGCTGCAAACAGATGTACTGGGAATTAACCCTGGGTCCTCTGCAAGAGCAGCCGGGCCCTTCACCACTGAGGCACCTTACCAGCCTTTAAGGGTTGCTTTTGTTTTGGTTCTTAAAATTTTTTATTTATAATTTTTTAACTTATCATTTTTGAGACAGAGTTTTGTGTAGTACAGGCTGGCCTTCCACCTGGTCTGCAGCACAACTCCATGTCCCAAAAGCTGAGATCATATACCACCACTCTGGCATTTAATTATTTATTTTTATTTATTTACTAGCCCAAGCTGGCTTTAAATCTGCTAGATAGCTAAGGACAGCCTTGAACTGCCAATCCTCCTGCCTCTGCCCCCCAAGTACTAAGATTACCAGTGTTTAACAGTATATTATTTAAAGTTAGATTTTTGCTTTTTGTTTGAGACAGGGTTTCTCTGTGTAACAGCTCTGGCTCTCCTGGCTCTTGTAGACCAGGCTGGCCTCAAACTCACTGAGATCCGCCTGCCTCTGCCTCTGCCTCTGGAGTGCTGGGATTAAAGGCCTGCGACACCACTGCCCGGCTTAAAGTTAGTTTTTAGATATAGTAGTTTTATTAATTTATTTGCATCTACCTATTCTCTGCATGAAGGCATTTGAAGCCTACAGCATGCATGTGGAGGTCAGATGGCATCGTCAGGAGTTGGTTCTCTCCTCCAGCGTGTGGGACCCAGAGACCAAACTCAGGTCAGACCTGGAGTCTGCTGGGCCATGCTTTAAGCTCTCTCACTCCCGCTCTGTTTTCTTCTAAAACTATTATTTCTTCATTCAGTTTTATTTACTAATTTTATGTATATATGCATGAGTACCACGTAGATCCTGGATTGTCAGGTCTGGCAGCCGTCTAGCTTGGTCTGGAACTTGCTTTGTAGCCTATAATTCGTGATCTTGCCTCGGCTGCTCAAATGCTGGGATTACAGATATCATTAATATTTTGAAGTTAGAAAGATATAAAGCAGATGCCAGTCTTATCATGATAATGTTCTCAAAATTATCTGAAACATAAGACCCCTCTGGTGCCACACAGGATGTCCCTGGAGAACTAGCTGTGTCTGGATACAGTAGCTCAAAAAATGACGGCTGCTGGGCTGGAACTACGCAGACCCCAGCAGCATGCTCAACCACTCACAGCGGCCTGTAACTCCAGCTCCCACTGATCCAACACCCGGCCTCTGTGGGAGCAGCATTCATACCCACATATCCACACAATACAATAATTTAAAAAATAAGATAAATAGTGCTGGGTAGCGGAGGCAGGTTGATCTAAGGTCAGCCTGATCTACAGTGTGAGTTCCAGGACAACCAAGGCTACACAGAAAAATCCTGTCTTGAGAAAAAAAAAAAAATCTAAATATTTAGAAAAAGGTAGCTGTTACTATGTGAGCTCACTCAATGACTTACATCATCTGTTCCCCCCACAAGGTCTTAGTCTGTAAACTAGAGGTAATAGTTATCAGCCTCCTCGGACAGAAACTCAGGAGGAGAAAGAGACCCATACCCAGCTATGGAGAAAGGAACAAGTGAGAAAAGATGACCCCACAGAGGGGAGGCTGAGCAGCAGCAGCAGCTACAAAGGAACCTGACCTCCATCTCATTCACCTTGCTGTGGTTCTCACCCAATACCCCTACCCAGACAAGTCCAGGCCAGGTATCTGAGAAGAGCCAGAGATGAATGGGTAACACGTTTGCAGAGGGCTCAAGGTGGGCAGCTGTTAGGAGACAGTGTGTCCTACATGACACACGGAAAACACACTTATCACAGGCAATAAAGAGCCACTTGCAAGACCTGCAGCTGCCATTTTATTACTTTTGAGATCAGGTCTCACTATCTAGCCATGGCTGACCTCGTCCTGTGGAGACGAGACTCACATGACAGAGCTCTGCTGGCTTCTGCAGAGGTCTGGCACGCACGAGTGCTAGGACAGAGATCCTGTGCACGCCAGACACGTGTTCTCTCCAGCCCAACCCTGGGCTTAGACACCACTCTTCTAGAGTGCCACTCAGTCGTGACTCTCAGAATTGCACCTTCCTTTTCCTTCCTATCTTTGTTTGTCCCTTTGGGAAAGTCTAGCTAGGAATGGTCTCAAATCTGAGTTCTTGCTTCAGCCCCCAAGTGTGAGGACTATAGACAGGAGCCACCAGGGTTGATCTTAGTTTGTTTTTTCAACAGAATTTCAACCTAGTCAGTCATATCCATCTTAAGTAAAGTTGCTGCATATACTAGCAGCTACGAGTTGTGGGCGTCTCAGATAACAATATGGTCGGGGATTCTCTGCGTCTGTTACAGCATTTGAAGTGTGGGACCATGCTGTCCCTTATCTCCTCAGGACCCTAAGGACATGTTTTAGCATGTTAGGCTGCGGTTGACCTGTGGCATCTGTCATGTCTCTGTACACCTAACGGAGAGCCTGGTTGGATGTTGCTAAATCTGGAAGGGTGAATGCAGAGAACACCAAACAAAGCCATGAGTTGCAGTCTTACATCTCTGGAGTCTTGGACTTGTTCTTGCCGTTGAAGAACTCAGGGAGAGCTCTCCGTTCTATGGCGTGAACGCTGCAAGAGAAATCACCACGGATTAAGGAGAAGGCACATTAGTGTGGAAGAGAGCCCTTTTAAGGGGAGTGGGGTTGGTAAGCAGCCCTAAACTGTAGCCGGGAGCCAGGAATCCTAAGGTCCTGGAGCTGGAGCTTCTCAGGAAGGAAGTGCGCGTCAGCCTCACTGAGGCACAAGCATCTCCGTGTGTAGAAGGTTCGGCACGAGGGGAGGAGCTACGAAGGGTAAGTTGGTGCAGTACCTGTTGTAGTCAAACCAGGCGGCATAGCTGGGGATGATGATGTGGTGGGTCTGCTCAGTCACGTTGTCCTCGTGCAGGTCTGGGTTCTTGGTCTGCTCCCCTTTGTTGCCGGTACTGCTGTCATCCTCATCCTATGAGCATGGAGGCTGCTGGACACTCAGCATTCCCCCTCCCCGCCTAGCACCCTCAGCTTCTCTACACCCAGGAGCATGGACACTAACGGTGATGAGGGTGAGCACCATGGGCCCTGGGGCTGAGTGGCCGCAGCACTGAGCAACAGCTAGTTTACTCTATGGTGGGGAAAGCCCAGGCAGAAGGAACTCTAGTCACAAGCCCACAGAGAGGTAGAGCCTCTCCACACTGGCTCCACCTTGCCCGTCGTCTCCATGCTTTCATCCTCCTGTTCATCTGGAAGGGAAAAAAGGCAGAAGGCGAGAGGTAAGGCCAGAGCCTGTGGAGCTGCAATCGCCTCCTGGAAAGCCAGAAGGCTGGGGAGTGAGCTGGGCTCTCCCTACCTCTAGCACGGCTCCCTGTCTTACCCAGGTCAGTCATGGTGCCTCCTTTGACTGGGGCCGACTCCGAGTCCTTCTTAGTGTTGACTGCCAGGAGAAAGAGCCGCTGTATTAGACACATTGGCCACAACCAAGCCCTCACTTCTCAACTGTTTGCAGTTTTAATTATCTTGCTTTCTCAAAAAACTGTGAAACACACTTGTTAATTTATTGCCTTACCCAACCAACGATTTCATTTAACATCTTATCTATGTGTATATGATATCATATATGAATTCCTATGATTCTCCAGCCTTTGTCTCCCGAGTGCCCACAGAATCTGATGCCCTCTTCTGGTATGCAGATGTACATGCAGACAAATACCCACATGCATAAAATACATAAAAATAAACACATTATATATATATATATATATATACATATATATATTCTTTTCTATTTTTTTTTTTAAAGAAATACAGACTCAAGCAGCTCAGGTTGGTTTTAATTCACTATGTGGCTAAGGTTGGCTTTGAACTCTTCATCAACCTGCTTCTGCTTGCCAAGTGCTAGGATTACAGGTATGAACTAGTATACTTTACTTGACTTTGCTTTTTCTCTTGAGACAGAGTCTCATTAAGTTGCCCAAGTTGATATCAGGAGCCATTCTGCAGCCCAGGTTGGCTTAGTACTACTTACACCCCTCCTGCCTCAGCCTTGCAAGCAGTTATAATTGGGATTATAAACCTACGCTATGCTACCAGGCCCAGTTGAATAGTTAGATCTTAAATTAGTTAATATTATTATTGTTTTTTCTTTCAAGACGAAGTCTCACTACGTAGCCCTGCTGTCCTGGAACTCACTCTGTAGACTAGGCTGGCCTCGAACTCACAGAGATCCACCTGCCTCTGCCTCCCAAGTGCTGGGATTAAAGGTGTGTGCCACCACACCTAACCAGACCTTAATTTATTTTTATTTTACTTTATCTTTGAGACAGGGTCTATGGAATCTGGCTGTCCTGGCACTCTCAATGTAGACCAGGTTGGCCTAGAACTCACAGAGCCCCCCCTTGCCTCTGCCTCCAGAGTGCTGGGATTTAAAATCATATTCTAGCATGCCTGGCTTAAATATTTTAAGAAGATTTTTCAAAACTGTCTTCAGTGCTGGAGACTCTGCCCCCACCAGCATGTGCTCCAATAAGCTGCACCCCTAACCTAACCTTCAACATTTTAAAGCAAACGATAACCTCCTCAGTCAATTCCACATGAAAAGGCTCAGGAGGAAACAGCCTCCCAGCTCTCACCCCTGAACTGTATTTGGAGCTAGTGGACAGGACAGAAACTGAAACCAGCACAGAGGTGCAGTGGCCTCTAAGAAAGAAGCCTCACACAGTATACCAAACATGGCCTGCCAAAGTACGGAAGAAGCACGGGCTTCTCTGCAGAGCGGCTCCCACTGCCCTAACAGTTTTCTTGTTCTAAAAAAGTATGTGCTTTATAATTGGATGCATACATGTGTATGCATGTGAGTATGCACGTGAACACACGTAAATGTACAGAAGCCGGAAGAGAGCCCTGGGTCCCCTGGAGATTGTTTACTTAATGTAAGCCATCTGATGCGGGCACTGGGGATTCCAGGTTCCCTGCAAGCACGGCACCCACTCCTGGCTGTTGAGCCACTTTTAGCCCCAACATTTCTCTTTATGAAAATTCCCAGCGAGGCAGTGCTGACGCACACCTTTACTCCTAGCATTTGGGAGGCAGAGGCAGGCAATCTCTGAGTTTGAGGGTAGCCTGGTCTACAAAATGAGTTCCAGGACAGCCAGGGATGCAGAGAAACCGGTCTTGAAATACAAAAACAAAAAATGAATAAATACATGAATAATTTTTTGAGATTTATATTTATGTGTATGAGTATTTTTGATATGCAGTGGCAGAAGAGGGTGTTGGGTACTACGGTACTAAAATTTTACAGTTGTGAACCGCCATTGTGGGTGCTGGGAATCAAACCTGGGTCTCTGCAAGAGCAGTAACTGCTCTTAACCACTGAGCCAACCACCCAGTCCCAACCCAATCCCTTTTTTAAATGATAAGGTTTGTATGTTTTATAGTAGTCCTAAAGTAATGTTTAGGTAGTGGAATTTATACAATTTGTCTTGAAATATGGATTATTTAAAAGTTATTAGGGTGGAGAGACAGCTCAGCAATAAAGTGCTTGTTGCACAAATCTGAAGACAGGATCAACCCAGATATACATAAATAAGAATAAGGGTTTGTACCCATGCAAACAGCTAGGCGCAGGCATGGTGGCATGACCTATCACCACAGCACTGGGGAAGTGGAGACACACAGGTCCCTGGGGCTTCCTGGCAAATCAAACAAGCCCAATCCTGAAGTCCTAGGTCTCAGCAAGACACTGCAGTAGGTAAAGGTACTAATTGTCAGTCAATCCCTGGAACCCATATGGAAAAAGGAAAGAACCAACTCCCAGGGTCCTCTGATCTGCACATATGCCCTGTGGCAAGACACACGCACACACGCACACACACACACACACCACACGCGCATACACACACGCACGCACACGCACACACACACACTGTTAAAAACACAAGGTGAGGCTCCTGAGGAACGAGGCCTGAAGTTGCGCACTGGCCTTTGTACGCGTGTATGTGTGTGCACACATACACACCAGGGTTTGGAGGGACAGGGCTGTAGCTCGCTCAGTGGTAGAGCATTTGCTAACGCAGGTCCTAGGTTTGATCCTTGGAACAGAAAAACAGAAAGTTTGCAGACGACTGCTATTAGGTGACAGTATGTCCATGTCAGACACGGACATAAAACAGATTTCTTAGGGTAACGGTCGTTGGCCTGGGGGCTCAGCTTGGCCCATACCTGTTTTGGGGAGTGTCACCTCTTCCACGTTGGGGACTGGAGAGGGCTCATCCATGTCTTTTGTCAAGTCTTCTTGTTCCTCTTCTCTGTGGCCTCGCTTTGACTTGGTGTAAGGTGTTGAGGGTCTGGGAAGGAAAAGAGAGAACTGTGAGGGCGGAGCTGGGCCAGCACATGCTCAGTGATGGGGGAGCAGGAGGCTTCCTGCTGGGCGGCTAAGCCTCCTTCAGTTTCAAACCACAAGTGAACACATGGAGATCCCTTCGCCCTCTTCTCTGACCGCAGCGTGAGGACAGTGCACGTGGGCAAAAGTGAGGTTGTGTACCCTTTCTTAGCGTTCTTCTTCTTAGCTTCTGGGGTTGGTGAAGGGGAGGGAGAGCGCTTCCTCTTCTTATAGTTGCCTCCTTTCTTGTCCCGTCTGTCCGAATCCGGGCTGTTTACCTGTGCATCAGAGAGCTGGGATGAATGTCAGCCTCTAGTTCCCACTGAGGCTGGTTCTGAGGTGTAAGCTAAGAGCTTAAGGAAAAGGAGCAGAATTGTCACCTCATCTGTCAGCGTCTTAGCCGAAATCTTCTTCCGTCGGGAAACAGGACTTTTGTCGTCACTGACTTCGTAGTCCTCCTCGTTCATCCATTCATTGAAAGTGTCTGTGTCGAGGATCCACTTTGCATGAACCTGAAGAACAAGGCAGGTCACGTTGGAGGGTAACTAGAAGCATGGCTCTCTCTGGAAACTCTCGACACGATAAGCCCAAGTGCAGAGCCCCTGCTCCCCTGACAGAGATCCAGCCCTGGATTCTTCGGGGTCAGGGTTAGAAAAGCTCACCTTCCTCGGCTTCTCCGGAGTTGGTGCGTCTTCCACAGAGGCTTCAATTTCACTAGCTGGGATCCACGTATCATAACTGTCAGGAGAGATTCAGCATCAAGGACAGGCAACAGGCAGGGTGGTGGAAACAAGACACAGTCCTGCACATCTTTTTTTCCTTCCAAGCACGGAGATGCAGCTAACATACATCTCTTTTTCTTCTTCCAAGCACGGAGATGCAGCTAACAAGCTCTACCCAGTCCTGCCTTTTCCATTCACAAAAAATATTCAGCTGTTGATTTGTCCAGTTAAATTGGGATTCTTTTTACCTTGAAGCAATAAAAGCATATTATGAAATATTTCAAGCTGCTGGGTGTGTCGACCAATGTCTATAATCTCCACACTCAGGAGTAAGTAAGATTCAAGGCCAGCCTGGTCAGAGTAGTGAGGTCTTGTCTCATAACAAAAATGCAAGAGGGCTAGAGGTAGCTCGGTAATGTGTAACTGTGGAGCAACACAGGCTCTCGAACTCCAGAGACAATCAACAACAAAACAGGAACAAAAATAATAAAGCCAGTCTTGGTGGTGCTGGCTACAACCCCAGCACTCTAGAAGCGAGGCAGGAAAATCTTGTTTGAGATAGTCCAATAGGAACATAGCGATAACTCTGCCTCAAAAAACCAAATAACAAACCAATCAACAAACAAAGACACAGAAGAAAAAAAAAACTTAATTAAAAAAAACTATGAAAATAATCTAGCATAGGTGACAATGGGAATCTGAGACAGGGGATTGATTCCCTTGAGTCTGAGGTCAGCCTAGATCCCATAGTGAGTTCTGGGTATCTCCATTAGCTCATACCATTCCTTCAAAAAAAAAAAAAAAAAAAATCCAATTCTGCCTGGTGCTGGCACACCCTTCATCCCAGCACTCAGAAGGCAGAGGCAGTTGGATCTGTGAGTTCGAGGCCGGCCTGGTCTACAGTGATCCAGGACAGCCAGGGCTACACAGAGAAATCCTGTCTTGAAAAACAAAAACAAAAAAAAACAAACAAAAAAGAATTACAATTATATTATACTTGGCACTGATGTTTTCTTTGGTAACTTTTAAAAATCATGTTACCTTTTTTTCCCCAAAAGGGAGGTCATACCACATCTCCTTGAGGACTCTGAAGTACTAGGCTCAAATGACCCTCTCGTCTCTACCTTCTCAGTATCTGAAATTACAGATGCTTACCAACATGTCTCACTTACATTTGCCTATAAACTATCCATATTATATACTTTAAAGGCTCCATAATAGCCCAGGGTCATTATATACATTTTCAGAAACATTTTCCTAGGATTACACGTTTTTAACTTTTGTTTTGGAACATGATTCCACATAGCTTAGGCTGGCTCTAAACTTTCCAGGAAACTGAGGATGACTTTGAACTCTTAATCCCCTTTCTTTGGCTTCTCAAGTGTTGAGATTACAGGTGTGTGACAATGCTTGCCTTTGTTTTAGATCAAAACCTATGACATCAGCCAGTGGGATGGCTCAGTGCACAAGTGCTTGCCTCACAAGCCTGGTGCCCTGAGCTGGACCCCTGGGTTCCAAAGTGGAATGGAAGCACTGGCTCCCCATGTGTCCCCGTCCCCGCATATACACATGCCCGTGCACACAAGGACAGACAGACATACACAGAGATACAGACAGACAGATAGATACACACACACACACACAGATATAGACAGATACACACACACACACACACAGATACAGATAGACACACACACACACACAGATGCACACAGATACAGACAGGCACACACACACACAGATATAGACACACACACACAGATACAGACAGACACACATACACACACAGAGATACAGACACACACACACACAGATACACAGATACAGACACAAAACACACAGATACAGACAGACAGACAGACAGACAGACAGACAGACAGACACACACACACACACACACACACACACAAACACAAACAGATGGTAGAGCAATCGTTTAATCCCAGTCCTCAGGAGGCAGAGGCTGGTGGATCTCTGTTTGTTCAGAGCCAGTTTGGTCTACAGAGCGAGTCAGGCTAGCCACGGCTGTAAGCCAGACCTTGTCTTAAGCAAACTGCATGTATGCATGTATGCATGCATGATGGAAAAGGAAATACACTGACCCGGGAATGATGCAGTCAGCAAGCATACAGACCTGACTTCCAACCCAGGACCTATCTACATGAAAATTCTGGGCATGAGGCTGAGGAGATGACTCAGCAGTTAAGAGCAACTGCTGCTCTGGCAGACGGCCCAGGATCAGTTCCCAGCACCCACACGATGGCTCACAACTATCTGTAATTCCAGCTCAAGACAATCTCCAGGACCCTCTTCCGATCTCCGCAGGCACCGGCACGCATGTGGTGCACACACATATATGCAGGCAAACAGTCACACACACATAAAATTAAACAAACAAGCGAACAACGTTAGGCCGTGGTGGCTTATGCTTGCAACCTCAGAGATAGACAGCAGGGTTCCCCAAGGCCCTCTGGCCACTCAGTCTACAACAATTGGTGAGTTCCAGGCCAATGAGAGACCCTGTCTCAAAAGAAGAGAGCAGCATCCCTGAGGATGAACTTGAGGTTATCTGATCACCCCCACACATTCCTACACAGAGCAGAAACACAGTTTAAAAAATGCTAGGAAACGAAATAAATACAGGAACTGGACACTGGGCACGCTGGCTACTCGGTAATTCAAACACAGGGGAAGCTAAGGCAGGTGTTCCACATCAGCTTGGTAGTAAGAGCTGGTCTCAAAACAAACACCAAAACGGTGGCTGCAGAGACACCGAAGTATTTAAGAACACCGGTTGCTCCCGAACAGGACCTAGCTTTAGTTCCCACCACCCACATGGTGGCTCACACCACCTATAATCCAGTTCCAGGGACTCTGATGCCCTCTTCTGAAGTCTGTGGGTACTAAGCACATACATGGTTTACATACGTACATGTATGTAAACATTTGTACACATAAAATAAAAAAACCTAAAAACATCAAAACCAAACAAAGAAAAAGGGAACAAACAAAACACACACACACACACACACACACACACACACACACACACACACACACACACACACAAGCCAGAGCGGTGGCACATGTTTTAATACCAGCACTGAGGAGGCTGAGGTAGGACCATCGCTACAAGTTTGAGGCCAGCCTGATCGACATTGCAAGTTCCATGCCAGCCTGGATTATGTAAGCAAAATTCTGTATCCCCCAAAAAATCCCAAATAAGGAAAGAAACTACCCGGAACAGTGGCTTCCTGCTCTGCCGGGCAGCTGTGTGTCTGGCTGCTGCTTCCCTGAATGCCCTGAGACCCGTCCTCACCTGTCAGGGTAGTAGCCCCAGTGCAGGAGAACTTGTTTGTCCCTCTTCATGACTGGCCGCACCCATTCCTCTGAGGAGAGACAGAGAAGAGGCGATAAGCTGGAGAGAAACACAGTGACCACACAAAGGCTCTACCTAAGTGCTCGCCTGTCCAGCAGGAAACCACGGGATGAGGATTCAGGGTTGCAATGCTCAGAGCCTCAGCTGTGCATGGTGAGCTAACTCGTCCTCCATCCACGAGCCCAAGCCATCCCGACAGGGACAAGCACACCCCATCTCACCTTCTTCTAGGTTCCCTGGGACAGGATACACAACATGGGAGGCATTGCTTTTATCCTCAGTGACGGTTCCCTGGACAGCACAAGGAAAAGCAGGCACATGTACTTCCGTTTGAATTACTCTGGCGTATAAAGACGAGAACTAAACTGTAGGCACAGACCTGCCCATCTGACTACATCTTTCTCGCAGTGGCATTAAAATTAGTCTGTATTTTCTGGCAACATCACTTAAGTGGCAAAAAACCACAGTGGTAATGATGTGTTAGCATTGGAGAACAATTAAATATCTCCATAGACGACCCTCTGTGAGGAGAGGTGTGCGTGTGGTGTGTGCTGCCTGAGTGTGTGCAGAGCTGGAGGTCAACTGTAAGTGCCCTTCATTACTCTCCACCCTATTTTTCTGAGACAGTGAGCCAGGAGCTGACATTTCAGATTAGCTGGTTAACAAGCCCGCTGGATCTACCTGCTTCTACCTCCCAGCACTGGAGTCATAGGAAGGAACCACAACACACAGGCTTTACATGTGTCCTGAGGATCCAGACTCAGTTCTTCAAGCTTTCGTAACACACACTGAGAGCCATCTCCCCAGCCCTACCCACAGGAAATTTAAAGTGGACTATGTGTCTGTCTACCCATAATATCCACTTCCCGTTAAAAAGTAGTTCCAGCAAGGAGGTAGTGCACACCTTTAACCCCAGCACTCGGGAGGCAGAGGCAGAGGCAGAGGCAGAGGCAGAGGCAGAGGCAGAGGCAGGTGGATCTCTGTGAGTTCCAGGCCAGCCTGGTCTACAAAGCTGCACAGAGAAGCCCTGTCTTGAAAAACCAAAGCAAACAAATAAAAAGTCATTCTGAAGGATGGAGATTTTGCTGTGGTTGCTTCAGCAGCGTCACTTTATAGCCCGGGGTGACTGGAACTTCTGACCCTCCTGCCTCCACTTCCAAATGACGGTGCACGTCACGGCACCCGATTCTGGGTTGCATTTATGTGAAATCAGGCCTGTCTGGTTCAGTGGGAGGTGTCCCCTTCGTCCAGGCCAATGCAGAGCCAAGGGGCAGAGATAACCCTATCAAGCCCGGGGAAGGGGAAGGGGAACGGGGCTGGCAATCAGGACGAGTGCTGCTTAAAGACCAGAGAGGAGAGAGGGCCACAGCGCAGCAGAGCAGGAGGTGTGACAGTGGTGACAACGGCAGCCAGTCAGGAGTCGGGAAGCCTGACGGACCTGCCGCCTGCACACTCACCTGGTGTCTCTTAACTATGTCTTTTAATTTCCCCAGCAGCTTAGGCTCAATCTCTGGGCACAGGAAAATGTTAGGTCGAAACAGGCAATTATTCTGTGAGGAGGAGAAGTGGATGAGATAAGAAAAGACTATTTTATACTCTTACCTCGGAAAGGGAAACGAATGGGGGATGGGCTCGAACATTACCTGTACCAAGGACTTCTCGATGGTCATGAACATTTCCACGTTGCGGTCCATGCGCGATGGATTCTGGAAATCGTAACGCCGCCTTGTAAAGGGACAATAATCTAGTAAGTTATGGTTTGTGTCTGTAGAAAAGGTGAGGGTACAGAACTTTTTTCTTTTGATTTTAAGTTATATTTATATTCTATGTATAGGGGTGTTTTGCCTGCTTGTAAGCACCATGTGAATGCAATGCCTGAGGAGGCCATAAGAGGCCACTGGGTCTCCTGGAACTGGGGTCACGAAGGTTGTGAGCAGCCATGTGGGGATGGGACCATGTCCTCTGCAAGAGCAGCCAGTGCCTCAACCACTGAGCCCAGTCTTTAGCCCCAAGGATGTATAACTTCTTCTTTGAGATAGTCTTTCTGTGTGACAGCCCCAGCTATTCCTGGAACTCACTTCTTTCTGTGTAACAGCCCCAGCTATTCCTGGAACTCACTTCTTTCTGTGTAACAGCCCCAGCTATTCCTGGAACTCACCCCAAACTCACAGAGATCCACCTGTCTCTGCCTCCGAGTGCTGGGAGTAAAGGTGTATGCCACCAACTCCCAGCTTGGTAGGGAACTTATTAAGAAGGAAAATTAGGAGGTAATCTTGTCACAAATTTTGCCCAAATCACAGGGAACAAAGGGTTCCTGGTCTCAATTGCATGAGCCATTCTATGCATTAAATCAAAAAAGACAAAGTGTGAGATGCCAGCCTAAAAGCCCTCTTCCCAGATACTCCATACCCATCACTGGTTTGTGGGAACTGTCCTGGCTATACCATCTATTTTTGTGATCTATCGAAACAAAAGACACATGGGATTTCTAATGCCTTCTCTGGATTCAGAAGGACCCCAGGACACTTGCAAATTTTCTCCAAACTAAACAAAAAAGCAGAGAGAAGGCATCTCACCATCCCTGGTCACTTTTGAATTTGTAGGCAGCTGCAAGAATGTGGCACAGAGATCCTCCTGCTTTGAAATCTAGGAAACATTTGATCTATAAAATTGAGACAGATAAAAAGTGTAAGTTATATTGTAAATTTTTTTATTTTTGTCACATACAAGCCCTGTCACAAAAATCCCACTCTGAACTTATCTCCTGTCTGTCTGTCTGCTTTTAAGACAGTGTGCAGCCATGTAGCCCTGGCTGGCCTAGAACTCACATGTAGACCAAGCTGGATGGGAACTTGCAGCAATTCCCCTGCTTCTATCTCCTGAGTACTGAGATTAAAGGCGTGCGCCTCTATGCTTGTCCCTCAAAACTGAGAACATTTAACCCATGTGTTATTGCATCATACAACCTGCAAAAGGTCAGAAAAGAAACCAATATTCATTAAGAAAAAATGTCACTTTGGACCAAGCCCTCTAGTGGATCGCCTCACATACTACTGAAGAAACACTACAAAGCTGATCTATTAAACTCATATAGAGGTGAAATTATTGAGACTCATAAAGGCTGCCCCACAACCATCACATGGCAGAACCAGGACAAAACACACATTTGTGCAAATCTAAGTCTTATTGCCCCTTTAAAGGAATTACATGCATTAATTTATTGTGTGTGTATTGTATGTATGTGTATGCGTATTGTGTGTATATGTGTGTATGTATGTATATTGTATATGTGTGCATGTATATTGTGTGTGTGCATTTGTGTATGTGTATTGTGTGTGTATGTGTATGCATAGTGTGTGTATATGTGGGTGCATGTGTCTCTGCATATATGCATGTATATTGTGTGTGTATATGTGTGTGTATTGTGTGTATATGTGTATGTATGTGTATTGTGTGTATGTATATTGTGTGTGTATGTGTGTGTATTGTGTGTATATGTGTATTGTGTGTATGTATGTGCATGTGTCTCTGCATGTATATTGTCTGTGTGTGTGTATTGTGTGTACATGTGTATGTATGTGTGTATGTGTATTGTGTTATGTATATTTTGTGTGTATATGTGTGTGCATGTGTCTCTGTGTGTATGTATATATATTGTATGTGTATGTGTATTGTGTGTATGTGTATGTACATTGTGTGTATATGTGTGTGTCTTGTGTGTATGTGTATTATGTATGTATGTGTGTGCATGTGTCTCTGCATATATGTATATTGTGTGTGTGTATTGTGTGTATGTGTATGTATGTGTGCATGTATATTGTGTATGTGTGTGCATGTGTCTCTGCATGTATGTATATTGTGTGTTGTGTGTTTATGTGTATGCATGTGTGTATGTGTATTGTGTGTGTGTATTGTGTGTGTATGTGTGTGCATGTGTCTCTGCGTGTATGTATGTATATTGTGTGTGTGTTATGTGTTTATGTGTATGTGTATTGTGTGTGTATGTGTGTGCATGTGTCTCTGCGTGTATGTATGTATATTGTGTGTGTGTGTGGAGGTCCCAGGGTGCTCTTCTCTCTTAGCATGGGGGTAGTTAGTTCAAGGGACCAGTTCTGAGCACTCTATCCTTTGTGGCACTGAAGTTTCGATTCTGGGCTCTCACAGGCTAGGCAAGTACTCCACCAGAGCTTTATCTCCCGTCCCCTTTTCTAATATTTTAACACAGGGTTGTTAAGTTTCCTAGGCTGGCTTGAGTGTTCCTGCAACGTTCCTGACTCAGACTTTCTTTATTTTTCTTTGGGAGGCAAGATTTCTCTGTGTAGTCCTGGCTGTCCTGGAACTCATAGAGATCCACCTGCCTCTGCCTCCCGAGTGCAGGATTAAAGGTGTGCACTATCATGCTTGGTTGTGACTCAGGTTTCTAGGTGGTGGGTATATCAGATGTGTGCCGCCATACCTGACCTCAAGCCTCTCTTTTACTTTACTTTTTAAGATTCATTTATCTCATGTGTATGAGTGTTTGCTGCGAGTGCATCACATCAGTGCCTATGAAGGTCAGAAGAACCCTGGAGGTGTGAACCAGCAGGTGGGTACTGGGGACCGAGCCACCTCTCCCGCTCCCAAATGTCGCGCCCTGAAAGGGGCACCGGAGGACTAAACCCCACAGTCTCAGAATACTTGTTGCACAGGGGGTTTTCTAAAACAACAGGAATAGCCAGCTGGGCACTAGCTCAAGCTGTAATGCCCTGACCAGTAACAGAGACTATGCAATTTGAAGGAAAACAAGGTGCATCTATTTTTCTTTTGAGACAGGGTCTTTTTCACGGCCCGAGGTGTCTGTCTGATCTCTGTGTGCATCAGTCTGGGCATTCCAGCTTCGCGATCCCTTCCACTCACCGGCAGTTTAGTAAGGGGTGCATTGCTGACATGTTTGCCAAAAACCTCTTCCTGAAACTGAAGCAACTGCACGACCAGGCTGGACAGGGACTTGTTGGTCGGTGGCTCTGCTTGTGTGTACTGGGGAAGGAGGGAAGGGACAGAAACAGACTGCAATCACGTCCTCTCCCTCCCATTTCTCCTCCCCGTTCTTGGAAGCACCTGCGACAGAAGAAACTACCCTTCCCCTCCACAAGTCTCAGCCTATATCAAGAGGGTTCCAGCAGCTCCCGCAGCTCCCGCATGCTCCTGCCGCCAGCCCAGGTTGTCAGCACTGGGGACAGACAGCAGGGAAGCTCCGCAAGCTTCTTTAGCTGCACACACACTGATGTCGGCGTTGCACAACACCCCATATCTGCCCACCTCATCCCCAGCCAACAGTAAAATCTTGAGGCTTTATGGAGTTCAAGGCAAGGCAACAAAAATCCCTTTGAGGCTCTGAGAGGCACAACAATGTATTTCTCAGGGGAACACGATAAAAGCCCAGGCTCCCATCCATAACGGTATCTTAGGAGAGCAAATCGAGGTGGGCAGGGCATTTGACTTCAAAACTAAGCCCATACATTCTACTTCTATGGAATCAGGACGCGGTTGCCATTGTAGGGTCTCCTTGCTAGCAAGGAGGGCAGACCACCCACCCAGCCTGATGATAAGCAGGGAGACGACATCTACCTACCCTTTTCTGGGGGAAACAATGACTTCAAACGTTGCCTTCTGGAGCTACCTGGAATCCTACCTTTCTGTTCTGTTCACTGAGCCAAGGAACTAATTTTCTGTTTACCTTTTGACCCTCATTTCCTCTACCCTAATCAGAGTCAGCACCTCTCGGTGGGAGGTGTAAAAAGATCTGAGGTCAGCACATGAAAGCTGAATGGGTCACAGCTGTCAATCCCCTCGCCTCGGGGGCCATAGGCTACGACCCTAGTCTGGTCTCCCTTTAAAAGGTCAAAAGCAGACTGAGCAGGACCCCCGTGCTGGGTCACAGAGTCACAGACCCCACAGCTGTTGCCAAGAGACCGCTATATTCTGACCGGCTGCAAAGCTGGGGTAGGAAGAGTTGGGGGCTGTAAAAGAAAATAAGGGGGGGGGACCCTTAGCCATATCCAGGAAAGAGAAAGAGAAAAAAAGCCTAGACACAATGAAGACATCAGAATGAAATCTGATTTTTGTTTTTGTTTTAAAGGCAGGTAGGGCTTTTGATGCCTTTTGTTCACCTCCCGTATTATTTCCAGTTGCGGGTGGGGGTGGGGGCCGGCGATCTGAGGCTCACCGTGGCCCCTGGCCCTCAAACCTAGGCTGGGTTGTGGGGCGCCTGCATTGTGAGGCCCAGGGGAGGCCGCCGGGAGAGGGGAGCGAGCCCGGGAGCCAGGTGATCCCGGCCCAGGTGCAGCCTTGGCGCGCGGCCTGCGCCCTCCCGCTCTCTCCGTCCGCGTCTGGACGGACAAAGCACCGGGGAGGGCGCCGGGGGCCCGGGCCGCGCCGGTACCTGGCTCGGCGGGCGGGCGGGCGGGCGGGGGCGCCGCGGGCGCCGCGGAGGGGGACGAGGGCCAGGGCGACCGGGGCCAGGGCGACCGGGGCCAGGGCGATCGGGGCCAGGGCGACCGGGGCCCGGGCCGCCGCCCCAAGCCCCGGGCGGGCCGCGCGCGGGCAGAGGGCGCGGCGGGGCCGGCGGGGGCGGCGGGGGCGGCGGCCCGGGGCCCTTTGTCCCCGCTCCCGGCTCCCGGCTCCCGGCTCCCCGCTCCCCGCTCCCGGCTCCCGGCCCCGCGCTCCCCGCTGCCCGCTGCCCGCTCCCCGCTCCCGGCTCCCGGCCCCGCGCTCCCCGCTCCCCGCTCCCCGCTCCCGGCTCCCCGCTCCGCGCTCCCCGCTCCCGGCTCCCGGCTCCCGGCCCCGCGCTCCCCGCTCCCCGCTCCCCGCTCCCCGCTCCCCGCTCCCCGCTCCCCGCTCCCCGCTCCCCGCTCCCCGCTCCGCGCTCCCGGCCCCGCCCGGCCCGCGCACCTTCTTGTAGTTCTTGCCGAGCCAGAGCCGCACGTTGTCGAACTGGGTCACGGTGTCCGCGGCCTCGAAGTACTTCACGTTGGGGCCGCCGTCCTTCTTCCGCACCGCCATCTTCCCGGGCCCGGGCCCCGCCGCCGCCGCCGCCGCCGCCGCCCGCCCCGCGCAGCGCAGCGCAGCGCAGCGCCCGCCTCCGCCGCGGGCCCGGCCCGCCCAGCGCCCCCTGCCGGCCGCCCGCCCGCCCGACGCGGCCCCGGCGGGAGGCGCCCGTGCTCCCCGCGCTCCCGCAGCGGCACTGGGGCCCCGGGCGCCGCGCGCGCCCCCTTCGCCCCCACAAGTGGCTCCCGCGCGCTCCCGGGTCTCGTGGCGAAGCGGCCGGCGGCGGGCGCGGCGGAGGCGCCGGCACTTTCTGTAAGCGCGCGGCACGGCTCGGTTTTGGGAGTCACGGTGGCCGAGTGGTTAAGGCGTTGGACTCGAAATCCAATGGGGTTTCCCCGCACAGGTTCGAATCCTGTTCGTGACGACGGCGCTTGGTTTTCTTTTTGTTCTCCTTTTTCCTCCTCCCTCCCTAAGTAGACGAGGACGTGGAAAAGGCCGCTGCACTTCTTTGGGTCGGGTCGGGTCGGGGTGGCTTAGGAGCCGAAGGATGCACTGCACTTCTGGCTGCGAGGATGCCTGGCACCGTGAGAAATCCCTGACGGCTCGTGAGACGATGGAAGATGTGCGTGAAGACGTGTCCTGTTTGGGAATGGGAGGAAATTTGTAGGAAAAGAGGGCGTCTTTGAAATTGGTGGCCGGAAGGCTGGTGACCCGGTGCCCTGTGGTTTGGGGCTGAAGTCTGAGACGGGGCCCGGGGCTCCGGGCCGCCCGTGCCGCTGCGGCGTCGGATGGTCCCGCCTGCCCTGCGGGCGCCAGGCCTTCGCCGCTGAGCCGCGTGCCCGCCACTGACCCCCGGCTGTAACTGCAGGCGTCCGAGGCCGAGTCAGCGTTGGCACCAGAAGCGCGTGAGGCCTCCGAGCTTAGTAACCGAGCGAGGGGCCGTCCCGACTCAACCTCCCCGGGTTTGCAGGCTTCTTTCTCCTCTTTGTATTTCGTTCTTGCAAACCTTTAGAGTCTCCCCCAGGAAGGAGCCCTGAGGACTCTGCTGACGTTTCCCACCTCCTTAGGGCTGGCTCCCGCCCCGCGCGCCCCGCGCCCCGCGCCCCGCGCCCCCCGCGCCCCCCGCGCCCCCGTCACTGTCACCAAGTCCCTCTTCGCCTTAGGCTATTCCTTCTCACTGCACTGAGTCGGTCACTCCAGCTGGAACCTACCAGGGTTCTGTCACCAACCGGTTTAGTGCAAGGAATCTTTGTGATTGTTTGTCCGTTTTTGGAGACAGGGTTTCTCCGTGGAACACCCATGGCTGTCGTGGCACGCTCGCCGTACACCAGGCTGGCCTCGAACTCACAGACCCAGCCGCCTCTGCTGGGACAAAGGAGGCATGAGCCACTGCCCCGCCGTTTGCTTTCTTAGGCAGTGTCACTGTGCGTCAGGGTGGCACTGTGCAACTCAGCCCTTCAAGCTCGGTCCCCTGTGCTAAGATTACATGCTCGAGCCCTACCCCCGCCTCGCAAGGAATCTCTTCCTCCATAAGAAAACAAACAAACAAGAAAGGACGGAAGGAAGGAAGGAAGGACGGAAGGAAGGAAGGAAGGAAGGACGGAAGGAAGAAGAAATTCCGTTTATTCCTCCTCCTAAATACGTTTTAAATCAGCTGTTTTCTCAGGGATGCGTGTGCTGGGCCTACCACTTGTCAGTCTTTGAGACGTTGCAGTAGGCTGACCACATCTTTAATCCCAGCACTCGGGAGGCAGAGGCAGGTGGATCTCTGGGAGTTCGAGGCCAGCCTGGTCTACAGAGTGAGCTGCAGACAGGCAGAGCTAAATAGTGAGATCCTGTCTACCTATGAGGATCACGAGTTTGTCGGTATTGATTGGGGCAGCCACGCAGTCACCCTAACCCCTGCCGTGGCCGTTTGTGTGGCAGGACCTGACTCTTGACCACTCTTAGGTTTTTAACTACATTCTATCCCCTGGCTATCTGGTCTTGTCTGGGCTGATCTGTGTTGACACACTCTTCCTTATCCTTACCTCCTCTCGGTCTCCTCTGGTGGATGTGGGGTCTGGTGTACAATCCCAGACTTGGAAGAGATTGCTGTCAGTTCAAGGTGCGGCTGCGTTGCCCTGGCAACCACTTCCAGTGAGAGTGACAGAGGACCTGGAGCCTCGGGTTCAGTCCCTAAAATGTCTGCCTACCTGGCACACACCTGTAATACCAGCACGCAGGAGGCAGACGCAGGAGGATGGGAAGCTCAAAATCATCTTCTGCTGCAAAGCAAGTTCGTGGCTACCCTGTCTCAGAAAAAGAACGTTCTGGTCCCTGATGGTACCCGACGTCTCTTCTTCACACTCGTGTTTCCTTGCTGTGTGAGTGAAGGTGCCCGTGTTTCAACCTCATGCAAACTGGTCTGTAAGTGTCCTGCGAGTCAGGATGGTAACAGAATCCAAAAGGAGAACCGACCAGCAGAGGGCAATCATGTGAAGGGAAGAAGACGCCACAGCTTACAAAATGGAGGCTGCGGAGGGAGGGGACCTCCACAAGATCGGGAGTGCGTGGAGATCACCCCTTCCACGCCCGGATACTTCCCTCAGAACTTTTAGGTGTGAGACAGCAGATGTCTAACCCGTGTGTGTGTCCAATAGATACTTAGAATTTCTAGTTAGGCATGGTGGCACATCCTTGTGATCCCACCAAAGACAAGACCAAGGCAGGAGGATCTTGAATCAGAGGTTAACTTGGGCTACACATTGAGCTCAAGGCCAGTCTGGGCTGTAACAGACCCTGTCTCAGAAAAACAAGAGGATTATTTTTATTACGGAGGCAGGTGGAGCTTTGTTTCAGTCCCAAATAATCACACAAAAGTTTATAATAATTACCTAATGCTGGCTTGTTACTACCTATCTCTCACAACTTAAATTAACCCGTTTTTACTGATCTACACTTTGCTGTGCCTCGTGGCTTTACCTGTTGTCTAGCACACCTCTCGGCTCCGCCCTTCTTTCTCCCTCTATCTCCCTTCGGCTCTCCCACCTGGCCGCCTTCTGCCTGGTCCTGAGAATACGTATTCACAGCATGCAGGAGGACTACCCCACAGCATTAGACTTTGCTGAGTGAGCACTGTGGACATTTACATCCACTCAACTGTTTCAGCTCTCAACCCACCTCCCATTATCTTCACCGAGATTTATAACCCTGCTCATTCTGGCCTCCTGTGGAAGCTTCTATAACCTTTCTTAGGGTTTCTATTGCTTTGAAGAAACACCACCACCCAAAGCAAGATGGGAGGAAGGGGTTTATTTGGCTTACGCTTCCGTATCTTAGTCCATCACTGAAGGAAGTCAGGGCAGGGACCTGAAGCCAGGAGCTGATGCAGAGGTCCTGGAGGGGTGATGCTTACAGGTTTGCTCAGTCTGCTTTCTTAGCTAGAATCAGGGCCACCCAGAATGGGCTGGGCCCTCCCCTACCAATCACTAAAGAAAATGCTCTACAGCTGGAACTTATGGAAGAATTTTTTTTTTTAAATTGGGGTTCCTTTCTCTCGGATGACACAGCCTGTGTCGAGTTGTGTTGTGGAAAAATCTTTTTGTACATTTGTCGATCTCATTGGCTACTAAAGAGCTAAATGGTCAATAGCTAGGCAGGAGGAGGTGCAGGTGGGACAGCCAGACAGAGAGAACTCTGGCAAGAAGGTGGGTTCCCCAGCCAGAGGCAAAGGAAGCAGGATGTGTATGAGATGAGGTAACAGGCGATGAGCCATGTGGCAGCACGTAAATTAATATGGGTTAATTTAAGTTGTAAGAGCTACTTAGGAACAAGCTTAAACTACCAGCTGAGCATTTATAATTAATGTCTCTGTTTATTTGGGAGCTGGCTGGCGGGACAGAAACTTCCACCTACAAGGTTCACATAAAATTAGCCAGCATTTGAAATTATGTTCCGCCAGGTCTCAGCTTCATGACTTCAGAACAGACAAAACCAGGCACCTCCACTTGAAAAGTCCGAATCACTGTTTTCTTGTGTGTTGATTTACACAGGGTCTTACCGGGTAGCCCAGGCTGGCCTAGAACTGGCTGTGTAAACCAGGCTAGTCAAACCTACCATCCTCATTCCCCCTGTATCTTCAGTGCCGTGGTTATGGGCGGGCTCCACCCCAGGTGCCTTCTTTGGTTGGTTGAGACAATCTCACTGTGTAGCCCAGGCCGTCCTGGAACTCACTATGTAGACCATGCTGGCCTTGAACTCAGAACCTCTGTCTGCTCAGTACTGGAATGGAAGGCGAGCCTCAGCACACCTGGCTAGTTTGCTTTACGAAGCTTCACTATATAGTCCAGGCTCTGCTGTCCCTCCAACTCCTGCCCCCTTTGTGCTGGGGATTGAACCTGGGACCTGGACATGGATTCCCAGCCCTCTTGCTCCAGCTTTACACAGGCTTGCAGTACAGAGGTGTGACAATTGTCACAGAGGTGTGACAATGCCCAGTCCTTAAATAGCTCCAGGGTTAGGCTCACTGGGGCGCCTAGAAAACGCAGAGATGACACAGAAAAGCTGACATCAGCTAGACAGGGCTCTCTAATGGGGACACTACGCCACCCCGGAAGCTTCTGTGTTTAATTATATCCAGTTGACAGGGGCGAGAGGTGGGTCACTGACTGCATCTGAAGCAGGCGTCAGGACTGCTATATACAGAGAGTCAGATCTGGTTCATCCCCGCAGGGGAGCAGTCTTCAGGAGACATCAGAGAGGGGAACAAAGCTACGATGGACACTTTTTGCACAAGCTATCAACTTCTGCGCATGGGTGGGAGGAAGGCTTTGTCATCGATGAGCCTGGGGGAGGGGCTTGCCATTTTCCCAAGGGGACTTGACATGGCTGCCCTTGTCACGGGACGCATTCACACGGGACGCATTCACTCGGGACCAAGCCAAGGTCTCCAAGCTTTTACTTGTTTACAGTGTTTACTGGCACTGGTCTTTATTCTTAATTTTCAAACAAAATGTTTGACTTTCTCGCTTCCTACTACCTGGATACCTTCTTGGATTAAATTTTTTTTTATTTACATTTCCCCCTTTCCCCACCAACCCATCCCATGTCATCCCCAACACCCCCAAACTCATGGCCTACTCCTCCCTCCCTCCTCCTCCTTCCTGAGGCATGGTTCCACTATGTGCGTACCCAGGCTGGCCTTCAGTTTATGGAACTCCATCAGCCTCAACCTCCCAAGTGCACCACTATGCTCGACCCCCTTTAATTATTGTTCTCTTCCCCTCTGCATGTATGTATGTATGTATGTATGTGTATATATATATATATATATATATATATATATATATATCAGGTGTGGTGGTGGCACACACCTTTAATCCCAGCTCCCAGGACGTAGAGACCAGAGGATCTGTGATCTTCAGGCCAATCTGGTCTACAGAGCGAGTTCCAAGACTGTCAGGACTACACACATGAGACCCTGTCTGGAAAAACATAAAATAACTATAAAGCTGTGTATGGGCGGATTTGGTGTTGTTCACGCTCTTAGGGCTAACCTCTGATTAATCAGTTAGGGAGGGGTCTTGCAGCTTTTCATCTAGAGGCGGGGCTCCATGGGATTTCCCTCACCTACACTGGCATGCCACCTGGTGTTGGAACCAACTGTTCACGTCTTGTTTGGTCATATCGTCGAGGCTTCCTGTCCTATACAGAAGACACGATCTCACAGTCCTTGCCCCCTCCTCAGTCTCAGATGTAGGGGTTGTGTTGTAGATGTATCAGTTGGCACCCAAGTCAGTTATTTCTCTGTGTATTTATTTGGGAGCTGGGTGGTAAAAAACAAACTACACTTATCTATTTTAGGTTAAGTATTTAGGATACTGTTGCAAGTTATACTGGTTCAAGAAATTGCAGAGTATTTCCGCTAAGACAGGCATGCCTCTGCCCTGTTGAATGGGCCTTAAATCCAGTTGGACAGCCCCTATTGTGTGATTAGGGTTATCTTGCCATGCTGGGCGTTGGTGAGGTTCAGACTTTATAGTTGGGCAGGACTACTGATTGGTTTCCCCTTTGGCAGCCTGCATAAGACCTTCCTGTATGTTGAGAGCTTTCCCTCAGAAGACTTCCGGTCGGATCCAGCCCGATTCCTCTAAGCCCTACAGAGCCTCTTCCTTTTTAAGTGCCCATTCTCCCCAGTAGATATTTACATCTGCGAAGGCTGAGCATCTCCACATGACAGCCATCCTGCTGTCCTCATGGCTCCTCTCATTAAACAGCACCAGGCTAATACCACTCTCCGATGGTCTCAGCTACAAACAAAATAGGTTCATGTAACTGATTTTAAAATATCTTATTTATGCATATGCATGTAATAATGTGTCAGTGCCCATGGAAGCCAGAAGAGGGCGTCAGATCCCCTGGGCTGCAGCCAGATAGTTCTGAGGTACCTAACATGGGCCCTGAGAACTGAGCTCAGGGTCCTATGAACAAACAGCAAGTGCTCTTAACCCACTGAATTATTCTCCTGCCCTATTACACACACACACACACACACACACACACACACACACACACACACACGTACACACACGCACACACACGTACACACACGCACACACACGTACACACACGTACACACACACGCACACACACGTACACACACGCACACACACTTTGGGGGGAGGAGCACAACTGTAGGGAGAAGTCAACATTCATAGCTTAATACACCCTTACAAATTAATGACTGGTTTCAAGTTTTAAAAGGCTTGCCTAAGCTTCTGTGGTTTATCCAAAAGCAAATCATCAGAGGACTTGGCTAACCCGACTTTAGGCGACACCTGCTGGGAAGGCTGTGATGCCCGAGCATTTCAGGGCTCCTATAGCTGGTTCATGAGCCACTTTTAAATGATTCATTACTCCAACTTCGGTCAACCTTGCCAGGCAGCTTCGTTTGTCCCATAAGGCCTCTGAAATCTGCCTGGGTCCCTTTCACTGCCTTATGCTTCTCTGTGTGCCCTCTCTAAGTACAGCCTTTTGACATAGGTTTCAGGTAGCTCAGGGTCTGAGTAAGGAGTAGATGAGGTTAATTTCCTGTTGCTTTCACATTTACCTACCACAAACGTGGATTATAGGTACGTCTCACACATGTAGCTTTATCATCTGAGACAGGGACAGGGCTGGCTTGGTACTTAAAACAGCCTGTGGTTGCTTTGTTCTCATGGCACACCTTCTACTTCTGATTGTGGAGAGCTGGGGTTTACAGACGTGCAATACTGATGCCATTGTTTATTTGCATAACTCCTAGGATGAACTCACAGAGACCTGACTGCTTCTGCCTCCCCAGTGTTGGGGTTAAAGGTGTCATCAGCACCACCGGCCCACTGCCTTGTTTTAAAGCAGCAGCAGGCAGCAGGTTGCAGGTTGTAGTTTTCAGACTTCTGAGCTACAAAGAGCACTTCCCAGACCCCAGCACGACATCTTACTGTAATTGTGTACCACTCTGCCACAGGAATCCTCCCTCTTCCTGTTGAGTACTTTGTGGAGGGTAGACAGTATTTGTCCTGTCCCTCAACTGTTCCAAAAATCCGTGGAGCTAGGAACCACCTCAGTTGGTGGACAACTTGGCTATCATGTAGGCAGAGTTCAGCCTCCGGCCTGAATAACCCAGGAGTGGTGGCTCAGGCAGATGGGGTGTTCAAGGTCATCTGCGTATAGGGGAGTAGGTATCGCGTGTGCTTTTCTGTGTGCCAGAGACCAAGGGTGTACGTGTGTGGGTGTCAGATCCTATGAAGCTGTAGTTAAAGGTGCTTGCGAACTGCCTGCTAAGAATGCTGTGAACTTAACCCCGGTCTCCCAATAAGCGGTGTGAGGTCCTAACTCATGTCTCTCCAGCAATTACACAGCAATGAGGCCAGTATGGGTTACAGGGAACCTGTGTTGGCCATTCTTAGTTGTCAAATGGACTACAGCTGCAATTAACTAATACCCAAGCGGCTGGGTAAACATGCGAGGGATTTTTTAATTAAATCATTTCAAGTGAGAAGATTCACTTTTAATCTGGATCTTTTGAGGCGGGGAGATTCACCTGTAATCTAGCCCATCTCCTGGCGACAGCCTACACAAAGGACATGGGAGAAGAAAGCCCTCTCTTGTTGCTTACTTGCCCTCCTCACCGGCATTAGAGCTAACTTCTCCAGGGTTCCAGCATCTACATAAGACCAGCTGAGACACCCAGTCTCGCGAACTAAGACTTCTTAGCCCTTCTATCGGTAGGCAGCCATTGCTGGACTAGCTGAGCCACATGAGCTGTAAGCCACATCCCCGACAGCTCAGCCACATGAGCTGTAAGCCACCCCCCCCCACAGCTCAGCCACATGAGCTGTAAGTCACTCCCCACACAGCTGAGCCACATGAGCTGTAAGCCACACCCCCCCACACAGCTCAGCCACATGAGCTGTAAGCCACCCCCCCCACAGCTCAGCCACATGAGCTGTAAGCCACTCCCCACACAGCTCAGCCACATGAGCTGTAAGCCACTCCCCACACAGCTCAGCCACATGAGCTATAAGCCACTCCCCACATACCCCGGGTCAGGCAGGCCATCAAAGGAAGCGGTCTTGTTAGAGGAAGTGTTACTGTGGAGGTGGGCTCGGAGACTTACATAAGATCATGTCCAGTGACATAGACCACTTCTGCCAAGCTGCAGGGCTCTCCGCTACTTCTCCAGCGCCACGTCTACCTGCACACCATCACGTTGCACCAAACCTCTGAAAATGTGAGCTACCCTAGTTAAATGTTTTTTCATTTATTCCTTTGTAAGAGTTGCCATGGTCTTGGTGTCTCTTCATAGCAAGAGAAGGGTTTCTCTGTGTCGCCCTGGCTGTCCTGAACTCAGAGCACCACCTGCCTGCCTCCCGTGCAGGACTAAAGGCCTGTGCCGAGGCCACTCTGCTGCCAGCCACCCCAATCCCCTACACATACTTTCTCTCCCTCCCTCCCTCCCTCCCTCCCAGCTCTGTTCCTATACAGAACACTGACTAATACACATTTTGGTACCGTGAGTGGGTTCTACAGCAACAGAAGTACAAAGATTAATTTTTAAGTATGTGGAACAGGCTTTCCAGTTTGCCAGAACCTACAGTTAGCAAAGCCTCTCCTGGGAGCCCCACAGAACTGAAAGCCCATGGTGTGAACAATTTTACAAACGTGAGGACACAAAGGCATTGACTATCCCGACTCACCAATTGTGCTTGGCAACAGATTTGGTGAATCTACATAGAAACTTGACTATCTCTGGAAAAATAAAGAAAAGGATGATTCTGGTTGGTTGTTCCTAGCACCTCTGGATAAGTTAAATTGACAAAGGAAAAAAATGCACTCTGACAAAATTCAGTGATAAAACAGACCAGCTCCAAGGTTCTATAAGCAGACAAAAGGGTTCTAAGTTTGCCCTGGGAGAGAATCATCTTCTCAGCTACCACAGAACTCAATAAGACTGGCTGAATTACAAAGAAATCCAGGTCCCAGCCTCAAAGGGTGTCGATGGTTACAGGAGGGGCAATAGCTGGTATAGACTGGCCTGGGAGACCCCAGGAGTCTGAGAACTTTGAACCCTCAGATTCTCAAGGGTTAATCTCACCTGAGGAAGCAGCCTCTCCACCCTCAGTAGATTACCTTCTGCCACCACACCTGAAATACTGCCTTTCCAAATGGGAGGGCGGGCGAAGGATGTGAAGAGACTCCTGTCTTGGAAAACAAAGACGACGAGGACAAGAAAAAGGTGAATTCAGCAAGGAGGGAGCTCATATATCCAGTAGAGAGATGGCTAGATCTGTGGACAGGCAGCCCCTTTCCCAGCGTCAGGGATCTGCCGCTGCCAACGGGCACATGAACTATGTGACCACGGTGACAGAGATGGAGGTTACATATGGTGGCAGATTATATACATATACATATATATATATGACTGTCACTCACCGAGGCTGAGCTGGCTACAGCTTCAACCTGGTGGCAGACTGACTGCAAGGGACAAGGGACCACTTCCTCCACGGAAACGGCAACACTTTGTCCTTACCAGAGTGGACACTTATCCTGGTTATGGATTCGTCTTTCCTGCACACGTTTTTGCCAAAACCACCACCTGTGAACTTACAAACTGCCTTGTCACCAACACGGTATTCCACACATTAGTACTTCTGACCAAGGAACTTACTTCACAGCCAGAGGAGTCTAACAGTGGACCCACGGTCACGGAATCCACTAGTCTGACCACATTCCCACCATCCTCAAGCAGCTGGTCTGAGAAAGGTGGAAAGGCCTTTGGAAGACCATTGCAGTGCCAAGGAGCTGGCAGCAGCATGTAGGACTGGGGCGGGGCTCTGCAGAAGGCAGAATACGTATGCTCGGAATCAGCAGCCAATACATGGCATGGTTTCCCCTTAGCCAGGTGGGTCCTGGGTCCAGGAATCAGGGTGGTCCCATTATCACCCCCAGTGACCCACTTCCTGCCCCTGCAGCCTTAAGTTCTGGCTTCAGACTGGGGGGGGGGGGCGTTGGCCAGGACAGTCAATATTCCACTGAACTGGAAGCTCAGATTCCCATTGGCCAGGACAGTCAATATTCCACTGAACTGGAAGCTCAGATTCCCCACTGGCCACTGTGGGCTTTGGAGGGCCTTGCACCGCCAGGTGAAGGAAGCAGTCAGGTGTTAGGAGGGCGATAAATACGTATTATTGTCGCCTGGACTGTTCCTGCACAGTGGCGCTAAGAAAGGCTCCATCTGGAGTGCAGGAGATCTTTTAGGGTATCTCTCAGTGCTACCACGTCGTATAATTAAAGCCTGTGGGAAACTACAGCCTAACCCAGGTAGGACAATGAACGTGTGGGTCACTCCTCCAGGAAAAGAGTCAAGATTACCCAAGTGCTGGCTGAGGGTAGAGGAAACAGAATGGGCAGCGGGGAAGGTACTAACAAACAGCTAAGGCCGCACGACCGGCTGTGGAAATGAGGATTATAAGCGCATGTTTCTGTCCCTTTGGGTAAGAATGTGTGTGCTGCCTAGTCTGTCAACTTGACAAAAGCTGAGGAGCTGTAGGAGCCCAGGGAGTCTCAACCGAGAAAACGCCCCCATAAATACTGGGCTGTAGGCAGGCCTGCAGAGCACTTTCTATTGGCTGATGGGGGTAGAGGAATAAGAGACAGCCCATTGTGGGTAGGGCCACCGCTGGGTTCATTAAGAAAGCAGCCTAGGCTGGGCAGTGGTGGCTCATGCCTTTAACTCCAGCACTCGGGAAGCAGATGCAGGTGGATCTCTGTAGTTCAAGGCCAATGTCACACAGAGAACACCTGTCTTGAAAGAGGCTAAACAAGTCATGGAAAGCCAGTGAGCCACACCCCTCGAGGCCTGTATGGGCTCCTGTCCTGACATCCTTCAGTCATCAACAGGGATGCAGAAGCATAAACCAAATAGACCCCTTTCCTTCACAAGTTGCTTTAGCTATGGTCTTTCATCACAGTAGTAACCCCGACTAAAACAATGTGTTTATACACACATTTGTTTTTTCTTTCTCTTGGCTTTTGGAGACAGGATTACTCTGTGTGTCCCTGGCTGTCCTGGAACCCACAATGTAGACCAGGCTGGCCTTGAACTCAGAAATCCTCCTGCCTCTGCCTCGTGAGTGCTGGGATTAAAGGTGTGTGCCTCCACACACCGGGCTGCCTTATTCTTATTCCTCTGAGCCAATGTGTGTCACTGAACTTGGAGCTGGGCGGGGACCAGCCAGCTCTAGGGGGCCTATCTCTGCCTCACACAGGAGGGAGTTAAAGACATTCTTTGTGTGATGGGGATTTGAACTCAGACCCTCACACTTGTAAAGCAAGAACTCTCACCTGCAGCCATCTCCCAGCCCAGGCAAGTCCTTGTGGAGGTTTGCAGACGGCAGGATGGTTCTTTTCGGCTCCTCCCCTGCATTCAGGTCAGGAGACCCTAGGGAGCAGTGGCACCCACCCGCAGTAATCTTCCAGACCCAGGGTGCTTGCTGGAAAAAGTCTTTTGTAGGGTCCCCACATGCGGGACATTTGGGGAAACAGAACTCAGGATATAGGCACTCGCCCACGAGAACGGTTACGCCACTGGGGGCAGGAGTGGGGGCAGAGGACACAGAACGCAAGCATGTGATGTCTACACAAGTCCCCAGCAGTCTCTTAAGGCTTCAACGTCAGTGAGGAAGGCGGGCAGTTAGAATGAGAGGTAAAGCAAGGAGACTGACATAGGGGGTGATAAGGATTTAGAGTGGAGCGACAGGTTTATTAGTGCAGTGAACACCAGGACAGCACAACCAGAGAGCTGCAGAGACATGGGCTTGGCCTCCGCACTCATCCGACAGAAGGGACAGTGCGGGCCTGGGTGAGGCAGGCAGGGGAGAAGGGGAATGAGAAAACACAGTAACCCAACAAAGTACAGCAACCCCTCAAATCCCTGAGCACGCCGTCTGGAGCTGGGACGCCAACCCTCCCTTAGTCCTCAGCTGTATCCTTCCACCCTCATCCCAAAAGGGGAGCCCTGGCCTCCAGTCCCTCTGCAACCTGCGCTTTAAAACAGTCGCACCATTGGTAGGTGCTTACCCCTTGCTTACTCAGGCATCATCGGGCCCCCATGTCCTTAGGTGGACGTGGGTCGGGCAGTGTGCTCAGCTTGCTTTTGGAGACATATCTACTTTGTATCCCAGTTGAAGGTTAGAACCCAGATAAGCAGAAGTTTCCTCAGGAAACTCGAGAAGAGTTGTCTTCAAAATATATTAGCCAATTCTAGGGTTTCACAAGGAGACGGAGAGGGGCGGGAGCAAATTTCTTTGTGGGGCACGGGCATTGGCACTGGACTGCCACAGCCAAAACTCCTGTTTCAGACAGGGGGATGGAGAAGGGGCCAGAACGGGCGTCAGACCAAAGGTTGTGCTGAAAAGGAAACATAAAACGGATCCTACCCAGCCCCACCCTAACCAGAATCCCCACCATAGGAACAGCAAAAGAAAGGTTTTAAGTTTTGATTTTTTTTTCTTTTTTCCTTTCTTTAAAAAAAAAAAAGTAAATAAATTAAATTGCCAACGATGTGGCTGGGCTGGAGAGTAGAACAGCCATAACCAGGCCATTCTATGAAAATAAAATCGGGTAAAGAAGGGGTGTGTGACTCGGGAATTATAAACAATGCTAAAGGAAATGAAAGTAACTACGATCACAGGGCTGGAGGGAGGCCCATTGAGTTCCAGGGACACACAGGAGAGACAGTGCTGGGCCGGTGCAGCAGAGCCAGGCTGCAGCATCCTGCCGAGTGTGTGAACCCCAGGGTCTAACCCCCCCCTCAGCCCTGCCCTTTCCTAATTATGAAAAACTGAAGGAAAGTAGAGTTCAAACGGGCCTCAGCACCCCGCCCTGCACACCCGCCAAGGCCTGCACCTCCCAGAGGGTGGCGCAGGGCTGAGCTTGGCACAAAGGTCCAGTCTTCCCCAAGAGCTGTCAGTGATGGCTGGGCCACACCGTCAGCACTTCTGCTGGGTGTCTGCCCTCAGAGCGGCACGCTCAAAGGGCGGGAAGTCAGTGAGCCTGCCTGCCTGGGTGCCCTGGTTTTGGAAGAGAGGGACAATTAGAGATTCCTCACTCCACCCTGGTCCTCTAGGGAAAACAAATTTCTTTGTGCTTTCTGAAAATATTTGGGATCCAGGGATCTGAGGCAGGAAATACAGAAGTGGGGTCTCCCCACCCAGACTGAAACTTGACAGACACTGCGGGGAAGGGGTATGGCAGAAGGCAGGAATCTGTGTTCGCCGCCGAGAGGCTCAGCGAAGCGCCCCGAGGCCCTTCGTGCCAGAAAAGCAGGGAGCACGTGGCTCCATTACAGGCCATGGCGTAGGCACAGTGGGAGGAGTCAGGGCTCAGCAGCTGGAGCAGCGGTTCTCCCATTCTACCTCTTCCTCGCAGCCCGTGGCGCTTAGATCTCCTCCACACCGTGCGCAAATATCATGACGAGCCCGGGCTCCTGCACCATGTCATCACCCATATGCTGGTTCTCGCAGGCCATCACCACAACCGCCTGCTTGCCAGGGATGCGCTTGGCCACGTAGTTCTCATAGTAGCGCCGGTTCATCTGTCTTGTCTCTAGCGTGGCAAGACCCTGGGGCCAGCTGCGTTCATGGGCGTTTTCAATCAGCTCATTGACAATAGAGGCTGGGCAGCCGCTCTCCACCAAGGAGCGCTTGATTACCGCCTGCAGCACCGCGTCAGGGGTGGAGATCATCCCGCCCCAGCGGGTCACTCTTGCGGGCTGCAGGGAGTTCACCCACCTGTGGAGAGAGGGTTAGGGCGGTCATTCCAGCTCCGCCTTTCTCTGCTCTGGCTTCTTCTCCTAGCAGAAATGACCACCCAGAGTGCCCCGAGTGAAGAGACACGTTCTTACACCACAGCCCCCTAGTTCCACGGTTCCTAAACTGAAGGGGCCGTAGATTCCCTTGTTCACTTGCTTATTTTTGCTGCATTTCAGATACTTTCCCTGGATACACTCAGCCTCCCCTGACCCCTTCTTCCGCCAAGACAGGGTTTCTCTGTTGTAGCCCTGGCTGTCCTGGAACTCTCTCTGTAGACCAGGCTGGCCTCACACTCACCTGCCTCTGCCTCCTGAGTTCTGGGACTAAAGGTGTGCGCCACCACCGCCATCAGTTGCCTGTTTGGTCCCGAGTGCCCCTCGGCCAACTCTGACAAGTGCATCCTCAGGCGGGTTCCCCCTCCATCCACCCCAGTCAACAAAAGTACTGCAGCTGAGGGTCCTGCCCTCCCCCAACAGTGTCCCCTTCCCCTGCCCTCCTTTGGGGCCTTGCTGCCAGGACTTGGAGCGAGTGACCCCACCCTGAGTGATACTCACTCGAGGATCTCATTGTATTCAATTGTCTCCTCCAGGTTCTGAAGGTTGGGGTTGACACTGCGGATTGCACGCATATACGCCTTCAGCAGCTGGATGTCTCGCTTCTGTCGGGTGGAAGGAGAACCAGAGGGACAGTTAAGCCCAGCAGCGCAGCTGAGAATGAGGGAGCTTGGGAGCACTGAGGAACAGGCCCTGCCAGTTTCCTGGGGAAGACAGCAGGAGGCTGTCCCACTCCAGCTGTCTCCACAGGACCTAGAGAGGCTTTGCACGAACACATTTCCCACGCGTTACGCGAGCGGGATAAAGGGAGTGGGAACAGCCCCAGCTGAAACTCTTCTGAGCTGCAGGCAGAGGATCTGCTCATCGGCGCACAGACCAGAACGCGAGGTGTGCACTCACGGAGGTGTCTGTGACTGACGGGCAGGAGGTTAGTACAGAGGGGCCCACCTGTTCCGCCAGCTGGTGCTTGTGTTCGGCGCACGTCTTCTCCAGGTCTGCGATTCGAGTCTGCTGCTGCTGAACCACAGAGCGCAGGTGCTTAATGCAATTGTGATTTGGCAGCTCATCTTTGGGCATCTCCAGACTGCAGGTCAGAGTGGGGAAGAGCAAACAGGCTGTTCAGCGGGACCTGTGGGCCAGTGGCTTATTCCGCGACTGAAGACTGCTGAGTGTCCCACTACTCACTTCTAGCCATCTTTTCCTTCTTACTTTCTTCCCCCAAACACTCTCGCACCTACACTGAACTTTCACCCTTCAAGACTTAGTGTTAAGACAAGGTCTCAGTGTTAAGGCATTGGTGGCACCTGCCTTTAATCCCAACACTCGGGAGACAGAGGAAGGTGGATCTCTGTGAGTTCAAGGCCAGCCTGGTCTACAAGCTCCAAAACAATACAGAGAAAGCCTGTCTGGAAAAACCCAAAAACAAAAAATGAAAACAAAATGACAAGGTCTCATTTGACCCAGACTGGCCTCTAATTTGTGCCAAGGGTGACTTTGAACTGACCTCCTGCCTCTACCTCCCGAGTGCTGCGATTACAGCTGTGACCACCATGCTGGCTCAAGTGGTGTTGGGGACAGAAGCAGTGTTGTGTATATAGGGAAGCAAGCCCTCTACGAACTGGAAGTAACACGGCCCCACGGCACGCACGCATGCATGCACACAACACACACACACACACACCATTCTCTCTCTCTCTCTCTCTCTCTCCCCTCTCTCTCTCCCCTCTCTCTCTCCCTCTCTCTCTCTCTCTCTCTCTCTCTCTTTCTCTCTCTGCTGCTGCCTTCTCCAGCCTGACTCTTAGGAAACTGCTGTGTCCTGTCAGGCTACTCTTGGATTCCACCTGCACACATACGTGTTCCTTCGGAGGAGTCCTGGATCACCGTCCCAGGTCCACCTCACAGACAGAAAATAGGGCACAGGGGAACACGAGAGGCTGGAATTGGAGCAGGCAACCTGACGGGGGCAGAATGTACTGGACTGGAGAGAAAGTAGTGCCTACGCCTTCCGTGTTAGCAGAGGCCACTGGGCTGCTGTCTGTTGGGTTGGAAAGTGAGGTCAGGAACGTGAACGGGGTGCAGGGGGGAGGGAGGAGGGAGGCTCACCCACAGCCCTGCTCGCAGGTCACAGGCCGCTTGGGATTGTGCTCGCAGTCACTGAGGTGGGACATGAGGTTGTCGAGCCGAACCACAGCACTGCAGCCAAACACAGCGTTGTCGCAGGCAATCTGAAGCTTTGACAACATGTTCCGCATGATCCGAGGCACTGGGCGCAGGTGGGCAACCGTGACGACGCTACGGTCTACCGGGCACGTCTGCTGCTGAGAGAACCACTGGGTGATGCAGGCGTTGCAGAAGGCATGCTCACAGTGAGGTGCCTGGAAGGGACACGGGGGTTAACAGGAGCCGAGAGCCAGGGGTCTCGGGGTCACGGTAAAGTGTAGGTCCATTAGGGGCAGGGCATTTTTGGGTCAGGTGTAAGACTTAATTACAGCTGTGCTCACGAGTACAAATGAGTCGTCACACAAGGTGAACAAGCTCAGGTTTCGTAACAGTAAGACATAAATAACACTGCAGGACAATGAGGGTGACACAAGACATAAATAACACTGCAGGACAATGGGGGTGACACCAGTAAGACATAAATAACACTGCAGGACAATGGGGGTGACACCAGTAAGACATAAATAACACTGCAGGACAATGGGGGTGACACCAGTAAGACATAAATAACACTGCAGGACAATGGGGGTGATACCAGTAAGACATAAATAACACTGCAGGACAATGGGGGTGACACCAGTAAGACATAAATAATACTGCAGGACAATGGGAGTGACTCCAGTAAGACATAAATAATACTGCAGGACAATGGGGGTGACACTAGTAAGACATAAATAACACTGCAGGACAATGGGGGTGACACCAGTAAGACATAAATAACACTGCAGGACAATGGGGGTGACACCAGTAAGACATAAATAACACTGCAGGACAATGGGGGTGACACCAGTAAGACATAAATAACACTGCAGGACAATGGGGGTGACACCAGTAAGACATAAATAACACTGCAGGACAATGGGGGTGACACCAGTAAGACATAAATAACACTGCAGGACAATGGGGGTGACACCAGTAAGACATAAATAACACTGCAGGACAATGGGTGTGACACAAGACATAAATAACACTGCAGGACAATGGGGGTGACACAAGGCAGTCGGTTACTAATTGCTGACAGGGCTGCAAACACCACAATCGCTAAATACAGCTGGAGGGAGGTGTGTTCTTTCCAGGCAAGGCTGGCCACACCACATCCTTGTGGAGAGGGGAGTTCTAAAGACAGATCCTGAAGAATGACTCAGAGGCAGTTTAGAGGGGCAAAGTCTCACTAACCACGGCCCGGGGCAGATGTCTCTTGAGTGCCTGCCCTATGCGGCAAGACTTAATTACCTCAGAAAACAAATGGAGCCGGTGAGATGACTCAGTTGCCACCAAGTCTGACAGACGGCGTTAGAACCTTAGGATTCTAGCAAACCTTCTGTTGAGTTCCATGGGTTTTGAGAACATGTGTAGTCTGTGTGTGTGTGACTGTGTGTGTGACTGTGTGTGTGTGTGCGCGTGCGCACTCAGATTGTAGTACTCAAAAGTTGAAACTGAGGCAGGAGGATCTCAAGTTCCAGGCTAGCTGGTTTACATAACCTTACCCTGTTTCAAAAACCAAAGCAACCTCTACCCCTAACCACCCACCACCCCCGCAAAAACCCGTTCTATAAAGACGTACTTTATTTCTTTCAGAAGGTTCTGGTCCCTGTGAAGACACTTTCTGGCACCCAGCAAGGGGCTGCAGTGTCTAAGTCAGGTTAACCTTTGACTTATGTGTGTGCCCACGTTTGGGGCGTGAAGGGCTCGTGTGCGTATGAACCATGGAGCCGGTGTCCCCTCCCTGGGTTCCAGAGAATGAACCGATGTCAGGCTTATGTGGAACGTGCTTCGACCCATGTCACAGGCTCAGGTGTGACTTCTCAGAGACTAAAACCCAGGGCTGTGGAGATGGCTCAGCAGCTGAAGGTGTTTGCTGCCAAGCCCGAGGAAGCAGAAACCCACCCCCCACAGACTGTCTTATGCCCTCCACTCGTGCCAATCCTCATACACAAAATAATAGGTGACAGAGTGTTAACTAAGAGGGTGTAAGAAACACTAATAAAGGAGCTATGTGTGGACACATAAAATAAAAACCAAACCATCAACTTTATGTATAATGCCCCCATGTGTTTCGACACAAAGTCACACGTTGCCCTAGCTGTCCTGTCCTTGAAGAGGTTGGGTTGTGTAGGGTCAGTGGGGTTTATAGGCCACCACATGTGCTTGTCTTAAAGTCTAAACACACTGTCTAAGAAAAAACACAAATCCTAGATTTCTCTGCTCTCCTCTGTCTCTGTTGCTACTAATCTATTTCAAGCGCCTATCACATCACCTCTGACCTAAATTATTAAGTATGCCTTCCAACTGGTTTCTCTTGCCTCTTATTATGCAGTCTGCACGATCACTTGAAAAGTGCAGACTGAGGCTGGGGAATGTATGTATCTCGGTGGCAGAAAACCTGCCTAGCAAGAACAAGGTGCTGGGTTCCACCTCTACCACCACCAAAAGAAAGAGAAAAGCGAGCAAAGTTCCTTTCTTCCCTCTAAACACTCGCTTTCACCGCTGAGACACTAACTAGAGATGGCTGGTGACAGAGCTCAGACAGGGCGCTTCCTGACACGCTGATAATCTGAGTTCAATATCCAGGACTCACACTGTGGAAAAAGAAAACTGACTTCCACAAGTTGTTTTTTGTGCTCTGGGTGACCTGTGCACTCACACAGACACTCATGCCCTCTAAATGTAATTAAAGAATTAATTAAAAGTTTTAAGGATGTAATTACATTAGAAAATACTTCTAAAAATTTATTTACTTTTTACTTTTCTGAGACAAGGTTTCTGTGTGTAACAGCCCTAGCTGTCCTGGAACTCACTTTGTAAACCAGGCTGGTCTCCAGCTCATCGAGCCACACCTGACCCCATTTTAAAGCCAGGAGTGGTGACTCACACTTTAATCCCAGCACTCAGGAAGCAGAAGCAGGAGGATCTCTAGGCGTCTGATGCCAGCCTGGTCTACAGAGCAAGTTCCAGGACACACAGGGCCACACAGAGAGGCCCTGTCTCAATCAATCAATCAATCAATCAATCACTGAAGAGATACAATATCAACTAATATAAAAAAAAGGATGTATAGACTGGGCACTATGTATATTTCTCAAGCTAGGGAGGCTGAGCAGCAGGGTCAAGAATTTGAGATCAGATCCAATGAGGTGGCTCAGGAGGCCAATGAATTAATTTCCTCCAATTCTGGTATCCAGCATTCAATCTCCGGGTCCCACATGTGGGAAGAGAAAACTGACTTCTATTAGCATAGCACAGCATGAGAGACAGAGACAGACAGACAGACAGACAGACAGACAGACACACCACAGCATGACAGAGAGACACAGACACACACAAACACACAGACACACACATACACACCACACCATCACACACCATCACACACACACACACACACACACACACACACACACACACACACACACACACACACACACACACCTCTACCTTAGGGAGAAAAAAAAATAGGACCTGCCTGGTCTACACAGCAAAGCCCTGACTCAAAAAAGATAAAGCTGCCTTTGAGGCACTGAGCAGGTGGAAGCAGAAACGTATGTTTTTTTGGTGTATATTTTTATATTATTTTGATTTCTTTTTTCTTTCTCTTTGTTTTTCAAGACAGGGTTTTTTTGTGTAGTTCTGGCTGTTCTAGAACTCGCTCTGCAGACCAGGCTGGTCTTGCACTCAGAGATCCGCCTCCCTCTGCTTCCCAAGTGCTGGGGTTAAAGGTCTGAGCAACCACTGCCCAGCTATTATTTTCATTTCTTTTTAAAAAAGTAATATTATCTGTGTGTGCAGAGTTGAGGGCAGGACAGAGGAGCAGGGCAGGGGAACAGGCAGGTGGGAAGGACTTTTTCCACCATGGGTCCGGGACTGAACACAGGTCACAGGTTTACTTGCCAGGAGCTTATACCCACTTAGCCATCCCAGCACACTAAGGTAGAGCTCACACCTGAAGGCCCAGCCCCCACTCCTCCAGCAGACCTCACTTCATGAGCCACAACCAGCCTGATGAGGTTTCCAAAAACTCAGTTGTTCCTATTTTATGTGAGTAAGTGTTTTGCCAGCATGCATGTCTCTTTATTCCCATGCCTCATACCCCTAGAGGCCAGAAGAGGGCAATGGATCGCCGAGAGCTGGAGTCACAGAGCTGTCTGTAGGTGTTAGGATGCAAACCCCATCCTCACCGTCAATGATCTTAAGCCATTCCTCCCCTTGCTGACCACTTTTTTTTTTTTTTTTTTTTTTTTTTTGGGAAAAAAAAGGTTTTTCACACAATATATTCCGAGGCCCTACAACTGGACAGTGTGCAGAGAGTTAGAGAGCATGAAACACTCAGTCCTAAATGGGACATCTTCATCCCTCAACACAGGGCTCAGGGAGCCTGCAGAAGAGGACGAGCAAGGGATCAAGGCCTTCCAGACACAACAGGACTGAGGCAGCTGAGAACTCAGACTGTGGCAGCATGCACAGGGCCTGGATCCACGCCAGATGGGAATCCCAGCACTTCCTGGGACGTGGACACGAGCCCCATCCCTAACCCAGAAGCATCTCCAATTGATAACCACGACGGAGGGAAAATCAGTTTTCCTTCACCTTTAAAGTCTGTTACTTTTATTATTTTTAATTGTGTGTAGGTGTACAGTGCCCGTGTGAGGGTACATGCCCATGAGTATAGGAGCCCGAGGAGGCCGGAGGTGTGGAACCCTCAAAGCTGGATCAAAGGCAACTGAGAGCCAAACCACATGGTTGTGGGACTCAGTCCTGGGTTCCTGGGACATTAGCAAATGCTCTTAACCACTGAGCCATCTCTCCAGCTGCAACTGGGCTTCACAATCATTTCAGTGAATATTACCATCCATTAATAAGTAAATAGTTCAGTGCTAGGACAAGTGCACACAGGCCCTTGGAAATATACCAACCATCATGAAGGCCACCTTCCTACTCTCCGAGGAGGTAAACACTGGAGATGGGTGGGTGGCTTCTGACTTGGGACTCACTAATAACCACTCACCTCTCGACAAGTGACTTGTCTTAAATGGCAGTGGCAGAAAGTACACAATACCCTGCCGAGGCCGGAGGGAGGGAGCAGGACCCACCCTGTGACCTCGTGACAGACACCACACACATCTGATATGCTTTAATATCAATACGCTACAGAGACCAGGAAAGGGTCTGGCTCCAGGAAGTCTCGAGGGAAGAAGCCCTGTGAAGTGTCTACAAGGAACAAATGAGCAGACTCTGACTCCTGTCCTAGTGTGGAAAACTGTATTGCCTCAATTGGCCAAGTGGCAAAGGACTAATTGGTATTTGCAAAACGAGGGCAATAAGGCTCACGTAGGATGATGTCCCGTGAATGTCATCGACAGTAAATCACTGGCAAGGCTGAGCTTCCCAAACTTGTCCCAGGGGAACACAAATGACTCAAGGGCCTGGTCTGGCTGGCACAGGAAATGACCTATTGACCTGGAAGCTTTCACATCAAAACGCCAAGTGCATGGCCCCATCAAACCTTTTCAGTAGATCCTAGGAAGAAAGTCCCCACCTGATCTACGTTAGAATAGAGGCAGGCAGGAGAGGCCCCAGCAAGGCAGCTGGTCACACAAACTGTCACTGTCCAAGCGCAGTGACAACAATGAGCAAATCTAGGAGGTCCCTGACAGAACCCCAGAGGTCTCAGAAGAGCAACAACCAGCCACTGTGTGAAGAGACAAGCAGGTGCTTACTGCCCACAAGCATCTCGGTGACCCCAGGGAATCTGAGCCCAGCCCCGGTAGACTCCAGAATGTCGCTGTTCTTGTAACCACAAATTCTCCTCTGTACTTGCCACTGGGGCAGGAATGGCAGAAGGACACAGGGACTTTCCTGGGACCCATCCCTCAAGAGCATTTTTTGGTAGTTTTACTGCCATCGGCTGCCCCCACAAACCAGCCCTCAGACATGCTCACCTGTACTGGCTCCTCCAAGACTCCACTGCAAATAGGGCAGATAAGGTCCTCGTCAACATCCCCCTGGAAACGGGTTACATCATACCCCATGTCTCATCACTGAAACCCAGATCCTGAAAGCAGAAACAGGAAAAGGAAGTCACTTCAGAAAAGGCCACATTTGTGTGGCCACAGCCCCAGCGTAGTCTGTCTAACAGGCGTTCACTGAGAACTGAGTGCATGCTGGCTACGAGGAACAGATCCAGGAGGGAGCGGGTATCACATAAGCACACATAAATCACGATGCAACAGAAGCTTCGTGGAGGCTCCTAAGGCGGGCTGGAAGAAAGGAGGGTCTGAGAAGTTTTCCAGAAATGTGTCCTCAAGGCAGAAAGAGATAGCTGGTGCAGGACTGGGGCAGCAGAGCATAGACGGGCTCAGAAAAAGGCTGGCCTCGGGGGTACAAAGGACTGTCAAGACACAAATGTGACCAGCAAGGGCCAGGCCACCAGGAACCCCATGTGGAACCCGGGCTTTGTCCCAAAGGCCATGAGATGTCACTGCAAGGTTCAACAGTCAGTGAGCTGACATTTGTCTTTTAAAGCCACTGTTGCTGGGGGAGAGCTCAGTGCTTGCCTATTGTGCCATCCCTGGGCGAGGTGGCACACACCTTTAACCTCAGCACTCGGGAGACAGAGTCAGGAGAACAGAGAGAAAACAGCAACGCTACCGAGCCCGGCCTGTGAGCTCCCCAAGCGCAAACCGGAAGGAGTCAGTGGACAACGTTACGTCCTCTCTGGATCCATCCAACCGGTGGGCTAACAGTACTGATCTGGGACAGCGACCCATCAACCTGATATTGCTGAAGAGACGAGTCAGCCTCAGTCACCTTACTGTGTGTAGATGGGCACGCGCACAGCACACAAATGGAGGTCTGCAGTGGCTCGAAGAAGCCGTGTGCCCCACATATTTGATGCTGGGCTGCCAGTGTGGTGCTGAGGGCAGTCCGCCGATTTCTGTTGCCTTCTTTTCTCTCCCCCCCCTCCCCTGTGTGTGTCTGTCTCTCTTCCTCCCTCTCTCTCCCTCTCTCCCCCGTGTGTCTGTCTGTCTGTCTCTCTTCCTCCCTCTTTCTCTCCCTCCACATGTCTGTCTGTCTCTCTTCCTCCCTCTGTGTGTGTGTGTGTCTGTCTGTCTCTCTCCACCTGCCCTCGCCTTGTTTTCTGAGAATAAAAGATGTACGTGCCAGCTGCCTGCCCCTATTTCTGCCCGCATGCCCAAACCCTTCCCTACCACTATGAACTCTGGTTCTCTGGAACCTTAAGCCAAAACACTCCCTGAAGTTGTTCTCGGTCATGGTGTTTCATCAAAGCAACGGAAAAGTAACCAGACAGTTCTGTTTTGGTAATTTATACCCTCCTGAATTTTTAAAAAGTTTATACAGAAGCAAAATAACATCTTAGCATCACCTAGACCTCCTGTAAGGGGAGAATGGCACTGCACAATACACCCCTCATCCCAGACCTCAGGAGGAGGAGGCAGACCGTGGCAAGGTGGAGCCAGCCTGATCCACAGTTCCAAGCTTCTCAAAAACAAAACCAAGAGGCTGGGGAGATGGCTTAGGAGGAAACGGCTCTAAGTAAAAGGACCATGCTGGGGAGGCAGAGATGGGGTCCGGGGCTAGTCAAATCAAGGGCTCCAGGCTCAGCAAGGGATCCTGTCTCAGAAAATAAGGAAGAAAGCCGGGTGTGGTGGCACACATTTTAATCCCAGCACTCTTGTATCATGTGTATACGTACTGTGAACGGCTGTCTCTTTCTGTCCTGTTCTCCCCCATGTGTGTCATGTGTATACGTACTGTGAACGGCTGTCTCTTTCTGTCCTGTTCTCCCCCATGTGTATCATGTGTATACGTACTGTGAACGGCTGTCTCTGTCCTGTTCTCCCCCATGTGTGTCATGTGTATGCGTACTGTGTGCCTGTGCACTTTTGCCTGTGTGCAGAGGAGGCTCCAGGCGACACGAGGTCTTCCTTGGCCAAAGCCCAGCTCTCACAATCACTGCCCTTTGCCTCGCTCTTAAGTAGCAACAGATAGTGGCTCATGCCTCTAACACTAACACTTGTGAGGTAGAGGTAAGAGGATTCCAATTTGAGCTAACTTAGGCTACATAACAAATTCCACAACAGCCAGACTACATATTAAGAGCTCCCCCTAGCCCCACAAAAAAAAACCCAAGCATGGTAGCTCACACCTTTAATGCCAGCACTTGAGAGGCAGAAGCAGAGGATTTCTGTGCGTTTGAGGCCAGCCTGGTCTACATGATAAGATCCCGTCTTAACCTCCTGCCTGTACCTCCCCTTGCACCACCAAAGCTGGACATCACACATGCTAGGCAAGCATTCTAACAACTAAGTTTCATTCCCAACCCCCTGGCTTGGTTTTTTTCTTAAATCACCAGTAGGCTAGAGTATAGCTCAATGGAAGACATAGTGCCTAATATATGTAAAGCTCTAGGGACAAATCCGTAGCACAGGAGCGGGAAAGGATGAAAGGAGAGAAGGGGTTAAAAGAGGACAGGAAGGGAGGGTAGGCTAATGTCTTAAAAATACCAAGTATATGAGATTCCAAAGCCCCCTAAAATAAACAGCATCCTGTCTATACACAGATGGCCAAGGGGAACAGAAAGCCCCTAATGGCTAAGGATTCTGCAGTCCCTTCATGGTCCCTGCCTATGAAGGCAGAACTGTAGCACCCTGTGGAGATGCCAGTGTGGGGTTTGGTATGTAGCTCGTTGGTAAAGCGCTTGTCTGGTATGCCCAAGGTCTTAGGTCTAAAACAGTTATGTTGGTGCAATCTAATCCCAGCACTCGGAGGCAGAGGAAGGTGGATCTTCTGTGAGTTCCAGGCCAGTTTGGTCTATATAAGGAGTTCCAGGACAGCCAGGGCTACATGATAGAAAGGCCCTATCTCAAAAAACAAAAACAAAAAACCCTGACAGCAGCACAGGCATGGCTATTTCTTTTTTAAAAGATGTGCTGGCTAAGTTTTATGTCAACTTGACACAAGCTATTTTCACCAGAGAGGAGGGGCCTCCATAAGCTGGGGCTGAAGGCAAACCTGTAAGGCACTTTCTTAATTAGTGACTGATGTGGGGAGGCCAGCTGCGGACTGGTGGGCCTGGGTCCTACAAGAAACAGGATGAGCAAGCCAGGATGAGCAAGCCAGTGAGCAGCTTCTGTCTCGAGGCTCCTGTCCTGCTTGACTGAGTTCCTGTCCTGACTTCCTCAAGTGATGAACAGTGATCAAAGGAGAGGCCTCCCAGTCTGCCTTTGTTCATGGTGTCTCATCACACCAACAGTGACCCTACCCAAGGAAGAAACAGGTACCGGGGTTATGGGGCATATGAACACATGCTTTTGAGAGGATTCTGGAAGGGCTTTGGGGTAGAAAAGTCATCGATGATAAGAGCGCTAAGAGAGACGCCGACGGTAGTAGGCCTAGCTTGTGAATTCGCAGAGGGAAGTTTGAGAGTCACTTAAGACTCTATTACGGGTCAGTGCATATTCTGAGTTAATAGCCTGTGTTTCTGGTCAGCTGGGTCTGATTAACAAAAGAACAGAACCACTAGAGTAAAACCTCTGCCTACCTAGGCCATGGATGCTGGTCTCCTGGGACTGAGAAATTAGCAGCGATTGAGTTGAGACTAGCATCACCGAGGGTAAATAGATTAGGCTGGCCTCAAACTCACAGAATTTACCTGCCTCTGCCTTTTAAGGTCTGGGATTAAAGATGTGTGCACAGGCTTTTAATGCCAGCATGCAGGAGGCAGATGCAGGTGGATTTCTCAGAGTTCAAAGCCAGCCTGGTCTGTAAAACCAGTTCCAAGACAGCTAGGGTTGTTGTACAGAGAAACCCTGTCTAAAAAACAAAAACAAAACAAAACAAAAAGGTGTGTGCCACCATGCCCAGCTACTTAGAGGCTCTGACTCTATCTGCACAGACACGTAAGCATACATATTCGTTCACACATGCATGCACACATGCTAAGACAAGCATTAGAGCAGCCATTTTTAACTCAGGATTTATCTCTTACGGTAAATGGGCATCCTGTCACCATTAACAAACAAATGGATAATGGCAAGTCAGGGGTACATGCTGTAGTCCCTTCTGCCACTCCCCTCTTCTCCGCATCCTCAGTACGGCCTAGCCTCGGTGACTACAAAAAAATCCGACACACAGGCAACAGCTAGCGCCGTAACATGCCCCAGCCTAAGGGAACAGACAAGTCAGGAAATTGAACTACGTAAGAAACTAGCTGATAAAGACCCCACAGGTGTCACTAGAACATGTCATCCTATCTTCCTGTCTCTGACTGATTATATCCAGAAAGAGGTGGTATTCCCCTGCATTAATCCTTACACACAGAAGTAACTTGAAATAACCTGGTGTAAACTGCTCAGTTTAAAATGACCGGTCTGTTTCATTTGTTTCCTTCAACCTCTCAAAGTCAAACTCCTGTGCTCGCTCACCAGAACACGGACTCAAGACTAGAGGATAGCGCAGCTCAGGGCTGGAGACAACGTCCAGCGATAGACTGCCTGTCTTGCTCACTCAAGGTTTCATCCCATCACTGCGTTTAAAATGGGGCTGGGGAGGTGGCTCAGCTGGCGAAAGGTGCTTGCTCTATATGTCCAATCCCTGACATCCACACAGAGGTGGAAAGAAAGGGGATTCCACCAAGGCACGGCCCACCCAACCGTCGTGCACAGACGGTTTAATAATAAAATGAATTAAAACAACAACCAATTCTGCAGGGCAGTGGTGGGGCACACCTTTAACGCCACCACTAGGAAGGCAGAGGCAGGCAGATCTGTGTGAGTGAGGACAGCCTGGTCCTCAGAGCGAGTTCCAGGACAGCCAGGGCTCAACACAGAGAAGCCCTGCCTCAAAAACAGAAACCACCAATTGTGAATTGGAGACTTAGCTCTAACACTATCCTGACCACATGTGTTATTGCGGGCTTCAGTTTTCTTACACTGTGTGACAGGAACATCCTGTCTATGCAATTTCCAAAGGGCTCTACGATTCCTGATTCAATAATTGGCAATATAAAATATAAAACAAAAATGGATATGAAGTGGCAATTGTATTACAAAAGGTACTTAACTTTCCCATCAACTGACGTCCCCTCCTCAGCAACTCTCGTGGAAGGAAGTGGCTTCCTATTTTAGCAGGAGAAACTGCACACTGAAACTCTCTGAAGATTCAGTCTCCCCCCTATGAAATGCGGACCAGGGCTACCTGGGTTCTAAGCTGTGGTCAATCCTAGGGTGCTAGGACTGCCATTTACCAGAGGATATTTATCTGACTAGGTGTTTTTTTGGTCTGGAGATAGGGTCTCACTGCGTGGACCTGGCTGTCCCGGAGCTCTCTGTGTAGACCAGGCTGGCCTTGAATTCACGGCAATACTTTTGCCTCTGCCTCCTGAGAGCTGGAACTAAAGGCGTACACCCTACACATGGCTCAGAGGATTTTGAGTTTCTTTGGTACATTTAATCTGAAATTCTTTTTGTCTTTTCTTTCTTTTTTTTTTTTTTTACATGTATATGCACTGTATGGGCATGCATGTGCCGTGTCACTCCTGGGATCTGCCTGTCTCTAACCCCCAGGGCTTGTTTACAGGCTTTTTACATGGCTAATCCTAAGAGCAAGAACTCTTAAAACAGACCAAACCATCTTTTCAGCCCTGAATTCAAGAAAAAAAAATTTTTTTAATTTTTTTTTTTATTTACTTTTTTGGTTTTTCCAGACAGGGTCTCTGTGTAGACTTAGCTGTCCTGGAACTCGCTCTGTAGACCAGGCTGGAGTCAAACTCCCTGAGATCTGCTTGCCTTTGCCTCCCTGGTGCTGGGCTCACCACCACTGCCTGACCTAAACTGAGGGCCTATATTCTTCAAGAACTCATCAAATACCTAATGTAGGGCCTGCCGGGCTTCAGAAGGCAGCAGGGCCCTCACAGCTCTGCACCGGCACTTGGCACTATGTGTGTGGTTAATCCACATCTCATTGTCATAGTAACTGTAGTCTTCTCCCAACAGACACTTGTAGGAGAAAGAAAACACACAGCCACCGTCTTCAAACTGAGGCACAGGCATAACCCAGCGAGTGTACACGATGAACAAACGCACCAACAAAATAAAAGTTACTATCAACAAAATTGGAGACATGCATTCATTAACTGTAGAAAGCTCCAGGCAAACAGGTTTCCAGGGTCAGGAGGAACCTTTACCAGGGAGGAGACAGTTTGAAATGAGGCCCCAAATCAAAGCCGTTTACCTTCTAGGCGTGGGGCAGGCTCCCTGACTACAAGGTTCCGACCCCCTGATGCCTTTGCTCACTGCCACTCAGGAGAAGCTCCAAGTGTCCCATCTTGTTGGTTACTCTCCAACTGAGTCTTTCTTCCTAGTGACAAGTTTCATGGCCAAGGGGTGGGTATGATGTCACAATCAGGAGCACTCTATTAAAAGGAACAGGGAAGAGAAGATGTTAGTCAGGGCTCTCACTACCTGGGGAGACGCGGATCTGGGGGTGGGGCATCCAGGTGGGGGACGAGAAACTCCTTTCAGCACTGCAGTCTCCATACGACCTCACGCACATCTAGTGCAGTAGAGTCAAACGTAGAGGGATGGAAGGAAAGAAAGAGCAGCAGCTGGGCCTTTGATCCCCGCACTCGGGAGGCAGAGGCAGGCGGAGCTCTGTGAGTTCGAGGCCAGCCTGGTCTACAAGACCAAGTTCCAGGACAGGCTCCAAAGCCACAGAGAAACCCTGTCTCGAAACACCAAAACGCAGTAAGTATCTATGAAAGGAAAAAGGAGAGCATAGGCTGTGATTCAGTGGTCAAGTGCCTGCCTAGAATGCACAACCACAGTCACGAATTTACTCCTAGTGCCACATAAACTGGGGATGGGGTGGGGGTAGAGATCCAGGCCTATAATCTTAGAGGAGGCAGAGGCAAGAAGATCAAAGTTGAAGGGGTACATGGGACCTTGTCAAAAAAATAAAATAGTGTGTGTACTCGCACACACACATACATATATGTGGAACATTCCCTTACACTGTGTGAATATATGTCACTGTGACTGATTTAATAAAAAGGCTGACTGGCTGGCTGATAGCTGGCTAGTTAGGGCACAGAGGACACTAGGGAGAAGAATGGAGTCTGAGGAGAGGACACGAACCCCTGAGAGGAGCAGGCAGGTGGGAAGTTTGTACATGAGATAAATGAGCCCAGGGCAGCACACAGATGAGCAGAAATGGGTTAATTTAAACAACCTAGTTAAAAACAAGTCTGAGCTTCGGCCAAGCCTTTATAATTGAGTCTCTGTGTGGTTATTTGGGAACTGGCTGGCATCAAAGAAAAGTCTGCCCCCCACACACACTAATTCTACAAAATTATGTTTTATATTATTTCTCACATGGGTGTGCTGCCTGCATATATGCCGGTATACCGGTAACATTTGTGCCTGAAGCTGATTTGCTGGTACTGGAGTTATATACACTTGTAAGCTGCCAGGTGGGTGTTTGGACCCAAACCCTGATTCTCTGGAAGAGCAGCCAGTGCTCTTAACCACCAAGCCACCTCTCCAGCCCCTGTATATATACTTTATTCAGCACATATAACTACAAGCAATGTCAAAAATTCCAAGTTGGTGGTTATGCAATCTGTGAATCCATAATATTTCCCCTGTACTAGCCTTTAATGTTTCCAAAGGGCTTCCACTTACATTATTTCCAGTCAAAATAATTCTGAAGGCATGGATGGCAGCTCCTGCCTGTAATCCCAACACTCAGTAAGCAAAGTAAGACAGTTCTGAGTTCCAGGCCAGCTCTGGTTACATAGCAAGTTCTGAACCAATCCAGGATACATGGCAGTGTCGGTACATCCCTGTAATCCCAGCATTGTGGAGGCAGAGGCAGACAGATCTCTGAGTTCAAGGTAGGCCTGGTCTAGAGTGAGTTCCAAGACAGCCAGGGCTACATAGAGAAACCCCTTCTTGAAAAACCAAAAAAAGAGAAAAATCCAGGCACTGCCTTCCACTTGCCTCCCAAGAATGCTGCTGTAGGTACAGATTGGGAAATACTCCTGAAGGAAACCAGGCTTTGAAGGAGGAGGGAAGAGGGGTTGGGGCTGAGCGGAAAAACAAAGTCAGGCACGGTAGAGTCTGTAATCCCAGCACCTGGGAGGCTGAGACAGAGGACCACTGCAAATGCAAATACAAGGTCAGCAGGGGCTACATCGTGAGACCCTCCCTCCAATCCCTGGTTAGGAGGGAAAGTAGAGATGATGTTGCAGGGTGGGGACTTGGTCGTTTAGAGCAGTAAAACACACACATGACAGACGCGTGCCTACAGAGATGGAACCAAGTCCAAGTTCCAGTGCCCTGAGAATCTGATGCAATGATGTACAGGAATGCTAATCAAACCCCTGGCAGCATTATGCTATGTGCATCATAGTTCAAGGGCTGTGCTGGGAGAAAATAGGATAAAGATGATTTTTACTCCCCGAATATGGTACATTTGCTCATTAGTTCTCCACTGTTCTCATCAACTGCATGTAGTCTCAAATGAAGGAGAGATGAGGGGTAAAACCTGGCACTCCCTTTTTCGTGGCCCAGAAGAGGGCTGATGGGAGTTGATGTTCCTCTACCTGCCCCCCCCAACACACACACACATAAAACCAGAAGGAACGATTCCTTCCTTTCAAAAACACCCCATTTCCCAACAACCTGGCACACACCTGTACCTCAAAAAAAAAAAAAAAAAGTTTCCAGGAAGAGTACTACAGGCAATGCTCGGTCTCCAGGGCTCAAGTCCCAGACCCAGACACCAAAAATCTTCCGGTGCTGAGGAAATTAGCCCTTTGGAAAATGGATGAGGGGTTACTGACCAAGCAGAGTCGTGGGGGAGAGAGAAGTCTTGGGTTATTCCGGTTCTAGCTACCCACCCACCCACCAAACAACTTCAAATAAGCCATTGTACCTTTAGTTTCCAGTTTCTCCAGCTGTCAAATAGAGACGATGACAATTGCTTTACCTTACATACTTACTGTCCCAAAAATCAAACTACATAATAAATAGGAAAGGAGATTCCAGACTGCTACTAGTTGTAGCAACAGAATGGGGCAATAAATTCACAGCGAGGACCAGAGGAAATGTTTGAAATTGCTTCTTCCTCCTTTTCAACTACCGGGAAGCAGGCCCTGGCACTGGGTCTACTGGAGACATAGTATCAACACTAACGCACTGATGCACTAACGTCACCTTCCCTTACCACTATCCAATCCCACTCCTTCTTAGGGAAATACTAGCAGCCTGCAACACTGTAATTAGCTAACCCTATTGTATAAGAAGTACCTGCCAAGATGCTCACAGGTCAGTCTCTGAGAACCTTGGTAACCGCCACATTTGCTACCAGATGAGATGAAGCTAGTTTCTTAAAGGAAAAGTACGTGCCGATCCCAAACACGCTCGATGGGCTCGGTCCCTCCTGCTCCCTGCTCTCTATCCACCAGCTAACTGTTGTGCCTCCTTGGGCTGGGTAGGCTTCCCAGTGTACAAAGCGAGTGGATGGATCGTGCGTGCGAGAGAGCGGGGCAAGGATGTCAGGAATGTAAGAGTCCTCCACGGAGGGGTGGGAGGGGAGAGGAGCGGCGAAGGAATAAAGGAGAAAGACAAGGCTGCCAAAGACAAGGCATGGGAAGGAAGCCAAGCTATGGCGCTTGGAGGGCGGAGGTTCGGGTCCGCGGCTGCTGCCAAGGCTGGCCGCCAGGACGTCCCCTCCTCGACTCGGGCCCGTCAATCACTGCCATTTAAAGTCCCGAGCGGGCGGCTCGCCTCCGGCCGTCGGGCCAGCGCAAGGCCACTCCCGCACTTGCAAGGCTTCGGCGCTCCAGAGCCCGCAGCTCCCCTGCCGACTCCTCCCCGCGGAGCTCCCTGCCTCCATGTTCCTCTACCCTTCCCTTCCTTCCCTTCCTCCCGACCCCCTGCACCTCCGAGCCAGGCGCCACCCCCGGGGACCTCGCCCCCTCCGCTCCCACAGCCCGGGCAGAAGCTCGCTCGGGCGCGTTACGCACCGCCCTGGACGCGGTCCGGGGTCTCCGGACGCGGGGCCCCGGCTGCAGCTGAGGCCGCGGCGGCCGCGCGGCGGGGCGGGCTGGGTGCCGGTGTCCGCCTTTCCCCGTAGGGGAAGGGGAAGGAAGGAAGGGAAGGGAAGGGGAAGGCTGGCAAGAAGGTTCCGACCACTCCTGCTCGGCTCGGGCTGACCCCCTTCGCCACGCCCACCGCTGCTACGCGACGGGCCGGAAGTCCGTCACCAAGCCCCGCCCCTGGGCTTAGCTCGGCGGCGGCCGGACGCTCCGGGCCGGAAGTTGTTAGGAGCGGACCCCCGGCGGGACTTAGCCCTTTGGGAGGGAGGACTCGCTGCTCCCCCCCCCCCCCCCGTGTACCGATCTGGGGCGAGCGTGCTTGCATGCATGCATGCATGCATGCCCTGCCTTGCGAAGCCACTCCGTGTGCGCTGCAGCTGATGCAACGCTGGGGCGCGATGGCCTCGGGGCAACGGGGTCTGCAGCAGCGTGACCTGCTGCTGTGCTCCCTGCCCCTCGGTTCCCAGAGCTGTGGTCAGCGTCCCGGAGCCTCGCGGGCTCGTGACTCACAGTCATGGCAAGGGACGCGGACAGCAGTTAGCTCGGAAGGCTGCGGGGTGGCGAGGGCGCGACAGCCCCGAGAGGGTGTCGCACCGCAAAGCTTGGATCCGCGGTGCTCTGAGGGTCGCCCGCCTCCCAGCCACGCAGCAGCACGCCCCTGCAGACTCCACGGAGCCGCTCCCGACTCCGTGGGTGCCCTGCGGCCCTGTAAGGCTCGGCTCCCCGGGGCTGCCACGCCGCGACTGGGGGCGACGTGGGTGGGAGGGAAGTCACGGTGGACCCCTGAAGGGATCAAGGGACACAAGAAAGGGAGCTACGTGTGCCTCGTGGGCTAACCTGGTGCCAAACAGTCTTTGTCATACTAGCTCTTTGAAAAGGAAATTCACTTTGGTGCCTATGTAACTGGTGTGTTTAGACGGAGCTTCGAGGACTCTGACAAGTACCCGAGGAAGCTGCAGGTTCTGGGTGTTTTCAGGTTCGAGCGGATTGAAGATCCAGTGAGAAAAGGAAATGGGAACCGGACGTGCCTGGTGTGAACCAAACGAGTCTTGCTTTTTATGTCCCGGGTCCCATTCCCTCCCGAGGAGGCTGAGTGCCTCGTGTCCTCCTGTAGCATAAATGCCTGGGCCCAACTGCTCAGTGTATCAAGGATGAAGGCCCGTGCGTGTAAGCGAATGCCATGTCCTAGGCATCGCTTTGTACCTAACTTTACATTTTCATGAGTAAAACGGAATTTACATGTTTGAGAACGGCCGGGAAGAGAGGCGAAGACACGGGCTGGGATTCAGACTTGTGCCCGCTGCGTTCCAGAGCCCTTGGGCCATTTTCCACTGTGCCACTACTTAGGAAAAATAAAATTAAATAAACCCCACAACCTTGCGAGCCTGAAGCGCGTTCTCTGCGGCGGCCCGGAGGTTCGTAGCTGGGGCGCCCCCTGGTGGTCGGGCCGGTGCGAATTCTCTCCCGCGGAACTCGTCTTCGCCGAGGCTCCTTTAAATTCCTAAGGCCGCCCCGTTCGTGGCGCGTGAAGGACGGCGCCTGATTGGGTGGGCGGGGGCTGGAGGCGGGGCTTCTCGAGGGCAGCTCCGTCCCTATTGGCTGGCGGAGGTCAGGGGACGCTTCCGGGAATGTGTGCGCTCCCGCGCTCCACTCCGCGGCATCCGGCGGCAGCCAGCCCCCTGGCTCCCCCTGCGGGTGGCTTGGCGGTGTGCACAGTCCCGCCTGCTGGCTGGGTGGGTGGGTGGTGGGCTGCGGGTGGGGGAGGGGACGGGGCGAGCCCTGGGTGTGGGGATGAGGGTGAAGGAAGACCCGCCGAGCAGGATCCTCTTCCCTGGCGCAGCTCCGGGCTCCCTACGAGTCCCCTTTGGCCTCCCTGCCCCGGCGCGTGAGACTGAGAGCATCCTGAGCGAGGGGCCTCGCAGCCTCCACGCATCTTACCCAGAGACCTCTAAGTTCTGATCGTGAAGTACGAGGCCCCCCAGGGAAGTTCGTTTCTAACCTCCTAGAAGGGTTAGAGAGGGGCCAAGGCTGCCGGATCCCCCCGCCTGGTGTGCTGGGTAGGCCAAGCGGGAGCATGGGGGCAGAGGCTCCAAAGCTTGAGCCTTCCTCTCCCGTTTCCACTTCCAGCGGGGTGCCACGGTTCGGGAAGCATGACGACCGAGACCTTCGTGAAGGATATCAAGCCCGGGCTCAAGAATCTGAACCTCATCTTCATTGTACTGGAGACAGGTGGCTATGCATGCGCAGTGCACTCGTGGGTGCAAAGGGGGAGGAGCATGGAGAGTGGGGGCGCACGGGACCACCGCCTGCGTTCTTAACTTGCTGCCTGGACTGGGCGGAGGCTCCCCTAGGCCCTCCAGTCCCTCTCAGACAGGCTGGCACAGGGAGCTGCCGGTGGGTAGAGTGGATAGAACTCTAGAGAGCCTAATGCCTCACTGGCCACGCGAGCCTTTTTCCACTCAGGGCTCTCTCCATGGTGCTGGACCCTCCACTACCACCACACACACCCACGCACAACCTCCTGCCCCCGAGGAGGGGTATGAGCTTCGTTCAGCTTCTACCCCGCCTTTCTACCACCACCCCACTGTATGCCTTTAACTCCTCCTCTGTATTTATTTCTTCCCTTGAAGGCCGAGTGACTAAGACAAAGGACGGACACGAGGTTCGGACCTGTAAAGTAGCAGACAAAACGGGCAGCATCAATATCTCAGTGTGGGACGATGTGGGCAACCTAATCCAGCCCGGGGACATCATCCGACTCACCAAAGGGTAATAAGTCAGGGCTCCTAGCAGCAACAGCCGAAGGGTGTGCTTACAAGTGCCTACAGCTCTTCCTGAAGACTGAACCCTGCTTGTCCTCTCTCCATCCCACAGGTACGCTTCAGTGTTCAAAGGTTGTCTGACGCTATACACTGGCCGTGGGGGCGATCTGCAGAAGATTGGAGAGTAAGTTCAGTCCTGGGAATGTGGAAAATAAGTCAACCCTCCCCCCAAAGGTGGGAAAGTTAGGGTTTACCAGAAGGCGGCAACACAAACGAGCCTGTGCGGTCCCACACCCCATGGCTGCATCTGTCTGTGGCCCAAAAGGTGGGTCCAGCCAAGGCTCCGGCTCCTCTCTCTGCAGATTCTGCATGGTTTATTCTGAAGTTCCTAATTTCAGCGAGCCCAATCCCGAGTATAACACTCAACAGGCGCCCAACAAATCGGTGAGTGCCTGGGTGCAGAGCAAATGGGCAGAGGAGGCCAAAGCAGCGTGGTGTTGAGGGTCTGAGTGTGTAATCTGTGCCCCCAGGTGCAGAGTGACAGCAGTTGCCCTGCTGCCACCCAAGCCACCCCAGGACCTCCTGCCGCCGCTCCAGGTAAATTGGCCCCTTTAAATCCCCATCCTCCCCAGCCAAGTGTCTGTTCCCTCACGATGTCTCCCCTCTACCCAGTTCTCCCTGTACCTCCGTTTGTATACCTTCTGCAAGTCTCGGCAGGCTGGGGCCCTCCTCAAAAAACAAAAGGAGATTTCCTTCCTCACGGTGGCAAATGACTGTTGCTCAGATGTGGCATATTTAAAATATTCTTGTAATAAGCCCATATAGAGACACTCATGTATATGTAAATACATGCAGTCATAAATCACTAAGTAATGGGAATATATTCTGAGAAATGGGTACACATACACCTCGATGTGTGGTCTACTTCAGCCATATCAGCCATAAGCTATGTAGCATAACCTGTTTTTAATTGCTTTCTCGTCTTTTTCCTTTCTCTCTCTTTTAATAGAGGGTCTCAGTATGTAGTCTAGGCTGGCCTCAAACTCACAGAGATTCCCCCTGTTTAGACCTCAGTAGTTCTGGGATTAAAGGCATGTGCTACAATTTTAAAAATCATTATATTGTTTTCATGACCATAACCCCGCAGTGGGGAGGAGATACGGCAGAAGAATTGTCACAAGTCCCTATCTGGTCTAGGGCTACAGTATAAGGCAGAAGAATTGTCACAAGTCCCTATCTGGTCTAGGGCTACAGTGAGACCTGTCCCAAGCAAACGAGAACATCACCAAACTTTGATTTCCTCTTTCAAGTAGCAGAACTATACTCAGAATAACAATGCAAATATAGTATAGCAGGGTGTAGTGCCCCACATCCCAGCACTGGGGAGGCAGAGGCAGGCAGATCCCTCAGTTCGAGGTCAGCCTGGTCTACAGAGAGAGTTCCAGGACAGACAGGACAGAGAAACCCTGTCTTAAAAAAAAAAAAAAAAAAAAAAAAACTTACTATATATAGCCAAGCCTGGTCTGGAATCTCTGCTTTTCCTACCTCCACCTCCCAAGTGCTGGACTGTAGGTGTGCTACCATCATGTCTAGCTACAAATATATTTCTGATAAGGTACAGTCCTGAGCCAGGCATGGTTGCCATCTAGAACGTGAGCATCAGAGAGAGGAAGTGGGGGTGGGTCACTACAAGTATGAGCTCCCTAGAACGAGTTCCAGGGCAGCCTGGTCTCAATAGGGAGATCCTATCTTTAAAAAACGAACCTAAGAAAAGGTTCACCTAAGACCAAACGCTCCTAAAATTCATTTGCCAAGCATTTATTCACTTGTCATCTGCTATTTGGAATGAGAGGTGTTTTTCTTGTCTGGTTTTTTTGTTTGTTTGTTTGTGTCTTTGCTTTGAGGACCTTTTTATTGTGCATTTTTTTTTTCTATATTTATGTACTGATTTAGGGAAGGAGAGCTCATGTGCCCTACAGTGGGCACATGGGGGTCAGAGGACAGCTTATGGGGGTCCGTTCTCCTCCCACCATGTGAGTTCCAGGGATGGAACCCGAGCTACCAGGCTGGGCAGCAAGCGCTCCAGGTGCTGAGCCATCTTGCCAGCCTCATGAGAGCACTGTAGTGGTGATGGTGGTGGTGGCGGTGGCTGTTTTAAGATAGGACTCATGTAGCCCAGGCTGACCTCCAACTGTTGGATAAGACTCAGAACTCCTAGTCTGCCTGCCACCATGCCCCAGGTGCCTCAGTTTCCCTTCTGCTGTCATAAGGTGTCCTGACAGTAAGCAGTGCAGGCAGGCAGGCAGGGCTCATCAAGCTCAGGGTCCCAGGTTACATGTAGTCCATCACTGCAGTGAACAGAGCTAGAGACAGCTGGTCACGTTATGTGCATGGTGAGGTGCAAAGGACACGACCGTCATGCTTGTGCTCAGCTCAGCTTCTCCAAATTAGAATGGTGCCACCCACAGCAGGCTGGGTCTCCCCCACAACCTCCCATAGACACACCCACAGGCCAGCCAACATCCTGCCTCTTTCTCAGGTGAGGCAAGCACTGAGTATGATCTACATCCCCAGCCCCCTGTTACAAAAGTTTAGTTTAAAAATATATTTATTTTAATGTGTGTAAGTGCCTTGCTTATGTGCGTATCTGTGTGCCACGTGCTTCCCTGAAACCCTCAAAGGCCAGAAGAGGACAATGGATCCCACGAAGCTGGCATGGGATGATGGGATGATGGTTGAGCCACGTGGGTGTTGGGAACGGAACCTGGATTTTCTGCAAGAGCAGCCAGAGCCCCTCACTGCTGAACCATCTCCCTGGCCTCCAAAAGTTTGTGGTTTTAAAGTACAGCATAACATCTTAACATTGTTCTATATCTGTGAACCTAGGAAAAGACAGTTTCCTTTCAGTTTGGGCCATGGATATCTTAGTCCAGTAGAAAGGAGTTGAGTAGGGACATTGTTTAAGAACCAGGATTGGCCAGGTGGTGGTGGCACACATCTTTAATCCCAGCACTCAGGAGGCAGAGGCAGGTGGATCTCTGTGAGTTCAAGGCCAGCCTGGTCTACGGAGCGAGCGCCAGGACAGCCAGGGCTACACAGAGAAACCCCCGTACCTGGTTCAAAAAAAAGCAAAAACAATAAAACAGTAATCTATAGCGTCTATGTCATCTAGGGTTCACAGAGGCAGTCTCTGTCTTCATTTACCTACTAGACCTCAAGGAGTTAGGTAAAGCACACTGCCTGCCTTTGGGGGCTTGTATCCTCTGTGGGAGTAACGACTACATTCTGCGATAGGGCAGGGGCTGTGGTGGATTAGTTACCAGAGTTACTTCCTGTCACGACCGTGGCCGCATGTGTGGGTTCAGGAGGCGCTGGTCTATGACGTTAAGTCTGACGACCTGAGTTCAGCCTCCAGAGCATCCACACGGGAGACGGCAATCAACTCCCAAAGGTTGCATACACACACACACAACATACATGCAGTGCCACTGGTGAGTAGCTTGGTGCTTGAGGGATTTGGTCCTCAGACTCACTTTGTACTGTGTCATCCTGCTGGTTGTCCAACCCTACCCTCCCACACCATAGACCCAGCCCCATCTTTTCATTTAAACAGAAATCCCAGTCCCTTCTTCCCATGCTTCTCCAGCTTTACAGTCGCCTTGGGCCTTAGGACATTCTTTCAGAGGCTCCTTGATCCCCAATTACAAGGAGATTCTTCCTATCAGGGCTCACAGCAGCTTCCAAAGTTACCAAGGGTCCCAGGCACACAACTTTTTGCATCCTATTCAGGACTGCCTGCCTAGGGGGTGGAGCCACCTACTCTGGGCTGGCTCTTCACACAACATTTAAGTCAATTACAATCCCCTGTATACACCATAGACTAACCAATCCCTCACTGACTCTTAACCCGAGACTCTAGGTTGTGTGTGTGTCCGTCTCGAAAGTAAATAAACAATGATCAAGGCTAGGCCGAGGCTCCCTGTCAGCACCCATGCAATTGTGCATGGTGACAACTCACCCACTCACAGGGCCTTCAGGGTGGACCCTCACCTTAACTAATTCTGCATTTCTTCTCTTACAACCAGCTTCCGAGAGCCAAAACGGAAATGGACCAAGCACCCCATCAGGCCCCAGTGGCGGCCCCCATCCCTCTCACACGGCCTCACATGCCCCCAGCACCCGAGTCACTCGAAGCCAACCAAACCACACACCTTCTGGCCCCCCTGGCCCCTCCAGCAACCCTGTCAGCAACGGCAAAGAAACCCGCAGGAGCAGCAAGAGATAGCAAGAGACGGCCCTCTCCCTCTCACCACAGCCACCACCCAGGGGTCCCTGCCAGACAAGACAGTCTCCTACTGGGCTTCTGGCCTTGAGATTGGAGGGTGGAGTAGCTTGTATTTGAGCCACTAAGTTTCCCTGGAGGGGTGGTGGCCTTACCCACCTGAAGCTCCTGCCCTGCTTGTCCTGCTGACATCGCCTGTCCCCTGGGATCCAGGGCCCTTTGCCTGCCCTCCTCCCTCTGGAAAAGTCTGCTTTTTTAGTGTGTGTGCGTGTGTGTGTGTGTGTGTGTGTGTGTGTGTGTGTGTGTGTGTGTGTGCGCGCACATGTGCGTGCGCGTGTGTGTGTGTGCGTGTACATGTGCATGTGTGGGTGAGATGAGGGTCTCACTGAAATCCCTCCTTCCTAATAAATGTGCTCTCTGCTGGACTCCTTTGGTTTTGTAGGAATGGAGGTTAGCAGGTGTGCACTTTGGGAGTGCAGTGCTCAGGCAAGGAGGCCTTGAGCAATGCAAGCCTGCCCCTTTAAGGTAGTGTCCCTCCCCTACCCCCTCCCTGCAGGTGACCCTTGTCCAGCCTTGCCTGCCACAAGAAGGCTGGGTGCCCCTTCCTCTGGGTGTCCTTTCTGTCTCCCGTCCTGCTGTCAGGTAATGCCAACCCCAAACCCCTGGACCAATCACCCTAGTCAGACTTTGACCCCTGACCTTAAGCCAGGCCAGGTGTCAAGGGAGCCGTGCTCTGGCTCCTTTTCCTCGACAGGGCTTCCCCTTTGTTCATTGATTACAGAGTCGGGCGTGCTGACAGCGACTGCTTGCTGGAGTGGGGAATTGTCCTCTTCTGCATCCCAGGGTGGGGGCTGCTAAGAAGGGTTTCTTCCCTGAGTGTGTCTGGGACTGCTACTTATCTGCCTCTTCCCCTCCAGTTTAGGGACACCTTGGTTCAGCTTTGCAGGGAATGTGGGGATGGGGTGGGAAGCAGATGAAGCTCAGTCCCAGATGTAAGGTATGTGGGGAGGGGAGGGGATATTCAGAAGGTTCTGGAGATACTGAATGGGTTATAAAATATTTAAGAGGAAAAAATTGAGCACAGGTTCTTAACCATGTGGCTTCCCCGGGGCAGAGAGTGGCCCCTCCCCAGTCAGGTCCTAGCAGAGACCGACTTTTGACCCCCCCATCCCAGAGACCAGTGAACCATTAACTCCTATATGAACCTTCCCACATTTGCCCCACCCCTGACTCCACCCCAAGCAGCTGGGAAGGGGGAACCTATCCATTTCAGTCCTGTATGGGACGTGGCTTCCATTGCATCTGAAGGCTGAACTGACTCAGGAATCTATTGAGGGCCACAGTGAAGCCTTCCAGGGACCTTCCAGCTCTCACATTGCCAGTAGGGGTGAGGCCCTGTATATTGAGGGGGAATAGGGAGCTGGAGCAAAGTGAGAGGTGGGTCTAGGGGACCCGAGATGTTAGTTGACTCTGGACCAGATGTAAGGAGAACTCTGGGTCAGGAAGCTGCTGCAGAGGGCAGAGGGGAGGGACAGAGGAATCCTGAGCCAGCAGAGGCTACCACAGCCTCAGATTCAGCTACTTCAAGTGCATATGGACATTGTCCCCAGCCCAGAGCTGAAGGGCAGGACCCCTGACCTGACCCCGACACCCCCACTCCTCCTTGTTCTAGGACACAATCCTCAGGATGTTCCAAGGGAAATAGGAGTCAGAACCAGAGGCCCTAGCCCACACCCCAGGGATGGGCCCCCCAGTGCACTGTCTGTTGGCTGGCCTGTGCATGGGGGTGGTCTTAGGCTGGGTAGGAGGCTCAGTCCCCAGCCTGGGCCCAGCTGAACAGGAACAGAACCACTACCTGGCCCAGCTGTTTGGCCTGTATGGAGAGAACGGGACACTGACTGCAGGGGGCCTGGCTCGGCTTCTCCACAGCCTAGGGCTGGGCAGAGTTCAGGGGCTTCGCCTGGGACACCATGAGCCTCCAATGGGGCGGGCTGCACCCCCGAGTGACGACAATTTCACAGACAGGTATTCTCTCTCCCAACCCCCAAAAGTCACATGCCCCCACTCCACGCGTGCTGGCTTCTTGCAATGAGCCCCTGGAATGACAAGTCCGCCGCGGCTTTTACCTCTCCTGCTCCAGATCCTTGGGTCCTCAAAGCCCTTGGTCTTGATTCGCAGTCTCCATGCTGACTTGGCTCTCCATGTGGAGGCCTGCCAGCTCCCCCCCACACGCTCCTCCCCCACACACACAGATTCACAGCTACCCACCCTAGGCTCTCCAAACAACAGCTCTCAGACACTCCTGAGACCGAATTACTGTGGGGCAGGTGACTGGGAACTTAAGTCTGACTCAACCCTTCTCATCTAGGCCCCAGGGACCAGAGCTGAGTGTGAATGTCTGGGCAGGAATGCCTCTGGGTCCTTCAGGCTGGGGTGACCTGCAGGAGTCAAAGACCCCTGACCTGCCCCATGAGCCAGGGCCCTCAGGCCTAGACCTCTTTCACAGGCTTCTGCTGCTGGACCATTCGCTGGCTGACCATCTGAATGAAGATGTAAGTCTGGTGGTGCATGGCACTAGGTGGCCTGAAGTATTTGGAGTCTAACTGAATAGTTAGTATTAGGCATGTTGTTCTATCTAATAGTGAAATGTATCTCCCTTAGTGCAGGCTGACCAAATTCAGGGGCCACACTTACCAAACACTCAGCTCAGAGAAGCATCTTAGGGTAGGATGGTTATGTGGAGAGGTGTCCTGGAGACAATGGCTATGTCTGTCTAGAAACTGTCATTTTTTTCCTTGTTTCATACCCACAGGAAGGCCAACAAAGCTGTCAGGCTCTGGCATCAGTTGGTGTGCCCCATCAAAAGGAGCATTCTGGCCTAGGCTGGATCAAAGCATGACAGGAGTGTTGACTAAAGACAGACAGCATGTCAGGTTCCTTTCCCTTCTAGGATTCTGGTACAGAGGGCTCCAGTCTAGCTGCCAAAACAGCTCCATTACTAAGACAAAGGAATTACCAGGGCATGAGAAGGAAATGACAGCATACTCACTAGAAAACTGAGAAATTTGTGCTGAATACTTCTCACCGGTGATTAACACATGTTATTAAGTCCCCTTATTCCCAGCTCTGATGCACAAGCCAGTGTGAGCCAAGGGGACCCTGAGAGAGAACAGATGTGGAGATCTGGGCTGTAGTTCACCGTGACTCCCTAATACACCATCCTCTCCTCAACCAGTGTCTGAATGGCTCCCAGCTGCTGGTCAACTTTGGCCTGAACCCCGTTGCTCCTCTGACCCCTCGTCAGTTTGCTCTGCTGTGTCCAGCCCTGCTTTACCAGATTGACAGTCGTGTTTGCATCCAAACCCCAGCTCCAGCACCTCCGGGAGACATACTGCCTGGTGAGTGAGAAGGGTGGGGACACCCTGCACCCTGGCAGTGCAGTGAGGGAGTGAGTACCTCGGGCCTAACATCAGCCCCAATTTTTCCTTCCCAGCCCTGCTTCATAGTGCCCTGGCAGTCCTGTTGCTCAGCCTCCCTGCTCCCCTCTCCCTGCTGCTGCTGAGATTCCTGGGACCCCGTCTGTTGCAGCCGGTGCTAGGCTTCCTGGGGGCCCTGGCCGTGGGCACCCTTTGCGGGGACGCATTCTTACACCTACTGCCACACGTATGTGAAACTCTGTCTTCATACCCTGGCCCAGCCTCCGAGGATCCATGTGTTCCTAGCTACAGGACCCCTCGGCCTTTCCATCAGCGCCCACATCCTAACCCCTTACCCCTGGCTCTGGCCACGGCTGCCTCCCACTGGGTGCATGACTAAAAGTTTGCTATCCCTTCACTGGGAGAAGGGAATGCTATTGGGTGTAGGGTTTCCAGGGTCTGTTCTGATCTACTTCCTGACAGGCACGAGGGGGACACACAGGACCCAGTGAGCAACCAGAGGAGGCTCTGGGCCCAGGACTCTCCGTGCTCGGTGGCCTCTTCCTGCTCTTCGTGCTAGAGAACATGCTAGGACTTGTGCGGCACAGAAGGCTCAGGCCAGTGAGTGACACCCTTTTCTTCTGCCAAGCCCAGACTCCCAGCCAGGCAAGGAGGCAAGGGCACTGTGAGTTTCTGGACCTTGACAGCTTGGCCAGTTGTCCAGGACTGAATGGGCATGGGCCTCTTAGCACAGACACAGGACTCCTGGCCAAATGGTTTCTTTTCTGCAGTTCATATCAACATTAAACAGAGGGAAACACCAGCCTTGGAAAGGGCGTAGGTCAAAACCATTCTCCAGGTGTTAGAAGTGGGTGCAGGTGTTCATTTTCCCAGCTGCTGGCCTGGCCTCCCCTTAGCCCCTGGCCCTGCTGCCTCCTCCACCAGGAGGGATGCCCTCCCATTTCAGAGATGCTGCAGGAACAAAAGGGATCTCGAAGAACCAAACCCTGACCCAGAGGACGGCAGTGGGACGGTCCTTCGGCCCCTACAGCCAACTTCAGGTGACTAGAAGGGTGCACCACAAGAGCCCCCGTGGTTCCCACTTTCAGTTACCGACACTTTCACTGGTCCTTCTTACCAGAGCCAGAGGTTCAGGGCCAGAGGGAGCACAGCCAGTCCCCACCAGCTCCAGCCGCTCCCCGGCACCGCGGCCACAGCCACCAGCACCAGGGTGGCGGCGGCGGCGGCAGCAGCATCGCATGGATGGTTCTCCTGGGAGACAGCCTGCACAACTTCACCGACGGGCTGGCGCTAGGTTTGAGCCTACCCCCGGGAGGGAGCAGAGGTGGAGGCAGGGCTCTGAACCAGTATGGACAGGAGAGTGGCCAGGGAGGGGAGGCAAGAGAAAGCCAGAGGGAGCATGCAGGGAGCAGCTCCTCACTTTCTTCAAGAACGGCCTTTGATTGATGCCAGGTGCCGCCTTCTCCGACGGCTTCTCTAGCGGCCTCAGCACCACCCTGGCGGTCTTCTGCCACGAGCTGCCCCATGAACTGGGTATGAATGGCAAACACGGGGTAGGTGGGCTCCGGAAAGGAGACCTCTGAGGGCCAAGTGAGGGGCAGCTGACTCACCGTCCTGTCCTCTGTTCCCGCGACAGGCGACTTTGCAATGCTGCTTCAGGCAGGGACGTCCTTCCGGAGGCTGCTGCTGCTAAGCCTTGTTTCTGGAGTCCTGGGACTGGGGGGTGCAGCCCTCGGGGTGGTGCTCAGCTTGGGCCCCGCTCCCCTCACTCCCTGGGTGTTTGGGGTCACGGCTGGGGTCTTCCTCTATGTGGCCCTTGTGGATATGGTGAGAGGCGTGGAGTGGCAGGGGGTGTTGAGGGGGAAGTGCCAGTCCATCCATCTCCACCACTAGGTCTGGAGAGTACTGACCCATGGCCCCGCAGAAAAAAGTACCCAAAGGTGGGGGCATAGCACGGGGCAGGCAGCGGAGTTCGAGGTCAACCTGGTCTACACAGAGTGCTGCAGGCCAGCAGGGCCTGCAGTGAGCTCTTGGCCGTAGGTAAGAGCAGCGTCCTGACAATTTCTTTCCTTCCAGCTCCCAGTCCTGCTGCGTCCTCCTGAGCCGGTGCCTGTGCTCCACGTGCTCCTGCGGGGGCTGGGGCTGCTGCTGGGAGGCAGCCTCATGCTCACTGTAGCCCTGCTCGAGGAGCAGCTACTGCCCGCGGTTCCTGATGGCTGATGGGGCCAGAGGCAAAGGATCCAGGCTGCCCTTCCTTCCCCCCAACCACAGGAACGGAGGCGGGACACAGGGACAGTAGGAGCAATAGGACTTTAATAAACAGAACCCGTCCCAAAGCCATGACTACGACAGTTGTACTTGCACCAAAACAGCATAGAAAACCAGGGGGGGGGGGCAAGCGTGGGCGCCGGGCCGGGGTGCATCGGTCTTCAGGGGTAGATAGCGTTGTGCTTTAGCCCAGGTAGGAGGGGGAGGGGCAGGGCAAATGCAGCAGGGTCCCCCCCTTTTTTCTGCTGCCCTCAGCACCCTGGGGATGCAGGTACCCGGGCTTTATTGCTGCCGGCCAGCATGAAACACCCCTGACCCCCAACACTAGCACCACAGGTGGACCGAGGGTGGGGGCAGGGCCACAGAGGGATTGCTTAGAGAAAGATTCAACTAGAATCCAGTGAGTTGTGCTCAGTTCTCTTTACTTCCTACAACCGAGTACATGGGTCACAGGGTGGAGGGCTCAACAGGACATGGGACATGCCCCTCCGTGCCCCCACACACCTGCACACAGGATGGTGGTGTCTGCAGCATCACAGGTCATGCAGGGCATGGGGAAGGGGAGGCTCACACACATAGATGGCCACAGTGGGTACCAGACAGAACACCCCTGAATATACACAGCTATACATGGGAACCGCAGGTCCCACCCAACCCTCTCCCCTGTCGTGCTGTCCCCCAGCAGGAGAACTGTATTGCTTTGAGAGAGCCACCCTGGGGCTGCTCTGCCAGGCACCCTCCCCCCCCACCCCGATTTTGGCACATCTGCAAGACACAGCAGGAGTAGGCACCCTCCCTCCCAGGCTTCTGCGGCTTAGAGTTGGGGAAGGGGTAGGAGATACCATCTTCCATCATTCCCCTAGCCCTTCCCAAACTCCTGCCAGACCCACTCCAGCCAAACCCACCCACCCCCAAAACACATCCACACACCCACACCCACACCCACACACACAAAGCTGAGCTATCCAGGAATACGAGTGAACAAGATTGTCCAGGGTAGGAGCAGAGGCGGTAGAAGGACTGGAAGCAGAGACCCCACCCCGGCATGGGTAAGACTGGCACAACAGCTACTTTAGTGCAACTGGAGGGGTGCCCAGAGTGAGGGGGACAGGAGGGCCCAGGAAAGGGCCTAACAGGAGTGAGCGAGGGCCAAGGGGGGGTCCTCTCGTCACCCGCCATCCTCTGCCCTCCCAAATGCAGTGACAGTGTCCCCCCACTCCTACGTGGGCAACAGCAGCCTCGGAGTCAGTACCTTCAAGTAATTCAAAGAGCAGACCCTCCTCCCACAACTCCCTCCCAGCTCTGGGAATTTGGTCGCTTCTCTATAGGGGTTGGGCTGGGAGGAGGGGTCCCCAAGTCAGACCCTTCTTTCTCTACCTCCCTCTTCCCCGACCACGGGGCTTGGTCCTCAAAGACCCCACACCTCTATCCTCGCCCAAGCTGGGTTAAGGCTGGAGGGTTGGAGCCACACAGAAGGGAGGAGGCTGCTCTGCTCCCGCCCCTCCCCCCACAGTAGGGTTCAGACTCGGCAGGAGGGATGGCCATACTGGCCTGTCCCCGAGCAGGGCTTCTGGGCTAGGGTCTGTAAGGCTATTTTCCTTTGCGGTGGGAGGGGGCAGGGAGTGAGCACTGGGGTGGGAGAGGGCGAGAAGCGGCTGAGTGGGAAGGAGGAAGGGGTCTCCCCGCAGGAGCAGTCATTTCACAAAGAAACTCCTGTGCATATGGTGCACAGTGCGCACCCCCAATCTGCCAGCCTGGCCCACCTGCCTCTCGGGGCCCCTCCCAAGACCATAGAGGGGGTTTTGGGGTACAGTTGTAGAACCATTCACTCAGGCCACACCGCCCCCACCTTCAGCCTCTTCTCCCCTCTCATCCAGGGGAAGAAGGTGCTTGGGTGGGCAGACAGCGGTGGAAACAGTATTGAGTTTTCCTTTGGTTACATATTGAAGGCAAAGGTGAGCTGGACTTACAGTCAAAACGGAAGGGGTTAGGAAGAGGGGCGTGGCGGGGTTGGAGAGGGAGGCGGCCCTCCGCATAGGAAGAGGGGCGTGGCGGGGTTGGAGAGGGAGGCGGCCCTCCGCAGCCCCTCCACCCCAAGGGACTCATGTGTACGTGGGGTGGCAGTCCCTCAGTCTCATGTCTCCCACCCCACAGCACCAAACAAAAGGAGAAGCCCCTCCCGCAGGGACGACTCTCCACCCCAGCCTGGGCTGTACATTCAGTGGCTTCCAGCAGTCCTATGGCTCAGGGGGCCCCGGGTGGGGGAGGTGGCCCCCAGTCTGAGAGTCTCAGTTGGACAGTGGCAGTGACCTGGTCTGTGGGTCCATCCTGGGACTCGCGGTCCTGTGCCATTTGTTTTTCTGAAGGATGGTACACAACCCTACAATAGCCACCGCCCAATCAGAAACACCCCCCAAAATCAGAAACTAAAAACTGGCTCTTCTCACGGTTCCCGCGTCTGCTTCCCTGTCTCCTATGTGGCCCTCGCTCTGTCTCCTTTGCTGGGACCTAGGGCTGCCCCCAGGGTCCTATCTTGAAATAGGCCTTTTCACAAAAGTGCTTATTACTTGAAGCAAGTGCTTTAGAGCTGCAGTGGGGAGGGGGAGGAAGGGAGGGGAGGGAGGAGATGCCCCCTCCCCCAATCCCCTGAACATTGGGGGGCATTCTGCCTGCTTTACTTCTCCACACCCGTTTAAGTCAAAGAGGTTAAAAAAAATCTTAACATTAAAATAAATATGCAGTGGCCATGAGAACGCGGTCAAATGCTCCAAAAGCACTAGGGGCTGGGGAGCCCAGGGTGGGCTGCGGGATTTCCTTTGGCATAAGGAGTGGAGGCTGCTCGCCCTCCAGGCCTCCTCATAGCCACATGAGGAGGGACAGAGGGCTCCCTGTCAGTGTCCCAGCACTGCTGACAGTGTGCCCAGGACAGCAGGGAGCAGCCACCAGAAATCTCACCTAGCAAAACAAAGGGCCCTGACAAAAGCAAGTCAGATTCCTCCGTCACGGTCACGGTCAAGCATTGATAAAGGAGAACACGACTGATACCCCAAGTCGTCCCCGGGGACCCATTTCCTTTCTCCCCATGCCCCCCACCACCTAATTCCCAGCACCAAGATGAGAGGGAGGCGAAACGGGAAGATTTTAGGAGTTGAAGTTAGGGGCAAGCTATGCAGAACCAGCAGGGTGGGGAGGGTGGGGGCGGCAGCCCTTAAGAGAGGTCACATTGATTGTCGTATAGGGAAGGAGAGGGCGTGAAGGGAGGTGGGCAAGGGGGCATTGCAAGGCCCTTTGGCTTTGAAAACAAAAGTAAAAACTAAAAGCTGCACAATCCTTCTCACCAAATAATGGTCGTGTGGGAGCCTTGAAATGGTCTAGGATCTGAGGGTCGGGGCAGAACGACAGAGACAGGACCGGGAAGGAAAGTCAAACACCCCAGGCTTCTGGGAACCAGCATGAGGTATGGTGCAGGGCGTCTGTGGGGAGGAAGGGCTGCCTGGGACAGCCCCTCTCCCTCAGCCCACCCTTGGCAAGGGCGGCGAGACATTCAAAGGGACACAACTGAAACACAGGTAGCGTGAGCAGAGCTCGGGTCGGGAGGGGTCCCTGGGAGACCCTGCACTGTGTAAACGAAGCCCATCCAGTTCTCAGTTCTCAGGGGGCAATACTGGTGGCAGCCAAACTGGGCAAGGACGCACGGGGGTGGGGCAGGACCTCTGTTCAAGTTGTGTGTCTTGGCCCCTGGCTGAGGTATTGCGTATGAGGAAGGGGCCCGGGGTTACGGGATTGGGTCTGACTGTGCAGAGGCTCACCAAGGAGATGGATGGACTGGGCATCTGAGGGACCAGGGCCAGACGCAATGCTACATTTAAAGAGAACACCGCCCCTCCCCCTTCCAGCCCAGCCGGCTTCTCAGGTACATTCCAGGAATCTATCAGTGCAGCGCCCGACTCAACCCCACATCTCCCACGATGGGAAGGCAGGGACTGAGCCTCAGTGTTCTGCTGCCCCCGGACCAGTGTCCCCATTCCCACGGGGAAGGCGTGGTGTCCCTAACGAGAGGTCCCTACTCTGCCCCTGCCATTCCCACCATCTTTGGCTTCATATCAGGAGTGACTGGGGCAGTGGGGACTCTCGGACAAGACAGAAAGTGGAGACGAACAGGGGGAACAGAGGGACTCTGGACTGGGGCACAGGAGGAAAAACACGTTCCCTACCTCCACTCACATGCAAAGACATGCCTGAAACACAGAGGACATACCAGGGCTATAGTTTTGAAATGGGCAGGATAATAATTTGTTTCTTCCCCTAAAGAATAAAATGCTTACTTAAAAATTCATGACAAGCCTCAGAGTTCAGGGAGACGAGAGCCACGGAGGGAACGCCCATAGTTCCCCTCCCGAAAGGAAGTTAAAAGAAGCAAGGTTAAAGTGCGTGGTTGGGGCCGGGGCAGCCCTTGCTTTGCACACGAGGAGGCAGGGGTAAGGGCCAGGTTCAGTAGTTGCTGCTTCAAGTGTCTGCATTTGAATTTGCGGGGTGGTAGGATAGGGGGAAGCTGTAGGCCCCAGTGCTAAGCACCCTCCCCCTCATCCTGTAGCTGCCCCTGAAGGGGGAGGGGGCCCCGAGTGCTCACACAGTACCAGAAATTAAGGCTTTCTCACTGCTGCAGGGATGGAGGGGCCAAGCGGGGAGGCAGTGATGGGCATGGAGGGAGAGGGGTCTGCCTGGCAGCAGGGGCAGAGGAGGGGGACACAGGGGTCAGAGGGAGAGCTGGGGGAGCTGGCAGCAAACAGGGGGAACAGAGATGGAGTCAGAAGGGGAGCCAGGCATTTAGCAATCATTTTGGGACACTTGGCAGAAGGGGTTGCCCTGGAGGTACCAAGAGCCTGGGTGCCCCTGTGGGCCCCAGACCTCTGCCAGGCCAGGCCAGTGCGGCAAAGGGTGAGCAGCTGCTCCCCACTGCTACCTTCCCCACCTCTGCCCCACCCCCACTCGTGTTCTCCTTTAAAGTGCCCTAAATGTTTAGACTTTTTCTAAATAAATAGAATAAGGTATCAAGCCACCGGCAGGGAGAGGGACACTGGGCGGGCTACTCAGAGTAGCAGCCATCTAACCCAATGGCACCATGCCGCTCCTGGCTGTAGGGACAGGAGGCCCCATGCGGCAGGGCGCCACAGCCACCCACCGTCTTGGCGGCTGCGATGCCACAGTTCTTGAGCAGGCTGAAGCTGAAAGGGCTGACGGCGTCCTTGGGTGGGAAAGGCTTCATGGTGGAAAGGATCAAGGCCAGGCAGTCTGCCACATCTTTGTTGGGGGCGCAGGCCAGTGCTGGGGTGTGGCCTGTGGGCAGAGGGAGAGAACAGAGGCTCAGGGTCCTGCACCCCAAGGCCCCCACTCCTCCCAGGTCCTGAGCTCTCTGGACTGTGCATCTAAGTAGACAAACACCCACTGCAGTCAGGAATCCAGGTGGCAAGGGCCCAGGGAGTCCCAGGCAACTCTGAGTGCAGGGCAAAGGGCAGCACAAGATATGGCAGACTGCAGTGTGGGAGGGCAGTGTGGGAGGGGCTTCCTGACCCTGCCGGTCCCCCAGCTCCATCACAGTACTGGGTCCCTGCTCTCGAGAGGTCCCCTGGGAAGAAAATCTCATTTATAGCAAGGTTAAGAAGTCACCTCCTGAAGAATGTCCCTGACCCCAAACCTAGGAGAGGCGGGGGGCTCTGGACCCCACCCACCTTCTTCATCCACAGCCAGCACTGTGGCCCCACGACTCAGCAGGGCCTGCACCACGGAAGCTAGGCCGTTCCGGGCAGCAATGTGGAGCGGCCTTCGAAGGAGGAAAACAAAGAAGGAACACTGAGTAGGGTGCCAGGCTGCCTTGCCACCCCAAGGTGGGTGCCAAGGACACTGAGCACACACTGCGGGCTCCAGAGAGCACGGCAGCCTAGGTTCCTTCCGCCACCCCCTGCCTCCCCCTGCCTCCCCCGCCCACCAGCCCCTCCCCAGCACTCACATCTGCAGTGCACTGTTGGTGGCATTGATAAGGCCAAGGTCGTGCGTTTCTGCCAGGATCATGAGGGCACATTTCTCGTGGCCCTGCGGGAGGGGAACAGACACTTGTATAACAGAACCCTAACGACAACTGGGGAGAAGCAGGGGAAGCCCAGTTTCAGTCCTCTCTACCTGCAACCAAGAGCCCCCACTTCACTGAGCCTACTCTAGGGTACCTTGCTACAAGCCAAGTGCAGGGCAGTGTTCTTGTTCTCGTCCAGCACAGTCAGGTCTGCCTTCCCCCGATACAGCAGAAATTCTACAAAGAGACCAGGACAGACAGATGACTTCCTCCAGAGCGGCAGCCACCCACTCACCCTCCTGTCTGCAGTCTCCATGGACTTGTTTCCCAGTCACAGAGCGCGGAAAAAAGACCCAGGCATCATCTGGCTTAGGAAGCCAGGCCCCCACATGCCCTGCAGGATGGGCTGGCCCATCCCTTTAGCAGCCAGGGCTCCCTGCCACGGTGGCCCCTACACACCCACAGCAGCAGTCTGCCCATTCTCGGCTGCCGTCATGAGTGCAGTGCGGCCAGTGTGGTCAGTGGCGTTCACTTCAGCTTGATGCTGCAACAGCATCCGGAGCCCAGACACATTGTCCGCGAAGGCAGCGGCGTGAAGGGGAGTCCTGGGGGGGGGGGGCAGAGGACAGTGAAACAGGGAACGCTCTCCCGCAGAAAGCAAAGCCAGAGGATTTGTGTCACTCACCGTCCTTTGGCGTCTCGGCTGTTCACAATCTTGGCACCCAGAGCTCCCAGCAGCATCTCTGTGGTGCTGTCCTGGTTATTAATTCTGCAGTGGGGGAGGAGGGATCATCAAAAACAGAAAGCTAGAGGGACGCCCTGCCCTCAGCCCAGGACCTCGTGCTCAGAGAGGGCGCTTACACTGCACAGTGCAAAGGCGTGAAGGGGTTTCCCTCCAGGTATGAGAACGGGCTGTGTTCAAGTAACAACTCCAGACAGTCTTCATGTCCTGGCACAAGGAAGAGTGCGGTGAGGGTGAGCCACAACAGCAGAGCCACCTGTCCTGTCCTGTCCCGTCCCGTCCCTGGCCCTCCCATCTACTTTCTGCTCCCTCCTTCAACACACATCCCGGAGCCTGCCAGAGGCCCCACTAGTACCAGTGTAGGAGGCCCAGTGCATGGGCGAGTATCCGCTGTAATCGACACCAGCATCTAGGGGGTCTGTGGAAAGGGCAGCCTGCAGCAGAGTCCGCAGCACTGCAGTATGGCCGCAGGCTGAGGCCAGGTGAATAGGTGTGCGGCCCTTAAAGTCTCGGCACAGCACAAATGCATCATGGTCCAGCAGGGCAGCCAGGCAGTCCTCACAGCCAGTCACTGCCTGCAGAGCACACAGAGGCCAAAGAGGTGAGAAGCTGCGCTTTCTTGGGGGCTAGTGCTGGGGCTAGGCCAGGAGCAGGAAACCCTCCGCGTGTCTACAGGAATCCCAGTGTCAGGAATCAGCAGCTACTTCCCTAACAGACACAATGGCCAGAGCCAATCCTGAAGCTCTCAGGGAATGAGGAGACCCACAGATCAAAAATTCTGTAGTCTCAGCTACTTGAGAGGTTGTGGCTGGAAAATCACTTAAGCCCAAGAGCGGAAGACCAGCCTGGGTGAATATACTGTGGTGGCCCACACCTTTAATCCCAGCACTTGGAAAGCCAAGGCAGGCAGATCTCTGTGAGCTGAAGGCCAGCCTGGCCTACAGTCAGCTCAGAGCCTGCCAGGACTCCACAGCGAGACCCTGTCTTAAGAAAAAGAAACAAACCCGATAGGATAGTAGCAACAGCATGTATGGGTAGCCCGCACAGTCAGGGTGGTATGAGCAAATGGCTCAGTATGATGAGAAATATAATGTCATGAGAAAGACAATGTCACTAGGAAGGGTGGGAGGCATTCAGCTCAGAGCAAACAGGCCCAGTAAGACTCAGAAGCAAAATGCTTTCCTCTTACTGAGGTTCCGATGCCCACTCGGGTGGGTCCTGTGCTCCTACCCGAGGCCTGTCTGCGAGCAACCGTATTTCCACTCACCCCACGGTGGAGGGCAGTGCGGCCGCGGAGGTCAGCAGCATCAGCCGTGGATCCCTTCTCTAGCAGCAGATGTACACAATCCACATGACCATTCATAATGGCCAGCATCAGTGGGGTCCTAGAGAGCAGAGCGAGGGGAAAGGTGAGGGCCATCGTTTCTGTGTGAGGAAGGGTGAGGTCTAGCACGGGAGAAATCATCTCTGAACACACGCACTGTCCATAGGCGTCCATGACGTCTGTGATGTCAGCTCGCTCCCCAGCGTCTATCAGCAAGTGCAGGGAGTCGGTGTGGCCGGAGGCAGCTGAAAGCAAAGGGAGCCCCTGTCAGGACAGTGTCAGGAGGGAAGGAGGCACGTCGGCTCCGGGCTAGGACTGGAGCTCTGTGAAGTCCAGGCAAGGAGGAAGCTTCAGATAGGAAGCTGTCAATCAAGACTGAAGTCTGCGTCCGCCTTGTGCTAGCCCACACCCAACCCAGCTGTGGGGGCCTGGCAACAGCTGGACGCGGCCACTAACCAGCAGCATGTAGGGGTGTCCACTTGCGTTTACGCTCCTTGATGAGGGCAGAGGCACCATGGGCTGTGAGCACCTCCACACACTCAGTGGAGCCTCGCTCGGTGGCCAGGAAGAGCGCGGTGCGGCCCTTGTGGTCCCTGACGTCCAGATTCACCAGCGTCTCTGCCAGCGTCTTCAGAGCTTCACAGTGACCATTGTAGGCCTGCGGGTAACCAACACACACAGCTGCCGCGGGCTCTAGGGCACGCTCGAGTGCCACGCCTCTGTGGGCGAATGCAGGACGGCCCAACGGGTAAAGAGCTTGCTGTGCAAGCCTGAGGGCCTGAGCTCCATCCCCGGAGCCCAAATACGGGCAGAAATACTGTGGAGCAATCCTTTCGCACACTGCCAAGATTTGTCGCTGTGATTGGTTTATTTTAATAAAGAAGCTGACTGGCCAATAGCTGATCAGGATCAAGTTGGACAGGAAAGTCAAACTGAGAATGCTGGGAATGAGAAAGGGGGAGCCCGGGGTCACCAGCCACACCCAGAGGGAGCAGATGAATGTGCCATGCTAATAAAGGTACCGCCAGATGGCAGCGTATAAAAAGGAATATGGGCTAACTTAAAATGTAAGAGCTAGTTAGCAATAAGCCTGAGCTACTGGCCAAGCATTTGCAATTAATGTGAGTCTCTGTGTGGTCATTTGGAAGCAGCTCCCAGAATGGAAAAATCTGCTTACAGGAGGGAAAATCAGCTCCAAAGTTGTCCTCAGATCTTCACACACACACCATGGTACATGCATGACCATACAAACACATCGTCATTACACACACGCACAATCATGGATGGGGTCCCAGGCTAGCTCGGCTGTGGACGGTCAGGAAAGGACAAGACGACAAAAAGAAAAGATGTCGGACTCACAGCTAAGTGCAAAGGGCTGACTGGAACAGTGCTCTCCACATCCTCCAGGCAGTTAAAAGACATTTCTAGGAGCTGCAACGACGGAAAGTCAGTCCATGCTGAGGTTCCAGAACTCCCCACACGTGGCCCCTGCGACACTCAATCTCCCAGTTCAACCGTACCTGGGTTTGTGGTCACAACCCTGAAGGCAGACGACAGCCCTGCTCCTGCCCCCTCCCCCGGGCCAGGCCCCCACACATACCAGTTCGAGGTTCTGTCTGTTGCCGTAGGCGGCTGCATAGTGCACAGCTGTGTAGCCCTGCCTGTCCCGCAGGGAGGGGTCTGCACCATTATCCAATAAGAACTCCAGACAGCTGGGGAGCCAGGGACAGACTGTGAGGCGGGGACAGTGCAGCTCTGGGAGGGCAGGGGACAGGGGCAAGGGTGCCCTGCAGGCCACCTTCTGTTCCTTGTAGACTCCTTGGGCCCTGCCTGTCCAGTCTTCAACCCCAGGTGTCTACCAGCTCCACCCTGTCCTTTACGCTCTGAACCTTCTTGGCATGTGCTTGGCTCACAGCCTTCTGCCGGTGGGTATCATCCTCATTCCTGCCTCCATCCTCATTCCTGGCAGGCCCGCTTCTCCCCCAAATGGCTCAAGTCCAACGCATCTCAATCTCCTCTTCACTTCCCTTAGTCTAATAGTAACTTTACTATGTATCAAATTGTATCAAATACTGTGTGGTGAGCATCTCACATATATCCCTTTAACTATCATAATTATTCTCAGAGCTAGATACCTTTTTTTTAAAGACAGGGTCGCTCTGTGAAAGTCCTAGCTGTCCTGGAACTCGCTCTGTAGACCAGGCTTGCCTCAATTTCACAAAGATCCCCCTGCCTCCCTGCCTCTGCCTCCCAAGTGCTGGAATTAAAGGCATGCACCACCACCACCACCTGTCAAGCTAGATACATTTTTATCACTACTAGAGTTGAAAAAATTTAAGTAGGGAGGATAAAGAACCTTCCCAAAGTCACAAAGCTGAGCATCTTCAATGTTTGCTTTGCCTTTTCCTGAGGCCTCTCTGTGTAGCCCTGACACTCACTATAGACCAAGCTGGTCTCAAACTCAAGATACATCTGCCTCTGCCTCTACATCCTGAGCTGGGAGTAAGTGCCTGGTTTTTCCTTGCTTGCTTTTTTGAGTCTCCTGTAGCTCAGGCTGGCTGTAAACTCACACTTTTAACAGAGAATGACCTTCAATTCCTGACCTTCTGGTTCTATCTCCTGAGCACTAGGGTTAAAGACTGTGACACTGTGTCCAACTTTCTTTATTTTAAGACGGGGCTCATTTAATAGCTTTGGCTGTCATGAAGTATCTACATAAGACTAGGCCGATTTTGAACTAAGATCTGCCTCTGCCTCCCAAATACTAGGATCAAAGGTGTGTACCCTGACCACTAGCTCTTTTTAAATCTCTGAAGTCTAAAATTTACAGAAAAACATGATAGTAAGAGTTTCCATGCACCTCATAATCTCCCGTTACCAACCTCTTACAGTAGTATGAACGACCTTTTACCTATTTTCCCAACAGATGATTTCAATCTTATTTAAGTGTGTGAGAGTTTGAGTGTATGTGTGTGTGTGTGCACGCTATTTAAGTGTGTGAGTTTAAGTCTGTGTGTGTGTATGTGTGAGTCTGTGTGTGTGTGTCTATGTGTGTGAGTCTGTGTGAGTCTGTGTGTGTGTGTGTGTGTGCGCTCGTGTGTGTGTGCGCGCGCGCGCGTGCGTGCACATCCCAAGTCAGAACAACTTCCAGCAGTTTCTCTCCCATGGGTCCCAGAGGCTACTCAGGCTCATTAGCCAGGGTCCTGGGTGGCTCCTGGAGGAAGTGTGTCACCGAGGGGTGAGTTTTGAGGCCCAGTGTCTCTCTCCCTGCCTCTCTTTACCCTGGTGGTTGGTTGGTGTTCAGACGGAGAACATTCACATTGCTGTTGCCGAGTTGACATCTGCCATTAGTCCGGGCAGACCTATAACTACATCCTCCTGTCCCCACCATGCTTAACTTCATTTTTAGATGGGATTTTTTTGCTTTTTGTGACAGAATCTCACAAAGCATGAGGTGTACTGGCACTCACAGCATCCTCCTGTGCTAGATGGACACTACAGGCAGGAGAAGACTATGGGCTAGGAGACTACGGGTGTGAGACTACAGCTAACTCCTTTTTTTCCTGAAAAGGGTTTCATGTAGTTCAGGCTGGCCTCCAAGTCTTTGAATAAGGTTGTCCTTGAACCCTGATCTTTCCTTATCCCTTGAACCTCCTCACCCATTGAGGAGTAACTAGAATTATGGACATGTGCCACCAAGCACAACCAGCTGTCATTTCAGATTTCATTGTTTTTGAGACAGGGACTGGATATGTCATCCTTGCTGTCCTGGAACTCCAGACACCTTTCCACCTCTGCCTCCCAAGTGTTGGAATTAAAGGTCTTTTTAATTAAGTTTATTGAAACACGACTTCCCCACTCATTTATATCAGTGCACCAAGGACAATTTTGCCCTCTAGGGAAAAATCCAAAACATTTTTGGTTGTTACATTGTTTTGATATTGGAAACTGTTTTCACATTGTACCCTACCAGTGAAATCACTCACCCCCCACCCCCATTCTCCGAACCAAAGCCTTGGAGTAATTCATCTGCTTTGTTTTTGAGAGGGAAGGTCTGACTACATAGTCCCGGTTGACCTATAACTCACTACGAAGACCAGGCTAGCTTCAAGGTCTGCCCCCTGAGTGCTAGGAATAGTGGTGTTCACTACGACACTCAGCTTAATTCACCTAGAGTGAACAAAGATCATTCCACGATCAACACCCAGAACTCCAGTACTTAAAACACTTGGAACATGAGTGAATGTTCAATTAAGGCATCACATGTATGTACTTTTTCCAGTTTTTTTAAGAAGCCCCTGCTCAAGCATTCACCTTTAATCCCAGCACTTGGGAGGCAGAGGCAGGTGGATCTCTACAAGTTCGAGGTCAGCGTGGTCTACAGACTGAGTTTTTCTCCTATCTGTATTTCCCTGCATGCAGAGCCCTGCACACCCCACACTGCTGGCTAACTGACAGGCAGCAGTGTGGCCACAGTAATGGCGATTTAAAATGGGTGGGAGGGCCGGGTGCCAGGGTGGCCCAGTGGGGAAGGCACATCCCAGCATCCCCTTAGTACTCACAAGAAGGCCTCCTTCCTGCGGGATTCCTTCAGCAGCTCATCCTCTTCCGCATCATGGCTGGAAGCCGTGTGGGGTTCCGCTCTGGCACAACAGAGCAGAAGGTTAGGAGAGTCTGGAGAGCCGAAGGGGCCGGGAAGAGCCAGGGCTCGGCCTCACCTCCGGTAGGTGTCAGAGGCGGCGGCGTAGTGAAGAGCAGAGCAGCCTTTGCAGTCAGCCTCGTTGACGCCTGCCCCGGCGGTCACCAGTGTCACTGCGCACTGGTAGCTACCGTTGGCGGCTGCATAGTGCAGTGGGGTCCTGGAGGGCAGGTCACAGACAGATCAAAGGGACAGATATGGACACCACCAGCCGGTGACACCCCCTCCCCCCGTCCTCGCTCTAATGGGACATTAACTTGCCAGCCGGTGACACCCCTCCCCCCGTCCTCGCTCTAATGGGACATTAACTTGCCTCCCAAACTTGTCTCTCCTCCTCAGGTCAGCTCCACTGCTCAAAAGCAAATTAAGACATTCAACATTCCTAAAGGCGAGACCAGGCACAAGAGTGAGTGACAGCCTTCAAGCACGGCCATCAGCCTAGGGGCAGGCCGAGAGGGCCGACCATGACAGTGGGGATCCCCCGGCCCCCGCCAGCTCCCAGGACACACCCTCCAGAAGCAGCAGCATGAAGACAGGTGCGGCCAAGGTTGTCCGGGGTGTTGATGTCAAACCCAGCAGAAAGCACATGCTCATTGCTGAGCGAAGACACAATGCTGTACAGCTGACCTGGAGGAACACACCAGCCACCGTTGGCCACCGTTGGCGTCCCCGAGCCCTGAGCCGCCTCCCTCCCAGCACCCAGCACCCAGCACCCAGCACCCAGCACATACCTGAAGAAAGAAGCTTCCGGCAACAGTCCGAGAATCCGAAGAGAACAGCTAAGTGCAGGGGAAACATGTCGTGGATGCCGCGCCTGGGAGAGGTTGAGGGGCTCAGCCCTTGACCAAGGCAGGCCCAGTTACAGCACCCTGTCCGTGGCCCACCACCCTAGGGGTCAGGGTAAGAGGGCCCCAAACTTCCCTCTGTTTGACGACAACAGTACGCACAACCAGATGTGGCCCAGAAGCAGGTCAAGGGTAGCCCTGACTCACCGGGCGGTGTCCGCGCCATTGGTCATAAGAGTGCTGATGAGCAGCTCGTGTCCGTAGCGGGCAGCCACATGTAGTGGTGTGTTCCCAAATTTGTCAGCACAATCGATCTCGCTACCTGCGACAAGGATACACACACAACCCAGGCACGCCTCAGGCTTAGGTCCACTAATATGGGTTAGTGGTCACTCAAGTGCCATTTAGTGTAGGTTGGATTGAACTAAGCACTCTCCATGCATCTTTTTTTTTTTTTTTTTTTTTTTAGGAAGCCTTTGACTGAGAAAAAGAGTTCCAAATATCTATTCTGAGTAGAAGAAGGGGTGAGGGGAGGGGGGGAGGCGGTTCCTAAGCACAAAGTCTCGGGTCCATACCATTCTGGATGAGGATCTGGGAACGGGTGAAGCGGCCGTGGATGGCAGCCATGTGCAGCGGACTTTTTCCTTCTTTGCTCTGTGGAAACACGATGGTGTTTATTAAATAATGGGAATGTTATACAGTTACCCAGCCACATTCTCAAGACCCTGATAAGACCTCATCACCCCACAAGACCCGTGGTGGGTAAGCCCAGAGCTCCTCGGATGTGGCTGGAGCTCCAGAGCTACTCACATGTACCACTCCCTCTGAAGTACCTGGTAGTTGACATCAGCCCCGTTATTGACCAACAGCTCCAAGCAGAGTGCGCCATTGGTGGAGACAGCTGCCACATGCAGTGGTGTGAAACCCTTGTCATTTGGCTGGTTGACATTGGCTCCAGCATTCACGAGTTCGATGGCCACAGCATCCTGGCCCAGGTAGCAAGCGATGTGCAAAGCTGTGTTTCCAAAAGCGTTGGGCTCATCGATCTGGATTTCCAGGGGTAATCGGTATAGATTATCAGTTTAAACAAAGTTGCAAACAGCCAATTAGCCTAAGAGCCCTAGAAATCCTACTGTGTCTGCCCCATAAGATTTCTAGTCCAAAGGATAATGTTGCTATTCTATAACATAAGCCTTAATCAGACCCTTTCCCACCCTCTGACCCCCGAGACGGTGCTTATGGCTCTGACCTCAGCCCCCATCCGGAGCAAGTACTTCGCCACTTCTATCTGGCCGCTGGCCGCAGCTGTGTGCAGCAGCCCGTAGCCCTTCCTGTCTTTACAGCTGAGATCTGCTCCACGTGCCACCAGAAGTTTCAAGACCTCCAAATGCCCTAAGAAAAGGAGTGGGAGGGGAAAAAGCAAGCCTAGGGTACACCCAGAGGCTCCAGCTCCTTCCTCAGAGGCCCCAAGTATGGCAACTCCCTATGCCTGCCCTGGGAATCTTTTTTTTTTAATAATTTAATTTTATTTTTATGTGCAATGGTGTGAAGGTGTCAGATCCCCTGGAACCAGAGATACAGTTGTGAGCTGCTGTGAGGGGGCTGGGAATTGAACCCGGCCCTCTGGAAGAACAGTCAGTATTCTCAACCACTGCGCCATCCCTCCAGCCCCCTGCCTCTTGGAAGTCTTAAGCCAAATCCCTCCTTTCCTTACAGTGTCTCTCACCTAGAAAAGCTGCCCAGTGCAGTGGCTGCCGCTCCCTCTTATCGCAGACACTCAGGCTTGCTCCCTTGTTGAGGAGCAGGTTCACCGTCTGAATGAGGGATAAAAGACAGACGGGTCCACCCAAGGCAGACACACGGGTCCACCCAAGGCAGAGGCAGGGGCCGCTCACCTCCTGAAAGAGGCAGCCTGGCATCTTCGTGTGCGCAGTGTGTGTGTGTGTGTGTGTGTGTGTGTGTGTGTGTGTGTGTGTGCAGTGTGTATGTGTGTGCAGTGTGTATGTGTGTGCAGTGTGTGTGTGTGTGTGTGCAGTGTGTGTGTGCATGTGTGTGTGCAGTGTGTGTGTGCAGTGTGTGTGTGTGCAGTGTGTGTGTGTGCAGTGTGTGTGTGTGCAGTGTGTGTGTGTGCAGTGTGTGTGTGTGTGTGCAGTGTGTGTGTGCATGTGTGTGTGCATGTGTGTGTGCATGTGTGTGTGCAGTGTGTGTGTGTGTGTGCAGTGTGTGTGCACTGTGTGTGTGTGTGCACTGTGTGTGTGTGTGCGTGTGTGTGCAGTGTGTGTGTGCAGTGTGTGTGTGCAGTGTGTGTAGTGTGTGTGTGCGTGTGTGTGTGCAGTGTGTGTGTGTAGTGTGTGTGTGTGTGTGTAGGGGGGTAGCAGCTAGTGCCTCTGCTCATGGACACAACAATCAGAAGCAACAGCTCAGGAATCAAAAGATGACCCTGGATAGAGACATTCAGGGTCCCTTCTGATGCTCTGCTGACTCTAAGCATCTTCGGAGCCTGTGGAAGCGTGCTGGATAGCATGGACCTTCTCTTCATAAAGACACACAAAAACATTCCCGCCAAGCGGTGGTGGTGCACACCTTTAATCCCAGCACTCTGGAGGCAGAGGCAGGCGGATAAGAGTCTAAAACTTCAGGACAGTTTGATCTACACAGTGAAACCCTGTCTCAAAAAACCAAAACAAAACAAAAAAATTCCCATGGAATCTCAAAAGGTCCTTCTGAAGTCCAAGTTGAATGTCAGGATAAGTATTGACACTTGCCCGCAACACCTAGTACTTGGGCAAGAAGACTGCCACAAGTTCGAGGCTGCCTCGAAATAAAATGTAACAAGAGGATGGATGCAGATGTAAGTTGGGCAGTTCAACACTCACCATAGCACTAGGAAGCAAAAGAATTTCAATCTATGGGTTGAGAGTGCAGCCCTTACTAAGCATGTGTAACAAGGAAGTTCAATAAAATCTCATTGTAGGCTGGGGATGGTGGTGCACACCGTAAATCCCAGCACTCAGAAGGTAGAGGCGGTTAGACATAGGTGAGTTCAAGTTCCAGCCTGGCCTAATCTACACAGCAAATGCCAGGCCAGCCAAGCATACATAGTAAGGACCCTGTGTCGAAAACAGACTAAACAGAAACGCACACACAGATCCTCAATCTACTGCAATCATTCGCTTGGTGCTTAAGCCCAAATGTTAGTGTAACTATCGGAACTCCTCCTGGCCCAGGAGGAAGCGTGGGGAGGGCAGGGGAGACGTGCATGGACTGGGACCATCCTCACCTCCAGATGCCCACTGTGCACGGCATGGTGCAGAGCACTGCGCCCGCTCCTGTCAGCCACATTGAGGCTGCTCAATAGGGGTGCCAGAGCCTCAGCACACTTGGTGGCCCGGTTGGCAGCAGCCACATGCAGTGGAGTCTGCCACAGCTTGTCCCGGGCATTCACATCAGCTGAATGTGCCAGTAGCAGTCCCAGCACCTTCTGTGGAGGGCAAGGGACAAGAGAAGGGGGCAGGAAGTAAGGTTAACAGGAAGCAGGAGGGGCTGGCGTGGCCCATCATCCCCCGCCCAGTGTCATTTCCTCTACACCACCCAGTGTCTCCAAACCTGACCTCAGGACAGCTTCAACATCCTTCCTTGGCTGAGGGAAACACAGCTCTCTTCCTCAAGCCACCTGGCATCTATCACCCTCCAACCCAGCTCCTAAAAATCTTCACTCACACCCATCCACCCGAGATAAACCCACACACCCCCAAGCCTACTTCCAGGGAAAACAGACGCCCCCACTATATTAATGGCAAAAAAAAAAAAAACCTTCCCTTTATCCCTTCCATAGACATCAAAAATCATTTGTCTATTACCCCAAACAACAACATACTGGATCCTCTCCAAAATCCAGGCGAAAATGCTCCTCCTCTTAAAACACTTCAAACCTCAGGGCCTCCCCCACCGCAGCCCCCCAAGAGCTGGCGCTAAAGAAGGGATGGGGGATCCAAGAAGGGACTGTCCCTGTCTTCAAGGTTGATGGCGCCATAGCACAGGAGTCCGCAAAAGAGTTTGGCCCCTTACGTAGTCAACTTAAATGTGACACAATGGTCACTACTGCCCACCCCATCACTACGAGAAATCTTCATGCTCACAGGGGGACCAGACTTAAGGTGGCCCCGAGGGAGGGATGACTCACTCGGGCCTGGCAGCAGGGGCCCCGCAGTCTGCCAGCCTAGTGTTAAAGCTCTCTCTGACGTCACATTAGCTGGCAGCACTCAGCCCCCCTTACCAGCCAGTTCTAGGGGCAGGAAGGAGGGGCCAAAGTCTGGTCTCCTCCCTATGTGGGGCAAATAGTCTGCAGGGCAGAGCTGAGTTTCTCTAGCCTTCCAACCCATCCTTTTTGAAACGGTGAACAGAGGTGGGGTCCGTACCTCGTTTCGGGAGGCAGCGGCACGATGAAGAGGGGTCAGCCACAGTGTGTCCTTAGCGTTGACATTAGCACCTGTGTGGATACAATTTCCCATGTTGTTAGGGTTTGGGGGTGGAGGGGGCAGTAACGGCCGCAGTGGGGGACCTGAACGGACAGAGAGCCAGCAAGCAACCCTTGGGTATGAAGAGACTTCACCCCTCCCTAGATGCCACACCTTTCCAGCTCCTCACTTTTACCTGACATCAGTAGCAACTGGAGGATGGGGACATCGCCTACGTAGGCAGCAGCATGCAACGGGGTTCGCCTCTCTTGGTCCTGGAAAAGCGAAAGAGAAGCGGCTGCAGAGAGAAATTACCCTGGACCCTGGTTCAAGTATGAGAAGCCCCAATCGCTTCCTGTAGGTTCTGCAGGGTCTTAAGTCCCCATACAGAGGGTTTCCAAAGCCAGCATCCTGGGAGGGTGGAGTCAGGGCCACCGACCGAGAAGCCTGCTCCTCCTTCCCTTCCCGTAGGAGTGGGGGCGCTGCAGACCCCGAAGGCTGAGAGAGCACCGTTTTTCTTTTTTCTTCTGGGGATCCCCAGAACCCGCTGGTGGGTGCTCCACGCCTGGCCAACTTCAAACGCGGGGCAGGCTGTCCCTCCTTTCTGAGAGGGAAAGAGCTGCAGTTTCACCGGAGCGGAGGGGAAGCGGAGCCGCCCCACTAGCGGGGAGGGGGTCCCGAACCCCGGAGCCCGGAGCCCGGATCGCGGCTCGCCGTCCTCCCCGCTCCCAACTCACCAGCACATTGATGTTCTCCTTCTGCGAGAGGAGGGAACGCACTTCCTCCACATCTCGGCTAAAGATGGCCTGGACCAGGGGCGGCTGCGGGGAGAGCCAGCTTTCAGGCAGCGGGCCCGAGCCGCACGGCGCCGGGAGGTGGGGGAGCTCGCAGGCTGGGTCGGGGGATGCAGGGAGGGGGCGTCGCTCCAGGGGCTCGGCCACGGGCTCCGGCGATGCCTGCGGCGCCCCCCGCCGGTCGCCAGGCCCCCAAGGACACCGGCTCCGCGGAGGGGAGCGCGGCGTGGGGCGCGGCGGGGGCCGCGGGAACCCCGCGCTCGGGCCCAGCCTAGGCCGCACATCCCCGGGCTCGCGTGGCGGCGGCGCCGGGCCTGGGAGGAGGACGTGGGGAAGGGCGGGAGGGCTGACCTGGTCCGTGATGCTGAGGATCCCCATGGCCCGGCGCAGGCTCCGTCCGCATCGAGCTCGCGGCGGCGGCGGCGGCGGCAGCGGCGGCGGCGGCGGCTCCACCGGGGACACGGGGCGGCCCAGGCGGCGGCTGCGGCGGCCCAGGCGGCGGCGGCGGCGGCGGCTGCGGGGAGAGGGCGGCCCCGCCTACCGGGGGGCGGGCGAGCGGGAGCCCGCAGCGCTCCCTGGCGGCGAACCCGCGCCGGGCCTCGGGCGCTCGCGGCGCTCCCGGCGCTGGCGGCTCCGGCGCCGGCTCCTCCGCTGCAGCCCGCGGGCGGCCCGACAGGTCCCCGGCTGGGCCACGGCGCGAGCTCGGCCCCGCGCCCCAAGCCCGGGAGCCGCCTGCCGGCCGGAGAGCCGCACGCACACGCGCGCCCCGTGCTCCGTGCGCTGGGCAGAGAGAAAAGCGCGAGGCTGCCAACTGCAGAGAAACCGAGCGAGGCGGCCGCTCCTGGAGGCCGAGAGCACACAAGGCCAACAGTGCGGGGCTGCCCCACTGCCAGGCTAGGGTAGTGACTCCCCCGGGAAGAAGGGCTCACCCGTCAGTGAAGAAAGGGGAGAAGAGGGGAAGGAAAGCGGGGCTGGGACAGGCGGGGACGGCTTGTAAGACAGAACTCCAAGCCGGGCATGAACCATACCTAAAATCCCTGCACTCTGGAAACTGAGGCTAGCCTTGTGTTCAAGAACGGTCTGGGCTTGCTTCCTTTCTGTTGCCATGATAACACCGACCAAAAACGACTACAGGCAGCAGAGGGTTTATTTCATCTTACACGTCCAGGGAACAGTCCTTCCTCGAGGAAACTAGGGCAGAAACTGAGGCAGGAGCTTGCTGGCACAGGGAGCCCCGGAGTGGAATGCGGCTTGCAGCCTCCCTCGGGCTTATCTAGATTTCTTATCAGCTCCAGGACCACCTGCCCAGGGATGGTTCCACCCACAGTGGGCTGGGCCCTCCCACTCAATTAGCAGTTAGCAAATGGGAAAGTGTTGGGGCTGGAGAGGCGGTTCAGCTAGTCAAGAGCTCTGACTACCCTTCCAAAAGACACAGGTTCGATTCCCAACACCCAGCCACCTAGCACCTCAGAGCTGTTTTATAAGGCCAATGCTAGATAATTTGGTTGGCTTCGGGCCTCTCTGGTTACCGGGTATGAACTTGGTGGAGACCTAGTTATGCAGCTAAAACATCCATACACGTAATAAAAGTTTTTAAAGTTACATTTAAAAAGAAATGCCCCTGACATTCTCACATTTCCTTCCTTCCTATCTTTTTTCCCTCTTTCTTTCTTTTTTTTTTTTTTCTGAGACAGGTTCTCACTATGATGTATCCCTGGTTGTCATAGAACCCAATATATAGACAAGCTGGCAACTACCCGCAAAGATCTGCCTGCCTCTGCTTCCTGAGTGCTGTGATTAAAACCATGTGCCACATCTTCCCAGATGCAACAATTATCAGACTAGTAGGTAAAGGTACTTGTGGCCAAGTCTAAGAACCTGAGTTCAACAGCTGGGCCCCACATGGTAGGAGAGAACCACATCCAAAACTTGTCCTCTGGCCCTCACAGGCATGCTTTGACACAAAGCACCCCTTCCCCCAATACCTGCAGTCCCAACATCTTCTGGTCTTCATGGGCTCCTGTACATTTATGATGTGCATAAACTCACAAAGGCTCATCAAACACATACACATAAATAAACCTTTCAGACTGTTTGCCTAGTATGCACAACACTCTGCCTTAGACAATTCTTCCATTGAGATACCTACCGTCTTCCCAGATCACTCTGGGTTGTGTCAAGTTAACAATAAAAACAAAACAATACTGGGCATTGGCGGTGCACAACTTTAATCCCAGCACTCGGGAGACAGAGGCAGGTGGAGCTCTGTGAGTTCAAGGCCAGCCTGGTCTACAGAGTGAGTTCCAGGACAGGCACCAAAGCTACAGAAAAACTCTGCCTTGGGGAAAAAAAAGAAAGGAAGGAAGGAAGGAAGGAAGGAAGGAAGGAAGGAAGGAAGGAAGGAAAAGAAAACATACTTGCTGGCTCCTGTGTAGCTGCTGACAACTGTCTGCAACTTTAGTTTTTGGAGATTTGATACCTTCTGACCTCTTCAGGCACTAACTACATACACGTGGTGCATATACAAACATGCAGGAAAGCACTCATACACATGAAATAAAAATAAGCAAGTTTTTAAATTATTATTATTTTAAAAACAGGGTTTCTCTGTGTAGCATTTTGTAGATCAGGCTGGCCTTGAATTCAGAGGTCCGTCTGCCTCTGCCTCCCTAGTGCTGGGATTAAAGGCATGCACCACCACTACCTGGATTTTTAAAATATCACTTTTAAAGATGTATTTATTTATGTATTTTATGAGTGCTCTGTATGTATGTATGTCTGCATCTCAGAAGAGGGCATTGGATCCTACATGGACGGCTGTGAGCCACCATGTGGTTGCTGGGAACTGAACTCAGGACCTTTGGAAGAGCAACCAGTGCTCTGAACCACTGAGCCATCTCTCCAGCCACTAAGACAATTATTTTAAAATAAAAGAGGCTAGGGTTAGTTGGGCAGAAGTGGCACATGTCTTTGGAGGCGAGGCAGAGGCAGGTGGATCTCTGGGAGTTTAAGGCCAGCCTGGACTAGGGATTGAGTTCCAGGACATCCAGGGCTGTTACACAGAGAAACCTGTCTTGAAAAACAAAACACAAAACAACAACCAAAAGCAAGAGGCTAGGGTTGTGATTCAATTGGTAGACTATTCCCAAGCAAGCATGGAGCCTCTGGTTCAATCTTTACAGCGCCGCACAGAACTGGTTGGGGGGCGGGGTGTCCACCTGTAATCCCAACCACTCAGGAGCGGAAGCAGGCACGGATCGCACGTTTTAGTTCTGTAGAAGCGACAGACTTGCTTTCAGGGTTAGCCTGGACAACTAGTGAGGCTATGTCTAAAGAAAAAAATAAAACTAAATTAACAGAGGGCCGAGAGAGCTGAAAAGACAGCGTATTAAGAGAGTTAAAAAGACAGCGTATTAAGAGAGAGTTAAAAAGACAGCGTATTAAGAGAGTTAAAAAGACAGCGTATTAAGAGCGTTAAAAAGACAGCGAATTAAGAGAGCTGAAAAGACAGCGTATTAAGAGAGCTGAAAAGACAGCGTATTAAGAGCGTTAAAAAGACAGCGAATTAAGAGAGCTGAAAAGACAGCGTATTAAGAGCGTTAAAAAGACAGCGAATTAAGAGAGAGTTAAAAAGACAGCGTATTAAGAGAGCTGAAAAGACAGCGTATTAAGAGCGTTAAAAAGACAGCGAATTAAGAGAGTTAAAAAGACAGCGTATTAAGAGAGTTAAAAAGACAGCGAATTAAGAGCGTTAAAAAGACAGCGAATTAAGAGCGTTAAAAAGACAGCGTATTAAGAGCTCACGTTCTTGCAGACTAGAGTTTGTTCCCAGTACCACATTGATGGCTCACAACCACTTGTAATTCCAAGGAATCTGATGCCCTCTTCTGGACCACTGTATGTACTGGCATCCCAGTACATACATGTGCCTCCCCATCCCCCCCTCCTAAACACACAACATACACAACATATACCCAAATAAAAATAAAACCGCTTTTTTTTTTTTTTTTTTTTTTTTTTTTTGGTTTTTCAAGTCAAGGTTTCTCTGTGGCTTTGGAGCCTGTCCTGGACTAGCTCTTGTAGACCAGGCTGTCCTCAAACTCACAGAGATCCCCCTGCCTCTGCCTCCCCTCCCGAGTGCTGGGATTAAAGTCCTATGCCGCCGCCACCCGGCAATAAACAGATCTTAACAACAGGAAATAGAGGGCTGAGGATATAGCTAAATGTTAAAGGGTTCAGACAAGATGTCTCAGTGGATAAAGCACTTGTCACCACATTTTATGAGCTGAGTTTAATCCCTGAAACCCGTTGGAAGAGGAGACCCTCCAAACCACTACACACAGACTGTGGCACAGACACAGCAATCGAATGCTATGTGTACACACAATAAGTAAGTAAATAAATAAATAAATGTAAAAACGGTTGGGTTTTGGCCAGGCAGAAGTGGTGCTGGCCTTTAATTCCAGCACTGGGGAATCAGAAGCAGGCAGATCCCTGTGAATTCCAGGCCATCCTGGTCTACAGAGAAGATTCCAGGGCAAGCAACAAAGCTACAAGAAAACCCTGTCTCAAAAACAAAACAAAACAAAAAAAAAAAAAACGGTTGTTGTTGTTGTTGTTGTTTGTACGAATGATCGAGTGCTTGCCTGGAGTGTGTGAAGTCTTAGGTTTGATCCACAGCTCTACAAGCTGAAAAAGAAAAGTAGCGCACACCCAAAACATAATGTTGTTTGTTGTCGGTTAGTTGGTTTTCTAAGCCTTGAAATCAGCGTCTGGGACAGGCACTTTATATGTGAGCAGGAGGCCGGAGGAGGAGAGAGAAGTTGAACTTAGCTGAAGGTCAGTCACATGGATGCTATTGCTTTAGGGGGCCGTTGGGTGCTAGCTTGGCCGTGGGGTGTGACGGGCCTTCCAGGAAGGGCTGAGCTATGAAGGACCCAAAGTGGACGAGAGGAATACACACCCTCCACTGCCCAAAATAGCTCTCAGTAACCTGAGGAAGGGGTTGAGCCAGAGTCACGTGCCGAGGTCTGGCTCGGGAGTGTAGGTGACAGAGGCAGACTGGGTCTCTGGGCAGCTGGAAGGAGGAAGGGCTGGAGGTTAGTCAGTCTGTACTGATATTCAGAGCCAGAACGAGGACTTCCCAGTAAAGCAGTAAAGGAAACGATTTAGTAACACTGACACGTGAAGTGAAACCAAGGCAAGAGAACGAAACTACTGACAGAGACCACATTGGCTGGGGATGCAGGAGGATCTCTGTGAGTTCAAGGCCAGCCTGGACGAGTTCCAGGACAGGTTCCAAAGCTACACAGAGAAACCCTGTCTCAGGAAAGAAAAAAAAGGGGGGGGGGCACCTGTGAACACAGTGGAACTTGCTGGGGATGGTGACACAGACCTGTGATCCCAGCCCTTGGGAGGCAGAGCTAGGAAGGTCAGGAGTTTAAGGTCAGCCTTGGCTACAAGGACAGGTCAGGCCAGCTTGTTCCAAAACCAGAAATGGTTGGAGGTGGAGGGTCACCATTTAGGAGTGCTTATAACCATCTGAGGGCCTACTGTCTGGCCTCTGTGTGTGTGTGTGTGTGTGTGTGTGTGTGTGTGTGTGTGTGTGTGTGTGTGTGAGAGAGAGAGAGAGAGAGAGAGAGAGAGAGAGAGAGAGAGAGAGAGAGGGAGGGAGGGAGGGAGGGAGGGAGAGAGAGAGAGCCCATGTGCCCATACATTCAGCCAAAACACACCTATGCACACAAAACGTTAGAAATAATAAATTAGGTAACTCCAGGCTCGCTCTCCCCCCCCTGTTTCTTCCTTCCCACCCTCTCCTCTTTTTTTTTTTCCTTTGTTTTTTTCTAAGACAGTCTTACTCTGTAGCCCTAGATGGCTTCAAACTCACGATGTAGCCTAGATTGGCCTCAAATTTAGCCTGAGTTCTGAGATCCCAGGTGTGCAGAATCAAGCCTGACCTGCCTTGTTTTCTTTAGACTGGTTTTCATTTTTGCCATGTGACAATAGGTCCCCAGACCTCAGCACTACCAACTCCATGATGGAAGTACCTACCGTTCAGGCCATAAAAGTTAGCACATAGGCAGTTTATCTGCCAAAACAAAAGGAAAAAAAGAAAAAAAAGAAAAACCAAAAAGAAAACAAAACAAAAACAAAAAACCAAAAACAAACACCTAATCCGTCAGAGTCCACAGTTCTGGGAAAGTCCCTAAATGTACTAACCTTGCCTTTTGGTTTCTGTAACTCTGCTTCTGGACAACGGCTCTTGTTAACTGAAGCATGCCAACCAGGATGTTTCTTTCGAATGAGAAAGACTCAGGGCTACGCTGGGATCCTGAACACTCACCATGGTTGCCAGGTGGCTAAGGAAGACTCCCCTATTGGTTTACACCATGTCTGAGCAGCCTCCTCTGGGGCCCCCACAGCAGTAACGAAGACTCAGTATATATCCCTAAACTATGCCAATGGTCAGTGAGTAGAAACTTAGGGATTTTAAAAGTGTGATGGGCAGGCACGGCTTTAGCCCCAGAACTTGGGAGGCAGCACAGACAGATCTGTGGGAGTTTGTGGCTAGCCTGGCCTACATGGGAAGTCCCAGGGCAGCCTGGAATATACAGTGAGAAGAACCTGTCTCAAAACAAATGAGTTATAGCCAAGCATCATATACATTGATCCCCATGTTCAGGAGGAGTATCAGGAGTTCAAGGCCAGCCTTCATCACACAACGAGTTTGAGAGGAAAGCCTGAGCTACACGAGGCCCTCTGTTTGAGTGTGACTTGTAAGTTTCGGCTAGTGTCTCATTCTGAAATGTTTATAACCGAGGAAAACATAGCAAGCACATGGAACAATAAGGAAATATAGGGTGCATGCTTGTGTACATGGAATTCAGTATTCAGGGTACCACTGACCTGGGGTCAAGACAGTCGAAGTTCTTACAGGAAGTTATTGGCGTAGAATGGAGGAACTCAGCAAGAGGTAAAGAGAGCAAACTAGGCAAGGATTAAAGGGAAGTAATTAGCTATTTAATTAGTTGAAGAAACAGCAAGCAAATTGGCTTTGTAGGGCTACTGGACCTCGGGGATCCCGAAGTAGTTAGCTCTCGGGTAAGGCAGAGTGTCAGTGAGGTCACAGTTAATTTCTCTCTTCTACTACTCAACTTCAAGCAGCTGTCCCCTACGTCAGAGGAGGCAGGTCCAGACCAGAGAGTGACTCGGGAAGGAGCAAGCTGCCTTCAAGGTCATGTGCCATCAGGACTCCACATTGGAACTGGATATAGGAGGAGATGTGGGGAAGGGAAGGGGGTGAGAGCAGGGCAGGCCCTCCCTGCAGGCCTAGAGGGAAAGGTGTGAGGAGAGGACCAAGGTTAAGTCGTCCTGCGTCTGTAGTTCCATGCCCCAGGATGGTGGAAGAAAAGGCATAGAAGGGAAGAGACAAAACACACATTTGGTCATAAAAAAAAAGAAAACAACTCTTTATTAAGTGTGTGGATGTGGTGTGGATGTGGTGGTGTGTTTGTGTGTGTGGTGTATATGTGTGTGTGAGGTGTGCGTGTGTGGTGGTGAGTGTGTGTGTGTGTGTGTGTGCGCGTGTGCGTGTGCGTGTGCGTGTGTGTGTGTGTGTGTGTGTGTGTTTAGGTCAGAGAAGGTTCTTTCCATGGGAGGTCCCAGGGATTGAACTCACACACTGCTTGGCAGCAAGCACCTTTACCCACTGAGCCATCAGGCCGGCCTCACCTTGAGTAAAAGCATTAGACTGCATCACAGCACAGCTCTGATTGCCTGTCTTCTCCCTGCCACCAGTCCACAGCATTAATACAGCAGAAGGGTTTGCTCTGTGACAGTCCCCTAAATTCATCCTCAATAGCTCGTGCACTCATCTAGGTCTAGGCTCTAATGTGTAGCTTGTTTCTCTCTTTTTTTCCTCTGTTCTTAATATGTATGCATGCATTGCTCTGCCTGCAGGCCAGAAGAGGGCGCCAGACCCATGACAGATGGCTGTGAGCCACCATGTGGTTGCTGGGAACTGAACTCAGGACCTCAGGAAGAACAGTCAGTGCTCTTAACCACTGAGCCATCTCTCCAGCCCGTTTGCTCTGACTTTTACCAAGAGCAACTGTTTTCTCCTTTAATCGTGGGAGGTAGTAAGTGGTGTTCACTGTTGGGCTTTGCCTGTGATGTACACGTTTTCCCAGACACTAACCGCTCTTTCTCTAAAAGAGTAAAGAGTTGTGGTGGCTCAAGTCTGTAACCCCAGCAGCCGAGAGGAAGAGAGCATCTCCAAGAGTTTGGTCTGGTTTGAGCCTGGGGCTTGCCTCAATGTAGACCTGTCTACTCTAAAACTGGCTGTGTAGCCCAGGCAGGCTAAAACTTGTGGCGAGCCCCCTGCCTCGGCCTGCGACCCCTTTTCACGGACATTAAGGGGAAATTTCTGTCCTGGGGACGTCCATGAAGGAGGACTGCAAATCCAAGGCCAGTCCAGGCTAAGGCGCTCGCGTAGAGCAACCAGAGGGGGAGGAAGGAAGAGAGAGGAGGGAGTGTAGAGCGAGGGGAGGGGCAACTATTCAAGTCAGCGCTGAGCTTGCAAGGGTGATACCCTTTTCCAAAGCTGTCAATCACCGCGGAGGGCCCCGGGATGAGCAGAGCCTCCCGCTCCAACTCTCTAGCGGGCTCGCAGAGACGCTCCTCGGCACAACCACAGACATCCGCCGTCGACACGCCCACGACGTCGCCTCTGCGCCTACGTATCAGGTCCTGTGACCGCGGACTCGCCAAGTAGTTTGTGCCAGGCGACCTCGCTACCCCCCAGCCATCCCGGCAGCTCCTCAGACGCGCACCCGGCGCCCTTTCTTTCTCTGCAGAGGTGTCAAAGAAACTACATCTACCGACAGGCAGCGTCGGGGCCCTTCCCCTTCCTCCCTCGCTCTCCCGATCCCCCGGGCAGCAGTGACGTGAGGGGACCCGGAGCTGCGGTCAGTGCGAGCGAGCGAGCCGGAGCGGGGCGAAGGCAGCCGGAGCGCGCCCGCCCTGCGCGCCCTGCCCGCCCTGTGCGCCCTGCGCGCCCGGCCCGCCCGGCCTCCCGTCCTCTCCGCAGCTCGCCCGCCGCCGGGGGCCCGGGCTGAGCCCGGGACGGGCGCGCGCATGGCCTGTGCGGGCGCGCGGAGGCTCCCGGCGCCGACGCGCGCGGCCGCCCGGAGCTGCGCCGGCTTCTCGCTCCGCCCGGGCGCGCGCGCGGTCCCGCCCCCGCCCCCCGGTGCTCCGCGGCCGCCGCGGCCAATGAGGTGAGAGGCGGGCACGGGCGCCCGTGCGCTCCGGGCCGGAGCGGGGTGGGGTCCCCGGCCGCGGCGCCTGGGGCCCGGGGCTCTGCGGCGGAGGGCGGGCGGCAGGGCCCGGGGAGGGCGGTGCTGGCGCCCCGCGAGCCCTGCGGACACCGGTGCCGCGCTCGGCTCGGGGTGGCTGCGTGCCGGCCACGTCTCGGCCCCCGCGGGCGCTCCCGGCCGCACCGTGCGGATAGGGGCGCCCGAGTTTGCCTGCCTGCGGCGGTCGCGTTGCCCCAAAGGCAGCTGGCACTTGGGACGCGTCCTCCTGCTCCCCATCCCCACCCCTGGCCCTGTCCTCAGCCGCCCTCGACCTTTCGCACTCGTGACTGCCTGGCCTGGCCAGCCGGCCGGCCCCGCTCGCTGTAGCAGGTGCTGGGGGAGAAAAGCTTGCCCGAACGACCTTCCTGCTCCGTGAAGCATCCTCCTTCCCCTTCACCTGGAATTGGCTGGATACAAAAAAAGAATCGTGACGCTGCCTCTCCTTTCCTTTTTGGCGCTAGGTTTCTGATCTCCTGTAACCTCCTCTTGCCCCGCGCTGCCCAGGTCTTGGCGGCCGAGGCTGGCCTACCTCCCTGTCGTTCCTTTATGGGCTTTGCTGCCCCCTTCGCCAACAAGCGGAAGGCTTACTCGGAGCGTAGGATCATGGGGTGAGCATCCTTCTCTTCCACTCCAAATAGACAACCGTGTGCCAAGAGTGCGTAAGCCGGGTCGTGCTGGGTCACCCGGCTCCCCAGCAGTGTTGTTGCTGCCAGCCTCCGACCTAAATCTCCCTCCTGGGCTGCTACCCACGTGCGTTACATGAATCTAGAATTGCGTTCCCTCGTAGAAACGAATCAAAACCACGGGGTAGTTGAGTGTGGTGGCACTGGTCTGTAATCTCAGCTTTGGAGGCCTAAAGCTGGATTGCAAACTGGGTTACAAAGTTACCAGAGTCTGTGTCATACATATTACACACATGTATTTGAGACAGGAGCCCGTGCAGCCTAGCTTGGCCTTGAACTGACATATAGTCAGGGTAACTTTGAACTTCTAAGCATCGTGCCTCCACCTCCCTAGAGCTGGGATTACAGGCATATGCCATGCTAGTTGCATACAGCGTTGAGCCTTGAGCTTGTTAAGAAACAACTTCCCAGCTTTTTCTTGTTCGTTTGTTGAGACAGGGTTTCTCAGTGTAGCTTTGGAGCCTGTCCTGGAACTCACTCTGTAGATCAGGCTGGCCTCGAACTCACAGAGATCCACCTGCCTGTGCCTCTCAAGTGCTGGGATTAAAGTTGTGTGCAACCACAACCCGGCCGGCACCTCTCTCTCTCTCTCTCTCTCTCTCTCTCTCTCTCTCTCTCTCTCTCTCTCTCTCTCTCTCTCTCTCTCTTTCTGAGACAGAATGTCATTATGCATCTCCCTGGCTGTTCACCTTGGAACTATATAGACCAGGTTGGCCTCAAACTCAAGAGATCCATCTGCTTCTGCCTCCTTAGTGCTGGGTGCTGGGACTGAAGGCTTGTACCACTATGCCAGGGTCCTTTTTTTTTTTTTTTTTTTTTTTTTTGAGACAAGGCCTTATTATGTAGCCCTGGCTGGCCTGGAACTCACAGAGATCCAATGGCCTCTGCTTCCCAAACTCTGAGATTAAACGAATGTACCATCATGCTTAGCTATAACAACAACAACAAAAAGCTTTTACAGATTTAAACTATAGAGACTGGAAAGTTGGCTCAGTGGTTAAGAGTGCTTGATTCCCAGCCTGACATGGAGGTTCACCACCACCTCACACACCAGCACACATGCAATGCACATGTGTATGTCGTGCACACATGTGCATGCATGCAAAGAATCCAGACACAATAAATACTAAAAATAATCCTAAGAAATTTAACTATGGAAAAAGCTGGTTGGTGCTGGAGAGATGGCGTAATGATCAGGAGCCTGTGCGGCTGAGTTCAGCTCCTAGCACCTACATCGTGTGGCCTGAGTCTCTAGCTGCAGAGGATCTTGTGTCCTGCTCTGCACTGTGGGCACACGCACTCCATAACTAATTGTGCACGCTCGCTCACAACCTTCGCACTCTGGAGGCTGAGGAAGGAGGATCTGCTGCCAGTGTCAGTCAGTCCACTAACAGCAGCACAGGCTACACAGCCACACCTTAGTTAAAACGGGTGGGGGGGGGGCTGGTGGATGACTGTGGGGGAGAGGGCACTGCCTGCCAAGATTAACTGAGCTTGATCCCCTGGATCTACACGGTGGAAGGGACAGGCAACCCTTGGGGGTCTCTGACCTCAGCTGCACGCAGGAACTCACAGGTAGATGTAAAGTACTATTTCATTATTTGTGTCAGGTCTCTGTGTAACAGCCCTGGATGCCTTGGAGCTCACTGTAGACCAACCCACCTTCAGAGTGCTGGCTGTCATTAAGGGAATGTGCCCAGCCAGAATAGCTATTTTGGGGCCCGTGTTACTTACTAGCTGCTAGGTTGAATGGGTTAGCAGTCCTAACTGCTGAATTACAGGGAGTAATTACTGCCATACCCATTTACTTATTTACGAAGTTTAATTACGTGTAGCTGTATGCGGGTGTGCACGTACATGAGAACAGGTGTCCTCAGAGACCAGAGTTACTTGATCCTGCTGGAGGTTGGAGTTAGGAAGGTTGTAAGCTGTGGGATCAAACCTGGGCCCTCTGAAAGAGCAGCTAGTGTTCTTAGCCAATCTCGCCACCTATCTGGACACACGAATGAATGTGTCTCATTTAGTTTCTCACGAGCACATAAGTATTATTTGCTCCAGTGTATTACAGACAAGAAAGCAACAGCGACACAGGTGATTTACCTGAGGCCGCACTATTGAGAAGTTGTAGTGTTTGCAGCACTGTGAGTTTAAGATCAGCCTGGGATACACAACACCATTTTCTTTTTAAAAATCCAGTAAAGGCTCAGCAGGTAAAGGCACTTGCCACCAGGCCTGAAGACAGGCTTAAGCTGGATTCCTGAAATCCACAAGGATGGAAGGGGTACTGCTTTTTATCTGATGTTTTATGGTGCATGTTCCATGCAAACACACAAAGTTAAGCTTTTCTCTGATCTCTATGTATGTTCCATGTATACACACAGGAAATCTTAAAAATGTAAAAAAAAATAATATGAGATTTGACTACCAGTAAAACTGACATCTATAGCCTCTATTGAGATAAGTATCATACAGGTTTCTCTGCCTGGGTTCCCGGCTTGTGGGGTCAGTGGTGAGGACGTTGAGCCAGCTGGCAGCTCCTTGTCCTTGCTTTATTCCTCTTGTCCTAGGTACTCGATGCAGGAGATGTTTGAGGTGGTGTCCAACGTCCAGGAGTACCGGGAGTTTGTGCCGTGGTGTAAAAAGTCGCTGGTTGTGTCCAGCCGCAAGGGTCACTTGAAAGCACAGCTGGAGGTTGGGTTCCCGCCTGTCTTGGAACGTTATACCTCTGCAGTCTCCATGGTCAAACCGCACATGGTCAAGGTAAAGCCGTTCTGGGAGGGATTCGGGGTGCTTTGTCCCTCAGCAGTTTCATACTCAAGGTTTATGTTGGCCTTTTCTGAAATCACTTGCTTTCTACGTGTCAGATATTAAGCAAATGTAACATTAAAGGGAAGGGAAATCACTTTTATTTTGGGTGGTGGTGCTGGGCCAACCCAGGGCTTCATAGGTACCACACACGTACTTCTACCAAGGTAAACCCTCTAGCTCAGTGGCTTCAACCTTCCCAACACTTCTACCCTTTAACACAGATCCTTATGTTGTGGTGACCCCCAATCATAATATTCTTTGTTTTAAAAATATTTTATGTGTATTAGTGTTTTGTCTACACTGTGTGAGGGTCCCACATACCCTGGGACTGGAGTTACAGACAGCCGTGAGCTGCTGTGTGGGTGCTGGGAATTGAACTGGGTCCTTTGCAAGAGCAGTCACTGCTCTTAACCGCTGATGCCAACTCTCCAGCCCCAATTGTTCTTCATAACTGTAATTTTGCTGCTGTTATATGTCATAATGTGAATACCCATGTTCTCTGATGGTCTTGGGCGGGCAACCCACAGGTTGAAAACTGGTGTCTAGCTCCTTAACGATGGGAGTTAACTAGCCAATTGTATCCTGTTGTAGGCTGTTTGCACTGATGGCAAGCTTTTCAACCACTTGGAGACTATTTGGCGATTCAGCCCTGGTATCCCTGCCTACCCTCGAACCTGCACTGTAGACTTCTCGGTGAGTCCGGGTTTACACAGACCTGGGACCAGGCATGAGGGTAAAATTGAGCACTAAACACCTCAAGTCCATACGTATACAGAGGTCTGTCGCTATCAGATTTGAATTTCACTCAGTTCTTACAAAGTTGGGGTTTGTAAGTAGTAGTTAGTGCCTGGAGGGTGGTGAGAAGGCAGTGTACATCAGTATCCTTGATACTTGAAGGTACAACGTGGCCTTCAAGTTCCTGATTGTCTCATGTGCATTTCCAGATTTCCTTTGAATTTCGTTCTCTGCTGCACTCCCAGCTGGCGACCATGTTTTTTGATGAGGTTGTCAAACAGAATGTGGCTGCCTTTGAGCGCCGAGCAGCCACCAAGTTTGGCCCAGAGACAGCCATCCCCCGTGAGCTGATGTTCCACGAAGTGCACCAGACTTGAGGCAAAGGGCAGTCCCCACGCCTCCACCCCTCTTCCCACCCACTTTTTATTTATTTGGTTTGGCTCTTGCTCAGAGAGGTCCAAGTTTCACCTCTCTATTCTTTCTTCCTAAACCTGGCTGCATGCTGGCTGGACGTGTGGGAAAAGATAGCAGATATGGAAGTGAGATACACAGGAGCTCTCGGAAAGCCTCATCCGGCAACGGCCGGTTCACACCCAATAAAAACCAGGGCTGTAGTTGTCCCTGGGCCAGGACAAGAAACCTTAATACCCAGTCAAGCGAATCTAGTAACTTCCTCACACAGAGGTACTGGCTGGCAAGTAACTTTTACCCTGCTAGGATTTCTCAGGAGGAAATAAAGGCAACCTGCCTCAGCCTAGGAACCGTCCATGAGTCTGACAGAAGGGAGGAGCTGCGTCACCATGGGTGACAGAGCAGAGCAGAGTCCCTTCAGAGTGTTGTCTGTACTCTTGGATGCACCTTCCTCTTCCATGTGGCCTGAGTTTTTATAAAACTTCAATAAATGGTGGCAGTGTGAATTTGTCTTTTTCTTTTCTGTACTGTTGGGGGGGCATGGGAGGCACGGGATAACATAATACAGAGGGGAAGACAGTCATAACTTCCGTCCCCGTGGGAGTAAAGGTGCAAGAAGACAGCCTCTTGGACGTAGCGTCCCTCCTAACTATAGTAGCACGCCCTGTATATGCCAGGACCCACTACCTACCCTCTTGTCTGTCTATAGATTTCAGCAGGAGTCTCAGGACAGATTCATGCGGTCTTAGACCTCCTGTATCTGACGCCCCCAGGGCCACCCCTTAAGGAAACGGTGAAGGACACAAATTTGCTGCAGGCGCCCCCTAGTGTCTGTTTGGACCCAGCGGCCACTTTCCATTTGCCCTTGTTCCTTTCACCCAGTGGGCTAGGCCAGCTCCGGCTTAGTCAGGCAAGTACTTGAGGTCTGTTAGTCCTTCCAAATTAGGAGGGATGGGGGTTAAAGGTAAAGGACTTCCTAACCCTGAGGAAAGACTGGACGCCTTTGGAAATCAGCCTTCCCTCTGAATGTCCAACTTGCCTGAAGAAAAAGGAAGACACAGACAGACTCACCACGCTCTAGTTCAGACCTTCCTGACCAGGTCCCCTATCTCATAATGACTCTTTCAGGCCTCACGTAATAGCAAGCTCAAGCATTGTTAATAAAAACATTTATTATTTTTCATTTTATACAGAACAACCTGAAGTCTGCATCATGGCTGAACAGTTACCCAGGGGTTTACAGTGTGTCCATCTCAACAGTGTGGTACTGAGGTTTGCGTCCCACACAAGCACAGGTGGGAGTTTTGGGGTGAGGGTCACAACAGGAGTGTATCTCAGCCCCTTCTCAGAGAAGGGGCAGTGGAGCGTCTGAGTCACTGAAAACCTGTGCAAATGCAGCTGCTAAAATAATCACTCCATATGAGCGCTGACTTAAAGAGAAAGACATCGATAAATAAAGGGACACGTCCTTGACACGGGGGATGAGAAGGTGGCCCACTGTTTTCAATGCTCTCAGCCCTAGGTCCAGCTGATACTCAAAGGAAACCATGTTCAATCGCAAGTGATTTTTCTGTTCAAGAAGAGAGGCTGGAACCCCTGGGGCCAGACCTTCTAGAGGCTGCCCTTCCTGAGTCCTGTGCGCCAGGACATACTAACATGAGAGACCAAGGCCAGAAGAGTGGCTTGTGTTCCGTGGAAGTAAAGGCCTAGCTCACATTAAGTACTGACAAAGCCGAATGACTGGGAAGACCACAGGTCACAGACCTGCTAAGGACGAGGACCCTAGCAGAGGCTAGGACAGGGGGGCCTAGGGCGTCCTCAGCTGAGGCACAGCAGGTATACGATGTCTGGAAGGAAGAACACTCCCAGACCTTCATGTCAGTGGTATAATTTAAATGGAGGAATAGAATCGTATGCTGGGCACCAATCACAATGAATGCCACGTCTCGCTAGGAGGTGCTTGTGTACACAGGAAAAGGCCCTAAGGTTTGACACAGCTGACACCCAACAGGGTTCCTATGGAAAGAAAGGGCCCCACCCTGGCCTCGATGGTGTGGAGGCTGGTGGAGTGGAAGCAGAAGCTTCAGGGACTACAGCTCTCATGTAACCTGCTTTGACCTAAACAAGAGGAGCCAGATTCTCTCTGTCTGGAGAGGGTGTGCAGCCAGCTCTAACCTGACCACATGCATTAGCCCTGGTCATCCTACAGTGTGGGCGATTCATACCAGGTGGGGAAGTGAGCCGGCGAGGGCAGGAGGGGTCGCTTTTCATCTTTTAAGTCTTAATTTATATTTTAACTTCAAATGTATTTTCAGTGCCTCAGATACAGTTTAATCTTAAGTCTTAAAGGCCCCTGAAACAAAACAAAATTATACTTTATTTTTAAACTTCCTCGTTTTCTAATAGTCAGTTTCCCCCGGTCTCCCATTTTACCCTGACTTAGAGTCCACAAGCTTCATTAGACCATCCGTGCTCATGGACTTAGGCCTCTCTAGTGGGAAACCCAGGGCTCGGCTCCAGATGAGTTGTGCCAGAACACCCAGAGCCCTCGACACTCCAAACAAGACTGTGTAGTAATTCATCTCCGTCATGCCGTAGTACTGTTCAGGAAGAAAAGAAAAGGCTTGTTAAAAGCCAGTCTTAGTCCACTCAGCCTTAAGTAGAAAGAACACCAGGGAAAGTAAAACTGAGCAACCGTGTCAAAGCGCTCGCTCTGGAAGGGAGGTGATGGGGAGCCCTTGCTCCACAGAGCCTGGGGCTGTAGACCTGAAATTCTATCTACTGAAGAGGCGGAGGCAAGAGATCAAAAACTTTAGGTCAGAGGCCAAGGAAACAGCTCAGTTGGCAGACTGACTTTCAGCTTCCCAGCATGTAAGTCAGGATGTGGTGGCATGTGTCTGAAACCCCGGGAGTGGGGACTTTGTCACCGCTGAGTGGCATCAGTGACTTCCAGGTTCAGAAAGAGACCCTGGATGGAAAGCAACAGCGGAAGACACTTACGTCACCTCTGGCATCCACACGTATACACTAGAGACAGAGTCAGGCTTGGGGGTGCACGTACATCTTAATTCAAAGCACTTGGGAGGCAGAAGCAGATGGATCTCGAGTTTGAGGCCAAACTGGTCTACACTGAGTTCCAAGCCACTCAAGGCTATTGAGAGACCTCTCAATTCGGGGCCACCCGAGGCTTTGGGTTCCATGCCCTGTGGCGATCGGGGAAAGCACTCACCTGGAGCAGCACCCCACTGTGAGCGTCCACGTTGGGCCAAGGGTTCTTGGCCTTTCCTTGCTCTAAGAGGATGTTGGGTACAATCTTGTACAGCTGAGCTACCAGCTTAAACAAGGGGTCGTTAGGCAGATGTTTCAGGGCAAACTCCCTCTGACAGGAGTACCGTGGGTCAGTCTTCCTCAGCACTGCGTGCCCGTACCCTGGGACAACCTGTCAAGGGCAGGGAGAGTTACAGACGCATATTCGGGCACATCATCCCCTCACTGTAAGTGACTTGGTCCTGGTGTCTCAAACAAGACTGTAAACTCAAAGTCATTTTGGGCAATTCAGAGAAACCCTGTCTCAAAATAAAGAATACAGCTCAGTGGTAGAGCGCCAGTCTGGCCAGAAGATGCTGGGGTCAAGCCGAGCATCACAGAGAAGGAAACTAAACCCACAGGGTAAACAGATGGGGAGACGATAGGAAAGGAGGCCCTTTCTGGCTAAGCAGGGGCTGCTTTTATTTTTCTTTTCTTTTTCCCCTTGAGACAAGCTCTTGATGGCCTGGAATTTTCTTTCAAATTGCAGTGTTTGGGCCTCAGTCTCTTCCTGGTTGCTTACCCGTCCTGAATTGAGTGTATTCCAGATATAGTCTCGTAACTTCTCATCTGACACATCTTTGCCGACTTCCTTCTGTAGCTGTGTTAGCCAGACAAGCACTTCCTACGGTGGGGAAGACAGGTGTCAGCACACATAAAGAACAGAGCACGTGAGTAAAGCACAGGGCAGGAAGAGGTCCAGCTCACCTGATTTGCTAGTCCGTGCAGAGGCCCTGCCAGCCCATTCATGGCTGCAGCGAATGACAGGTAAGGGTCTGAAAGGGCACTGCCCACCAAGTGGCTTGTGTGGGCGCTCACATTACCCCCCTCATGGTCACTGCAGGGACGCAAGGCAGAACCAGAGAGAGACAGAAAGGCTCATTAGGAAGCAGGCATGGCTTTTTTTGTCCCATCTTGGCGTCATGGGCTCCCAACACCCTATGGCAGTCAGCTGGCCCTGCCACCTCTCCCTCCCTCCCCCACTCTCCTTCAGCCCAACCCACTGCCAGGATCAACCGCAGAGCTCAAGCACATTAGGCAGACTGCTCTCGCCTACTGGCCCCATGTTAGTAGTGATGCCACAAGAGGGCGCTCCTGGAAAGCTGACCTGCCTGGTGAGTAGCTTCTCAAACCATGTGCCTCAGCCTTCAGCTTTTCCCTCTGCTACAGACTATCTGTTCCCAGATAATAACATGAAGGAGCTCTCTCTTTTGTTTTCTGTGTAGCTTTGGAGCCTGTCCTGGAACTCTCTCTGTGGACTAGGCTGGCCTTGAACTCACAGAGATCCACCTGCCTCTCTCTGCCTCCCGAGTGCTGGGATTAAAGGTGTGCACCACCAATGCCTGGCAAAGGAGCTTTTTAATGAACCTCTCTACCTATCTCATTCCCCCTCTTGCTGGGCATGGTGGTACAAATGTTTAACCCTGGCATTTGGGAGGCAGAGGCAGGAGGATTTTTATGAGTTTGAGGCCAGGTCAGGCAAAGCTATGTTTCACAAACTAAGAGTTTCCTATCAATCCAGGCACCTGAGGGATATAATTACTAACTGTAGCTCACCTGTGGATGGTGAGGTACAAACGCATAAGCTCGGTGAACTGTGGTTCAGTATAGCCTAACATGTTGGTAAAATTGTGGGACCAGTCCAGCTTAGAGTCAATGGCCCCAATGCTGCTGCCTTCCCGGTAAAGATTCCGGTAGATTTTTGCTGCAACACAAGGTAGCTTTGCAATCAGGTCCATGCAATCTTCATAAATCAACTGATGAAAGAAGACGGAGAAAAAAGGGAATTACATGCCAAGCATTAGGCTGCAATACTGTTCTTTTGTCCTTCAACAGCATCTGGGTTGACAGCTGTGTGCTGGGTGGTTTTGTATTTCAAGGTATGGTTTCTCATATTTGTTCTATATTAACACACAACTCTCTGTTGTTCCCATTCTACTAGACACACCTTGTCCACTCACAGAGGAGGAACCAGGAAGTATTAATTAACTCTGCGAAGTCTCTTCTTTCCTGCCACCTATATGTGGGCTTCAGGGGTCAGAATTCTTGGATTGTTCAAGTGTCTTTACCTGCTGAGCCTTCTAACTGGCCCATTGTCTAAAATTCTTTATTTCTTTATTCTAATGTTTATTTTAATTCTGTATTTTTGCTTCCAGTGAAAATGTATTATATATGTTAAGAGTCAAACAGTGCTGACCAATTATTGAATAGCAAAAGCTTCAAAGTTTTAAATATGTATTATGCTAGATATATTGATATACATATACTTTGATGGGAAACTTGCCCAGCATGTAGGAGGCCTAGGTTTGATACCTGGCATTTGCCAAAAATTCACCCAAAACATGGGGCTGGAGAGGTGGTTCTGTAGTTAAGAGCACTTATTCTTGGAAAGGACCCAGGTCAGTTCCAAGCACCCAACACGATAGCTAACAATGTAGCCACTCCAGTTTCAGAGACCACGCTCCCTCTTCTGGCCTCCACAGGTACTGCATGCGTGTGTTGCAAAGACACTTGCAGACAAAACATCCATCCACACAAGTAAAAAGAAAATCTTGAAAACAGACCAAGAAGAGCACACAAACCAGTTATTGAAAACATACACACAGGGCAGTGGTGGTGCACACTTATAATCCCGGTGTTCGGGAGGCAGAGACAGGCAGAACTCCGTGAGTTTAAGGCCAGCCTGGTCTACGGATTGAGTTCCAGAAGGCTGTTACACTGAGAAACCCTGTCTCGAAGGAAAAAAGAAAAAGAAAACAAAACATATACACAAGTAACATTATACAGACCTCGCATGTTATATTTTCCTGTTCAGGAACACACACATGGGATGTCCCCTTAAACCTAGCTTACACTTGGTGGTGTGTGTGGGATTGAAGAAGGAAAAGGTGGTAGTGTGTGCTGGGACAGTACTGTGGCCTCACACACCAACAAGACTCAAACTAGTGCAGCCACTTTTCATCTTCAGAAAATTAAGTTTGTTTCAGGATCTTTCCTCTCCCGACAGTATCTGGGGTCTAACCCAGAATGTGACAGGCACTAGTCCTCCTAGACTACAGCATCGTTAGCTATCGTTCACCCAAATTCCGAGGGGTCATGAAAGTTCCCCTCATTTGGGGCTGGTGATGAGGTTCAGTGGGCGATGGGACCTGACAAACTGAGTCTGATCCCTGGCACCCCCACTGTACGAGGGGCAGCAAACAGGTTCCTAACAGCTGTCCTCTGACCTTCGCATGCTGTGTGAGCGCACAAAGTAAGCAACAGGAGGACAATGCTCTGTCTTCTTCATAATTCACAGAAAGCACGTCTACAGGGAACTTCTGACTGAGCGTTAGCAACAACTCAAGGCATGTGCTGTGACCCCGGCTCTTAGCAGTCTGAGAGGTGGACTCCTGGCATGTGCTGTGACACCGGCTCCTAGCAGCCTGAGAGGTGGGCTCTGGAGAAATGGCACGACGCAGGGCTCCTACCTCCCAGTACTTGGTTCGGTTGATGCCCTCTGCGTACGCCCGAGCAAAGTTGCTTTCACTGTTGAGGGCTGTGATGGCCGCGCTGAGCTGAGACATGGGGTGCAGATTATTAGGAAAGTTGTCCAGCATGGTGACCACATGGGAAGGCAGAGCTGCCCTTTTGGCCCATTCTTGTGAGAGCCAAGACACCTGTGAAAAAGGAGATCTGATCAACACAGAACAATTCCCAAGTGAGATAAGCACAGGCTCAGTCACAGTCAGACCCTGCTGGCTCCTTCTCAAAGCACTCTGTAAATCCCAGCCAAGGCACAGGCAGATGAGGGTTAAATGCGGAAGAGCAGAGCAAAGCAAGGTGGGGGGGGGGGGGGGGGGGAAGAGAATGATGGGAGAGCCAATGCTGACCATACCTGCTCCTCTGTAGGCATCTGTCCAGTTACCAGCAGCCAAAATAAGCCCTCAGGGAGGGGCTCTTCCCCACCCTTAGCCTTAGGCAGTAGTTTCTGGCACTCGGGGATACTATGACCACGGAAACGGATGCCCTTGACAGAGGAGAGAGAGAGAATCACAACCAAATGCATTATCTATCTGTCAGTCATACAGTAGACTGGTCTCAGTCATACCAGACATTCCAATGGGTGAACACACTTGCCTAACGGCCTGAGTTTGATCCCTGTTTCAAAACAAACAAACATCCACAGAAAACAAAAGAAAAAGATACATTGATTTTATAAATATTCACTTAATTTTTTTTTTTTTTGATACACAGTATGTCTATGTAGTCCTGTCACTCATTATGAAGACCAGGCTGGCCTTGAACTCACAGAGATCCAATAGCCTCTGCCTCCTGAGTGCTGGGTTAAAGATGTGCACCACCATAGCTGGCTATTTCTATTATTTTTAATTGTTTGCACATGACTGTGAGTCTGTGTGTGGGTATAATATGTCTTCTTAATTGCTAAACCACCTCTCTAGCTCCATTAATGTGTTTTGTGTTTTTCAATTAAAACGCAAAACAAAGAAACAAATGCAGGCCCTTGAGTTCAAGGCCAGTCTGGTGTACACCCTAAGTCCTAGGCCAGCCAAGGCCACACAGGGAGACTACTCACTTCCCAGTATTAACTGTTCACATATTGACTCTCGCCTTTGCGCTCCTATCTGGGGTCCTAGAGAAAGCGCTCTTTCCTGCCCTGTCCAGACCATTCTGCGCGGCCCAGTTTTCATACCCGTTTGTATGGTCAGACCCACTGACCGTCATGGATGTGTCTTACCTCATCAGGGTCAAGAACAGATGTTTCATACACCAGTCCTTTCATGCCTCTCATGCCACCATACATCTAAGGAAAGAAGATGTGCCAATTGTCAGCTTCATGGAACTCTGAAGACGTTTTCTCTCTCAGCAAGACTACACTTAGCAGGCCATTTCTGGGGTAGAATTTCTAGATGCTAAGTCACTACTGTTTCTTTAATATACATGCCTTTGCTTCCTTTTCTTAACAGTGTTTTTTCTCCTGACCATTATTAACCCCCTCCACATTAAATCTGTATTTTGAGATTAGCTCTACCATGGACAAAGAAAAGATACCCTAAGGCTGCACCAGAAGATTTACTGGGACTACAGTTTAACTGGATGGCTGCCACAACATCAATCAAAAGACAGCCCAACCCTAGCTAAAGAGCTGGGAACAGGACTAGAAGCTACATTCATCTTTGTCATAGGTAAGTGAAGAAAATGGCTCCCTGTGGCACCCATTGTTGCCAAGCCGCCACTGTGGCCCTTACCATGTCCACGGTGATCTGGCCCACCACTGACTTCCCATGCTGCTGTCTGAAGGCTTTAATTCTGGCCTGCTCCTTGGGTATCAGATTGCTCAGTACATCTTTCAGATTCTAGAAAGGGAATTGCAAGGGTTAAGTGATAGGGAACCACGCAGAGCTTCCTACTGTAAGAGGGTATGTGAAGACTGCTTGTCGTCATTTCTCTACCTGACAGGCACCGGAGGAGGGAATGGGAAGATGCAGAGATGAAAATGTCCTGGATATGGACAGTGGTGTTCACTTAATGATTAAAAAGTCAGGGATGGTGGGTGAATGCCTATAATCCTAGCACTTAAGAGGCCAAGGCAGAAAGATGAGCGAGGCCACCCTGTCTCAGGAATTTAATAAAAGGGCTATATATAATAAGAACCTGTATTAGGAAAAAAAACAAAAAACAAAAGACAACGTTAATAGTAAATTTATTTCAGTTAGGGGTCATGAGACCCCTAAATGGTTTAGTGGTAAAGTCCTTGCCTAGCACATGTGAGGCCCTGGGTTTAATGCTCAGCATTTAAAGAAAGGGGGTGGGAGTTGCTATTTCCACAGAACTATTCCACTGAATAAATTATTTCTTAAGGGGCTGGAGAGGGGCAATGAAGGGGGGGGGAGGGCTAGAGAGATGGCTCAGGAGTTAGAAGCACTACCTGCTTCTTCCAGAGGACCTAGGTTCAATTCCTAGCACCCACATGGCAGTCACAACTGTTTGTTAACTCCAGTTCCAAGAGATCTGACACCCTCACACATGCAGGCCAAATACCAATGTGCATAAAATTTAAAATATTTCTTAGAACTAATATTATATTAATCATAGCAAGAAGAGTCTTGCATATGCTAGGTAGGAGCTCTGCCACAGAGCAGCTCGTCAGCACTATTATTAATCAAATAGCTAATTTTTACAGCAATTAAAAAGAAATAATGTATTTTATTTTTACTTTATTTTTTCTATGCAGAATGTCTAAACTAATTTATAATTGTCTTTCATTGAATGTAGAAAAGGTGTTATGTTGTGACTTTTTTATCACTGGCTAATTCCAATAGACTAAGAAAATACGGCAGTTGCCGAACTTTCCATCCTGAGGTCAGACTGCTGCAAGGACTCTGCACTCCTTGCAGATCTTACCGTGGAAGAGGCACTGGCATGCCGGACAGCAAGAACGAGGCAGGACGAATTCTGCAAAAGAGATCAAGACAAAACCTTATTAACTGGCCGGGTGGTGGTGGCCCACGCCTTTGGGAGGCAGAAGCAGGTGGATCCCTGGTCTACAGAGCAAGTTCCAAGACAGGCTCCAAAGCCACAGAGAAACCCTGTCTCGAAAAACAAAACAAACCTTATTAACTAACACCCTTCCCTCCTCTGCATTAAGGAGCTGCAGACAGTCGGACTCTCCATTTTCACCTTTTGAGACAGTTTGCATAAAGTTTTATCAGGCCATAAATAGCCTGGCAGAGGCCTGCTTCTTGTATCCACAGAGTTTCTTTCACACACCCAAATTCCTGGACCACATAGTTGTTAGTTATATAGAGCATCTTGTCCACATAGATTCATTTGTCAATGTTTGTGAGAGGCCCCCAAGAAACCTGGCCTACTACTGATGTAGCTAAGAAAGCACAGCCGGGTGGTGGTGGGCACGCCTTTAATCCCATCGCTTGGGAGGCAGCCGCAGAGGCAGGTGGATCTCTGAGTTCCAGGGCAGCCTGGTTTACAGAATGAGTTCCAGGACGGCCAGGAACATCAGAGAAACCCGTCTCAACCTCCCCCAAAAAAACCGAACTCCATCACTCAGTCTTTTAGCATCATTTCACCTGTCCAATCTAGGACAGCCTACAGACAGGGGCAGCCTTTCACAATAGCATTTTTAACCCTTCTGGCTTATTTTACTTTCCCAGAGAATCAGACAGGTGCAAGCAGTGTGTTGCATGCCCTGATTATACAGATACTAATCACAACTGATACAAACTTCAATCATCATCTTCTGTCTTGCCCCCGCCCCCCCAAAGAGGAATAGTAAGGTTTATCCCACCTGCTCATCCCTTCTGGTTTTAAAAGCACATAGAATATCTACAGAGAAGCAACCAACAGACAACTTCAGCAATGGAGGAGCTCGAGAGATGGCCCAGTGGCAGCTCACAACCACTCTGTGACTCCAGTTCTGCAGAGGCCAACGCCCCACTCCTAGACTCTGTATGCATGCTCAGGCATGCATACAAAACAAAACACCACAACATAAAATTAAACATCACAAGAAAAAGAAAATTAAGGAAATTAGAGGAATTTTAAAGATAGTAAGTCACCCTGCAAGCTATATGTGACTTTCTTTTTACATGTCAACTTGAGAGATTAAAAATATCTAAGGTAAGTGTTTCCAGAAGAGATTAGAATGTGGGTCTGACCCCATCAGCAGGGGCTCATAGAGCAAAACCAGAAAAGGTAATCAGTGTCTCATCTCCCCCAGCTAGAAAATACTTTTCTCCAGACCTCAGCATATGGACTTGAACTGAAACATAACACCATTATTCATGTATCCTGCTTGCTTCTGTAACACACACAAATATCACATTTACTTTTTTTTTTTTTGACAAGGTATATTCAAAGAGCTCTGGCTGGTTTTGAACAAGATCAGCTTGTCTCTGACTCCCAAGTTCTGGGTTCAAAGGCCTGTGCTCCTGGCATTTTTATACAGTACCTACGTATACCGTACACACACACACACACACACACACACACACACACACACACACACACACACACACACAATCTTACTGACTCTCTTAAAACCTTGATCACAAACTATTCAAAAATGATAAATGATTCAAGTTAGAGCAACTTTGAAGGCTAGAGAATAACTTGGTTTGGAGTAGAGAGCTGAGCATGGGATGGTGCATGCCTGTAGCCAGCACCTGGGGCACAGGGGCAGCAGGGTCCCAACGTCTATGCCAGCCTAAGTCTACATAGGGAGACATGTCTACAGAGATAGCTGACCCTGGCTATTCCTCCAGGAGCCAGGAGTTACCAGCAGCCACACAGCCGCTTACAACCATCTGTAACTACAATCCTAGGAAATCTAATGCCCTATTCTGGCTTCCACAGGTACCAGGCACAGACGGTACATGCATGCAGGAAAAACACCCACACACAAAAAATAAATTAACAATCCCAGCACCCAGGAGGCCAAGGCATGAGAATCAGAATAAGATCACCGTCAGCTGCAAGAGTTTGAGCCCAGCCTAAAACAAAAGAGACCATGTCCCCCAAAACAAAACAAAACCAAACCAAATAAACAAATTAACGAAAATTCAGACTTGGCTCTCAGCCCAAATTTCAATCTGCAATTTACATGAAAAGACACATCAAGGCCTAAATACAGATCTGACATTTTTATTGTTCTTTTGGCTATGAGACCTAACATAGTGTCACTTTTTAAATCTCAATTTTAGGGATGTGGGAGATGACTCAGTGGGCACTTACTCTGTAAGCCTAAATCTCCAGCACCCTCATGAAAGCCAGACATCAACAAGTGTGCTTTGTTAAATCACGAGGCATTTAGTTATCAAATAAATGTAACCTATACGTTCTTTTCAGAATCTTCCTTCCTTCCTTCCTTTCTTTTTTTGGGTTTTTCAAGACAGGTTTCTCTGTGGCTTTGGAACTAGCTCACTAGCTCTTGTAGACCAGGTTGGTCTTGAACTCAGAGATACGCCAGCCTCTGCCTCCTGAGTGCTGAGATTAAAGGCATGGGCCACCGTGGCCCAGCCAGAATGTTTTATCATATTTATTTTAAATGAATTTCTAGTCCATAACTAGTATCCTGTAAAAATATAGGCTGTTATTAAAGAAAAAAAACACAACAGCATGGCAGCTTGTACCCAGAACTCAGAATCCTGTCAATCCATCCAGAAAAGGGTGAGCTTCCTGCTGCCAGGCATTAAAGCGGACAATGAGAAGACACCCAAACTTGTCCCTAGCCTCCCATGTACATGTATCCACACACTTACACATGCATGTCCCACACACAGAGCCAGTCTGTATGAAAGCGTGTAGAGGGGCTGGAGAGGGGACGTAGCAGTTTGGACACAGCACCACACCTCCAGTCCCACAGGCTCTGCATGCCCTCTTCTAATCTCCACAGGAACCAGGTGGCATGAAGACACACATGCAGGCAAATCATTCATACAGATAAAAGCTTAAAATCTAAAAGAAATTTTCTAAAGCATATAGGACACTGATTTGTGGATAGGTAGTAAATTCAATACTAGATTCTTCTTTTTTTTTTTTTTTTTTTTTGACACAGGCTGTCCTGGAACTCGCTCTGTAAACCAGGCTGGCCTCAAACTCATAGAGATCCGCCTGCTTCTGCCTCCTGAGATTAAAAGCATGTGCCACCAACAACTGGCCAATACTTGTTTCTTAAAAATGCACCAGTCTCAGGCAGGATGGTGGTGGCACACAGCTTTAATCCCAGCACTTGGGAGGCAGAGGCAGGCAGATCTCAGCCTGATCAAAGGGAGTTCTGGGACAGCCAGAACTGTTAACTGTTACACAGAGAAGTTTCTCTCTCTCTCTCTCTCTCTCTCTCTCTCTCTCTCTCTCTCTCTCTCTCTCTCTCTCTCTCTCTCTCTCTCTCTCTGTGTGTGTGTGTGTCTCACTGATCTTGTACAGCGTGGTGGTGACATGCTTACTTATAAACCCAGCACTACAAAGGCTAAATAAAGCAGGAAGACTCAAGTTCCAGGCTAGCCTGGGCTACAGAGTGAAATTATGAAGGAAAAGAGCGAGCTGTCATGACCACAGAGGCCTAGAACAGAACCATTTAGAAGGTACATAGAGGGAGGGATCAAAAATTCAAAATCAGTGTTGGCTACATATTACATCCAGTCTGAGGCTGCAAGAGCTATGTGAGACTACCCCAAAAGAAGGAAAACAAAAAACAAACAGAACTGTAGTGGCTATAATGTACCATCAATTGTCAAAACTCTTGCCCAGGGGGCTGGAGAGACGGCTCAGGGGTTAAGAGCACCGGCTGCTCTTCCAAAGACCTGAGTTCAATTCCCAGCACCCACATGTGGCTCACAGCCAGTACATAGGACCTGATGCCCTTTCCTGGCCTGCAGGCATACATGCAGGCAAGAGTACTCATACATAAAATAAACCTTAAAAGAAATAATAACCAAAACCAAAACTCTTGTCCAACCAGAATACACACAGTAAGAACCAATCAAACCCTAGGGAATGGTGAATGGAGAATTTCCTTTCAACAATAAAGCAGGAAATAAACCTCAACTTCCTGTTGTCTTGGGAGGGGCGCCATTTTTAGTTTCTGGACAGGCAGGATCATCTATGGTACAGGTTGTTCCTGAACTCACTATGTAACCAAGGCTGGCCTCAAACTTGTTTTCCTGCTTTCTACCAGAGTGCTGGGACCACAGGTTTTTGTTTGTTTGTTTTTTAAATACAGGGTTATCATTACTCTACATCCAAGCACATTCTGGAACTCTATATAGTCTCCAGACAGGGTGCTGGGGAACAGCCAGCACAGCCAAGCCACACAAGCCTCCACTCAGCTACCTGTGCTCCCCCCCCCACCGGAGCTGCAGACTGACCGGCCTTGCACACTGCACTCAGATCATGCGCACTGATGGGGCAGACAGGTCACTTGTGAATGCCATCTCCCAGCTCCACCCCTCCTGGAGCTTCACTAGTCACCTCACTGTCAGGTGAGTCAGGCCGTGCTTCACTCAATAGGTCAGCCCTTCAGGGCAAGAGCCAGAAAGAGCTACTCAAGCTTGGAGGACATTGGCTGACAGCCAGGACTCCCTACCGGGCGGGACAGTAAGAGGACTCTGCAAACCTCATATGCCGTTGCCTTGAGTTTGCTCATCTCACTCTCATTCATTCATTCATTCATTCATTCATTCATTCATTCATGTTTTCCAAAATAGGGTTTCTCTGTGTTACAGCTCTGGCTGTTCAGGAACTCACTTTGTAAACCAGGCAAGGATCTCTCAAACTCAGAGATCCGAATTTTATTTATTTATTTATCTGTGAACTCCACATTCTGGAATCTTATTTGTATGACCACTGAACATGGTGGTTATTTCCCTCCTCTCATGTTGTTACTACTAAGAAGGGTTCTCTTTAACAGAGGAGAACAATTTTCCCTTGCTGTCCATCCTGGGCACATCATCCTACATTCCCAGGAACTCCAACATTAAAAATTTGAGCGAGGACACACATAATGTCAAAAGCCTTTAATCCCAGCACTTGGAAGAGGCAAGCATATCTCTGTGAGTTTGACCAGCCCTGGTCCATACAGTTCCAAGAAAGCCAGGGATACACAGACCCCATTCTAGAGGAAAAAAGCAGCAGCAGCAGGTGGTAGATAAGAGGGCCTGAGTTCAATCCCAGCACCCACAGGGTGGCTCACAACTGTCAGTGACTCCAGTTTCTGGGGATTCGCTGCCGTCTTTTGGCCTCTTCAGGCAGCAGGCATGTGCACAAAGAAAAAAAAAAAAAAAAAAAAAAAAGCCTTGAGAGACATCACCCTGATTTTAACAAGACAGTCATCAACAGATGACAGAACAAGACAGAAGCAAAAATACCAGCAGAATTCGCCATAACCAGTAGAAAGCTGCAGAGGTTTCTAATGCAGAAAGAAGTTGTATGAAGAAAAAAGAACCTGGGTGGAGGCGCCTTTTATTCCAGCGTTTGGGAGACAGAGGCAGGCAAATCTCTGAGAGTTCCAGGACAGCCAAGGCTGTTACAGAGAAACCCTGTCCCGAAAAACCAACCAACCAAATAAACAAGGAGCAGTGCATGTCTTTATCCCAACATTCTGCAGGGAGGGACAGGCAGATCTGAGAGTTCAACACCAGCGTGGTCTATATAGTGAGTTCCAGATGGCCAGGGAAACATAGTGAGACCCTGCTCCCCCAAAAACAGATGGAGCAGAGTTCAGTTCCTAGCACCAATGCTGGGCAGCTCATCCCCTTCAATGCTAGCTCTGAGGGATCTGAAGCCACCACTGCTCTCAGAGGAAAATACACAAGCATGTTCAAAGTGAAACAAGGCAGCTAACGGCCCTGCAGAGCTTTAATTCTACAGAGGCAAGTGAACCTCTGAGTTTGAGGACAGCTTGGTCCACACATCAAGTTCTAGAAAAGCCAGGTCTACATCGTGAGACTCTGTTCCAAAAATAAATAAAAACACCAGCCTCCTTAGCATATCAATCTCAAAAATAATTAAGTTAAAACACGAAGGCCTGGTGGTACACATCTTGGGAGGTAAAAGCAGGATCAGGAGCTTAAAGCCTGCCTCAGTTACACTGGACCCTGTCTCAGAAATTCAAAAGGAAATAACAAAAAACAACCAAAAAAAAAAAAAAAAAAAAAAGAAACTGGCCTAGGACAAAGAATCCTCTCTTTCCAGAACCAGGTCAGCTAACTACAGCCATTTAAAGGCTGTGTTTCACAATGGCCATGCTGGAAGTTAGCCTGATCTCTGACCCCCTTAATACTAACAGGAGTCCCCTTGATAATTCTGTCATCTTTCTTTAAAAATTCTATTACAGTATTATTTAGTGCTCGAGTGACACTGACAAACACCCACACAGCCCCAAGGCTTTGGTGTAGAGGTCAGAGAACAGATTTCAGAATCTGTCCTGTCTTCCCAACATGTGGGACCCATGTGCTCGTCAGGCTTGGTGGCCAAGAGCCATCTTGCTGGCTGCTACTTGTCACTTTTTTTTTCCCCAGACAGAGTTTCTCTGTGTATCTTTGGAGCCTGTCCTGGAACTCGATCGGTAGACCAGGCTGAAACTCAGAGATCCACCTGCCTCTGCCTCCCTTTGCTGTCATCAAAGGTATCTGCCACCAAGGCCTAGCTACTTGACACTTTCTAACAGTAGGAGGTCCTACTTGCCTATAGGTCCACTAATTACTCAGACAGAAGACCATAAAAGGTATCACTCAAACCTCAGAAAAGGACTGAGTTGACAAAATACAAGACAGAAGAATAGAGTCTTAACCTCAAACTCAGAGATCCATTCACCTCTGCTATAGAAGGACAGATCAAAGTAAGCACCAACAAGACCAGTTTATAAAATTTATCTTTAAAGATTCTCTTTAATTTTTATGTCTGAGTATGCCATGTGCGTGCAGGTGCCCGAGAAGGCCAGAAGAGGGCAGCAGGATAAAGCCGCCCATTGTGGGTGCTGGGAACCCAGCTCAGGGCTAGAGCAGCTCAGAGGGTAACTGTACCGGCTGCTCTTCCAGAGGACCCTTGTTCAACTCCCAGCACCCACATGGTGGCTCACAACCACCTGTAATGGTGAGATCTGGTGCCTTCTTCTGGCATTCAGACAGAACATTGTATACATAATAAGCCTTAAAAAAAAAAAAAAAAAAAAAAGAATAGTTCATGCTCTCAATGGATTCGATTTATCAGCTCTCCAGATTCAGTTATTGCTTTTTAATGTATTAACTTTTAATTTATGCCTAGGCTGGTGAGAAGGCCCAGCAAGTAAAAGCACTGGCTGCCAAGCCTGATGATCTGTTTGTGGAAGGAGAAAAGAAATAACTCACACCATCGATCCTGACGCCCACACAAGTGACTACACATACACTAAATGTAATGACTGTCACCTCAACATTTCTTGGAAATACTAAATGATCTCCTCACTGTTACATTTTTTCTTTTTAACAAGCCTTGGCTCCTAACATGGTACTCCAGGTTTTACAAGAACCCTTCCCTAAGTCATGTGAAAAAACAAAGTTGGGTGTGGTGGGTCGTGCCTGCAATCCCAGCATCACACATCATCAGCCCAAAAGCAAATCCTGTCAGACTCCATGCCACTTCAGAATCACAATCCCATCAAGCACCCCAGCAATTTAAAGGCCAGGAGGAACAAATAGACTCATCCCACAATTAACACAAAGTTAAGCACCACTTGGAAAGTAGACACAGAGACTAGACTTGCCTTCAACAGTTTTGGGTGTTAACCCTTTTTCATGGGAGAAAAATGAATGTTTTGTTGAAATTAATTTCAGACTAGGTCTTATGGAAAACTGGGGGTGGTGTAGGCATGCTTTAAGTCACTGTTAATGTAAAACCGCACTGATCTTTTCAAAGTTCCAAATATCCTAATGTAGAAGTAATTCTCACTGATACAAAATTCCCTTTAAGATGGATGAGTATGATGGTGCAAGCCTGTAACTCCAGCACCTGGGGCACTTAATGGCATTAAGAAATGCACGCCTTTATTCCCAGCACTCAGTAAGCAGAGGCAGGTGGATCTTTGAAATCAAGGCTAGTCCAGTCTACAGAGAAATCCTGTCTCAAAAAATAAAGACGAGAGAGAGAGAGAGAGAGAGAGAGAGAGAGAGAGAGAGAGAGAGAGAGAGAGAGAGAGAGAGAGAGAGAGGGGGGGGGGAGATTGGGCAGATTAGGCTACATGATGAGATTCTGTTTTAAAAGAAAACAATATTCCTTTTAGATAGGGCTGATTAAGCATGCTGACTTCAAAACTCTAAAGGTGACAGTCATTTCAATTCCTGACCTAACTACAAACCCAGATCACCTGTGAAAACCGAGCTTAAGCATGGAGAGGCTACTCACCTCCTGGGGGGTTAAAAAAAAAAAAAAAAAGATTTGCCAGGCGTTGGTCGTGCACGCCTTGAATCCCAGCACTTGTGAGGCAGAGGCAGGTGGATCTCTGGGAGTTCAAGGCTAGCCTAGCCTACAGAGTGAGTTCCAGGAGAGGCTCCAAAGCAATACAGGGATACTGTCTAGAAAAAAAAAATTTTTTTTTTTTCTAATTGTCTTCTCCCCTTAACAGATCTCATTATGTAGAACTCAGCTGGCCTAAAACTTTTGGAACATGAGATCTTCCTACCTCAGCTTCTTTAGTCCTGGAATTATAGGTCTTGCACATTAAAGGCAAACACTATCATTCTTCATTAGCTTCAGCTGTCCTGGAACTTGCTCTGTAGACCAGGTTGGCCTCCAGCTCACAGAGAGCTGCCTGTCCTTGCCTCCAGAGTTCTAGGACTAAAGGTGTTTGCCACTACCACCTGGTTTACCCTTTTAATAAATGCTCTTTTAGTATTAAAAAAAAAAAAGATTTATTACCAATGACTAAACAAACAGGAGGTTAGACAGTGTAAGCAGATAAGAACGATGCTGATATGCTCCTCAGAATCCCAGGTACACTGCAGACTCTCTCGAAATTCTACTCTTTAATTTTGTTAAGGTGTTGACAGCTTTGTATGTTTCTGTTTTATCTCTGTCCGTGTGTGTGTGTGTGTACACATACATATTGTGTGTCAAACAATTAACTTTGTGTCTTCCTCTACTGGCCTTCACCTTATTAATAGTTTTAAAACAGTCTCTCATTCAAACTTGTTTCTGCTAGATTAATTGCAATCTAGACCCCAGTACTATGAGGGTTACAGACACATAATGGAACATGGCTATTAGGTGGAGGTTATGTTGTGGAATGTTCCTTTACACTATGTGAAGATGTGCCACTGTGATTAATTTAATAAAAAGCTAAATGGCCAATAGCTAGGCAGGGGGTATAGTAGGGGCTTCTGGACAGGGAGCAGGTTGGGAAGAAGGTGTTGCCCTGGAAATGGAGAGGCAGCAAGATGGGCAATACTGAGCCACATGAAAGAATGCAGATTAAAAGATATGGGCAAATTTAGGTTGTAAATAAGAGCCAGTGTGACAAGCCTAAGCTATAGGCCAAGCTTTTACAATGAATAGTAAGCCTCTGCCATTTTATGTTTTGTGAGCTGGCAGCCCAAAAGAAGTTTGAGCTCAGGTCCTTAGGCTTGCACAGCGAGCCCTTAACCTTGGAATTCAAGCTTAATGGAGCTCACTCGGTGCGGTCCAGGCTGACCTTGAGTGTGTAATGACCCTCCTGCCTAAGCTCCCACTGTTTGTTTTACAGTTGAGAGCCACCATGCTCTGCCTCTGGGCCTTGCTGATTTTAAGAGTAAACCTTACCCCTTTTCTTAGAGGCAGGGTGGCCTCAAACTCACTATGTAGCTACTGTCTCCAGGCAGGTATGTGACCACCACACTCAATGGGAGCCAAACATAGATCCGTGCATGCCAGGCAAGTACTTGACCAAGTAGGTCCAAAAGACCGCTAATCTAAGGCTTCTGGAATGACAGCACAGTCACCCCCAAAACACTGAGATTTCCTAGGGCCTTAACAGGCAAGACAAACTCAAGGTAAATCCAAAGGCCTTTTCAAGTTCAGTTGTGTTAGACTATCTGGTCTGGGTTCGCTGATCTAATTATAGGTCCACTCTTCTGCCAAAACACGGTCTGGAACTTGCTTTATTTCCCAAGTGAGTTCCTTACCCAGTTTCCTGGCAGCAGGAGTGGCAACAGCCAGGACAGGCAAGTATCTACCAAATGAGCAGCCTCTACCTTGTTTCTGGGTGCTGAAAGGAACCCCAAGATAAACCCTATGGGTAAGTCAGACAACCATGCATCACACACCGCCTGTCAAAACCATTCTCAGGCGTAACCACCTGCAAGCTGCCGACTGGAGAGAAAAAGAGCCTTTATAACGGCCAAGGTCGTCTTTGGCAGTTCCCACTTGGATTTGACGGCTGAGGTTCCCTTGGCACAACTGGACCTGTTTAAAGGGCCAAATCATGCAGAGCCCAAAGTAGTGAGAAGACAAAAATAAATAAATAAATAAAGAAAGAAAGGTCCAAGTTAAAGGACCCCAGGGAATTAGGAGGAAGTACTCGCCTTAGAGGAGACTTAGGTTAACAGCAAAAACCCCCGCACAACTCAAGTAGTAGAGGCGGTCATGTGACCTCGGATGGTGTTACTCCTCTTATTGGCCTGCAGCTTGGGGGAACCATTCCGGTTCTCGCTGGAGTCATAGGCGATATTCTATCAGCAGGTTTAACAGAAGAGCCCCACCCTATCCCAGCTCCTCCTATAAACAGTTAAGTGCAAGCGTCCCAAGGACAAAGAGGAGCTGGGGGCGCGCGGGGTGGGGGTGGTGGTGGTGGTTCTGCTCCTCTCCCGAAACTGACCCAGCCGGGCCACCCGGAGGTTTCAATTACAACGACACGAGACGGACAGGTCCTGACAAGACTCACCTACGGAGTGAGGATGCGGAGCCCAGAGCAGCCCGGCTGCAGCTCCCGCCCCGGCCGGTGCCCCTGCAAACAACCCCTCCCTACCTCGGGCGGCCCTGCACGGCCCCGCTCCGCTCCGCCCGGGCCCGCATCCCTGCCGGCATCCCTCCCTCGCTGGCACCTGGGGCGGTGATGTGACAGCCGGGCCCCGGCGCACGCAGGCCGGCCGGCCGCTCACCCCCGCGCCGGAAGGGAGGGCAGCGCGGCACATGGCCTGGGCCGGGGCAGCGCTGGCGGGCGGCCAGGCGCGGGCCCCTTTAAGGCGCGGAGGGCGCGCGCCGGGGCGGGCGGGCGGCTCGCGGCCGCAGGGCCTGCGGTGGCCTCGGCCCCACCCCGCGACGCCGCCGCTCACCTTGGCTCCCAAGAGCCGGGCTGCCGCAGTGAGGAGGGCCATGGCGGGACCGACTCCGGGACCCGGCGGGAAGCGCGCGCGGGGAGCGAGAGGCTGCAGCCAGGAGCGCAGCGGCCGCCGCTGTGACGGAGACCGCGCCAACCGGCGGACAAGGTTGAAAGGAGGCGGCGGAGGGAAGGGGAGACGAACCGGCAGAGGCGCCCAGCCCAGGGTCCTCAGCGAGGCCCCGCCCCTCTCCGGGGGGAAGCCTCGGGCTCGGCCATTGGTCGAGGGCGGGCGAGGGGCGGGGCTTGAGCCCTTGACAGATGTGAGGGCCGGGGGGATTGGGCCCTGCGGACCAGGCTAACGCGGAGTGGGCGGAGACGGGGCCGTAGGTGTCCTGGGATGTGCCTGAGAACTCAGTTAACTTCCTTCTTTGGCTCTTCCCTTTGCCCTTAACGCGTTTCGGAGTCTCCGGAGAATGTGGAAGATACAGCTCCAGCACGCGACTCTTGAAGGTCACGGCACCACTGATTGTGGCACCCCGCCCCCGCCCGCACACACACACAGCCGGTTGGCATGCTTCCTTAAAGGATGTCTTTGGTTAATGACTTCACGGCCGTGCAGGTGACATCATGTGGAAGGCAGCCTATGATGCCAAAGCTGGCTGCTTGACGAAGATCATCAGAAACCCTGGTAGTATAGACGCTGACACCACTATGTGGAGAAGAACCACAAACGGGCGCCCGAGTATTTAGTGCTGCCTGTGAACTGTAGGGAATGCCAGTCTTACAAAGGCCCTCTTAATGTGAAGGCGCCTGCGTCTTTCAGTCTTTGGGTCCTGGACATGTTCTGTCATCCTTTAAACAACCCCATAGTCGGCCTACCACCTCACATTTAGCAAGAGGGTGCAGATCTACCCTCCGGGCATTAGACACTCCCTGGTTTTGTTTTTTGGTTTTTTTTTTGTTTTTGTTTTTGTTTTTTGTCACATCATTCACAGTATTCCCAAAGGGCTCTAGGACATTTCTCCTACTTGGCTATCTCTCTCATCCTCTGCTCCACCAGAAGCCATTGCACCAAATGACACAAGAATGTAAGATCTTACACATCACTGGGTAGGACACCTTTAGTACTTTCCTAAGCCTATCATTGTAATTGGCCTTAAGGGTGGAGAGAAACTGACCCAAGGATCAGGGCACCTTATCTATAAACTCCAAGTGAACGGTCTTTTTTATCTTCCCACACGGCAGTAACAAAGTGCAGAGGTCTCGGTATCCATGTAAGCCAACAGTCCTTGTTTGTAGAGGATACAGTTTGTGGCTGAGATTTGGAAAACGAGAAAGAAAACCTTCATTCCCCCCAAGTTCTCTCATAGGTGGTTCATATCTGCCCAGCAGTGTTCTTCCTTTGGCCTGGGAATCAAGGAAGCTCTTCAGAGAAAATCTTCTAGAGAAACCGCCCCCCCTGGGGAAGCAACGACCCCAGGTACCTCCCTAGGAACTTCAAAGCTTCACTGATCAATATTGGCTCCCAATTTAGCATCTCACATAAGGTTTCCTCATAACCCCAGAATAGTCTGACCTGGCCCATTTCCCCTAGTTAATTATCCACAGAGACTAGCCAGCAGGTTAGAGAGCTGAACTCCAGTGCCCTAAGAAAAAGAGGCTGTCACCATCAGGTGAGACTACCAAAGGGACAGTTATTGGGGGGTCATAATGGCAACTGGAGTTTTAATTCCCTTGGTGTAGGGTCCTGGATTTTAACGTCAACATCCAAAGTTGTTCAATCCTGATATTCATTGTTATAAAGTGAAGGTGAACGCCCAAAGATGAGAGGGGTACGCAGAATCTCCCAAAGCTGAATCTGTGTGTCGGTCTGTCCCTGGGTGCTGGGAATTAAAAATGTAGCTTCTAAGCACTCAGAAGGCAGAAGCAGGTGGATGTCTGAGTTCAAGGCCAGCCTGGTCTACAAGGTGAGTTCTAGGACAGCCAAGGCTACACAGGGAAACCCTTTCTTGGGGGTGGGGAGTGTATGTGGAGTGGCTTCTTACGTGCTATACTAATACTCAAACACTGAGGCACAGTCTCTTTCTGACACAGGTGGGGAAGTTAGGACAGCATGAATATAATGGCTACGCAAACCCCAGGTCCAAATATAATCAAGTGGGTGAGTACAAGAATGGACTTGACACCAGTGTGACCTTGGGAGGATGAAAGGACAATGGTGCCCCCTGGTGGCCAAAAGCAAATATGTGCGCACAGGCTCTAGCAGGCTCACCATTGTCTACCACAGGTAAAATAAACTTCCTTGCTTAGACAGTGGCCTGCTCTCTGTGTGTGAGTGGTTCTGAGAGTCTAACATATGCTAAGCCATGAGTGGTGGCACATGTATGTAATCCCAACATTTGGGAGGGTTACAGAGTAAATTCAAGGACAGACTGGAGTAAATGAGATCCCGTCTAAAAGAAAGATTAAATTTACTTTGAGGCAAAGGCTCACTAAATTGCCCAGGTTGGCCTAGAACTTCTGACCCTCCCGTCTCAACCACTGGAGTAGCCAGGATCAGAGTCACGCACGGCTATGCCCAGCTGACAGAAGCCAGGGTGTATTTAGTGCTTACCACTTCAAGTTACTATCTAACTATAGTGCATGCGTCACCTTAATTAATCCTCATGACTCTAAAATATGTAGTAATAGTACTTTTAAGGAGGAGGAGACTCAGATAAAATATCTTGCCAAGGGCCATTGCTCATAATTGGCCTAGCTAGAATTCAGACTCATCAATCTCATTCAGAAACTCACATCTATCTGCCAAGCTTTACCATAGGTGCTGGGGTCAAATCCAAGGCATCCTGCATACTAGGCAAATATTCTACCACAGAGCTAAACCCTGACCCCAGAGTATTTTTTGAATCATGGTCAGTAGTGTCCTGGAGACAACAGCACAATGTCTGGCTATAAAGATAATTTAAACGATAATTATGCAGTCTTGCCCATCTGTAAAACCTTTGCACACCCATAACTGATATATATAGAACACATACATGATAAAAAAAAAACCACCTAGCAGCTAACATGACCAAGCAGAACAAGACGGACACCATTTCCCTCGGAGTGATAGAGGCCAAACACAAGGCAGTGTCCTAAATGTCACTAAAAGTGACACAATGTCAATCCTAAAACATTCTGGTGGAGAAACAGGGTCTTATACTATTGCTCAGGCTGGCTTCAAATGCCTAGGCCCAAGCAATCCTTCTGCCTCAGACTTGCAAACAGCTCAGACATGTCCTACTCTGCCCAGCTGTACAGCAGGCTGCTTCCTTTAGACAGTTACCTAGTCAAACCTTAGGTTTTCTAGATATACAGAGATCTATTTCAAACGGATATGCATTCTTTAAACCTTTCAAAGACCTACAAAATATAGCGTTTAAAATGGTTTAGGTTTTTCTTGCCATTTTGGAAAGATACTGCTCTTGTCTGGACTGTTTGACTTTATGCTGTATAAACTGGACATGCAGGACCCACAGGAAAGTGACTGCTGAAACAAGATGGACATTGCTACAGGGTTCCTGCTTCATGGAAGAGTGTGCCAGATAGTCTACAGGACACAGAAAAAAAAAATGACTAACTGCCAATACAGGTGGACAGTTTAAAGTTTCCTGCTCTGCTGAGGAGTCTTTCAGACACACTATGGCCTATAAGCCAAAAGAACTTCAGGTGACTATTCAGGTAGCAAGATGTCTCTGTCATTTCTAGAGTTTATATACTATCCTTCTGTGGTCTTTGATGGAGTTTTTCTTAGTTAGGATTAAAGGTAAGTTATATTTAAGACTTTAGACTCATAAAGATAGGGTAGATGATGACATATTTTCTTTAAATCTTGCTAAATGTTAATGGACTAAATATTGTTAACTATAGTTCTTATTTGATAACTGTTTTGTTATATATTTTACTATGTTAAAGTTAAAACCCTTCTTTTTATTTAGACAGAAAGGAGGAAATGATGAAAGATGTCATTCTGTAAATGTTTCTCTTATTGGTTAATGAATAAAGCACTGTTGGCAAATAGGAAGACAAGATAGGTGGGACTAGGAGACAAGGAGGATTCTGGGAGATGCAGTGGAGGAGAGTTAAGATGTAGAGACTTGAGAGTGAAGAGAGCCAGACCCTTTCTCTGGTAAGATAAGACCATGTGGAAACACTTAGATTAATAGAAGTGGGTTAATATTTAAGACAGAGCTGGCCAATAAGAAACACTAGTAACAGGCCAACAGTTTTATATCTAATACAGCGTCTCTGTGTGTTATTTGGAGCTGATGTGGCTGTGGAACCAGGCTGGTGGGAAAACTGCCGGTAACAAAAGTGGTGCATGTCTGTCTGTAACTCTAGCACTTGAGGCTGAGACAGGAAGATTGTGAGAGGCCAGGTGTTTCAGAAACACCAAGCCAAAAGTGGTATGCCTTTAATCCCAGCACTTGGGAGGCAGATGCAGCTTGTTTTACATACAGTTCCAGGCCAGCCAGACAGGACTACATAGTGAGATCCTGTCTCAGAAACAAAACAAAAATTCCGGCAAAGGAAGAATGTCTATTTGGTGTTTTGTTTTTCTTCCTTTTCTTTTTTTCTTTTTCTTTTTTTCCATTGTTGAGAATAAAATTCAGGACATGTAGACTTGCGCTCTGGGCTGGCTCAGCAGGATAAAGAAAGCTCCATTCCAAGAATCACATCAAGGTGGAAGCAACAGACTTAGAGTTGCCCTTTGACCTTCACCAATGCCCACGTGTGCCACGCAATAACTTTTCCCCCTTTAAAAGGAAATTCCTTTTGAGACATTCTCTGTGCACCCTTGGCTGTCCTGGCCTGGAACTCACTCTGTAGACCTGGCTGGTCTTCACCTCACAAAGATTAGCTTGCCTCTGCCTCTGGAGTGCTGGGATTTAAAATGTGAGCCACCACTGCCCGGCTTCTTTTTTTTTTTAAAGTGTGCTCCAGGAGCTGGGGTTGGCTCAGTGGTTAAGAGCATTTTTGTTCTTCTAGAGGTCCTGGGTTCCAGTTGCTGCACCCACATGGTTGCTCACAACTGTCCAAAAGTGTAGTTCCTGGAGATGCAATGCCCTCTTTTGGGCACTAGGCAGTCCAGATATATACACAGACAAACACACATAAACACTGGGGGGAGATGCTCTGGCCAAGCCTGTGGCAAGCGTCTTTAATCCCAGTACAGAAGAGGCAGGGACAGACAGATCTGTTTGGATTGGAGGCCAGTGTGGTCTATACAGCAAACTGAATTTAGGCCATCCAGAGCTACATGTTAAGACCCAGTCTCAATAAATAATAATAATGATGATGATGATAAATGAAAATTAAGTCACAAAATAAAGGCACTTTGTAACTACTTTAGATCAGATTGAAGGTCTAGAAAGTTATAGCTCCAGTTTTAGTACTAAATTTAGGACTTTTGGATTTGTGGTCTCTCACTGGACCCCATTTTATTCAGCTGCAACACGAACATAGGTGAGCTACATCAATTTCAAGTTCTTTTGCTTTTGAGACAGGGCCTCACCACGTAGTTCAAGCTCTCTTCCCCAGAAATGTTTTCACTACAGCTGTGTACTATCATGCCCAGCCCAAGGTCTCTTTAGCTTCTAAAATGCTGTAATTTAAAAAGCTATGCACTTATTTATCATGTTTACTTTTGTCACCGTGTACACATGGAGGTCAGAGAACAACTTGTGGGAGCCAGTTCTGTCCTACCCAGTGGGGCCCAGGGACTGAACTCAGGCCAGGCTTGGCAGCAAATCTTGCCAGTGCTTACGAAGCCCAGCAGTTCTCCAATGCTGGGCGGCTCTCCTGCCTCCTTCCTGCAAATGCTGGTTTCAGCTGTCTGTGGTGGTCTCAGGTTAATCTGAGGGGTGGGAGATATGCCTAAGCAGGCAAAAGCGCCTGAGACAAGAGTGAAGACCCGGGTTTGGTCTCTGAACCCACACAGGGCAGAACTGGCTCCCGGAGCTTGCTCTGTGACCTCCAGATGCAGTTCACAACAAACAAAACGAGGGTAAGTTAAAAAACAAAGAATCCAGCCAGGCCTTGGTCGCACACACCTTTAATATCCCAGCACTCGGGAGGCAAAGGCAAGCGGATCTATGTGAGTTTGAAGCCAGCCTGGGCTACAGAGTGAGTAACAGGACAGGCTCCAAAGTTACACAGAGAAATCCTGTCTCAAATAACCAATAATAAATAAATAAATAAATCCAAGATTCCACCCTGCCCCCAGTAACTCCAGAGAAAAACAGTAACAATAAAAAAAAATTGAACAATTCATTCAGATGCTGTAAGGTGTATTCCTGAGACAAGAATGATTTTAAACTCTGAAGTATCTCAACATCAGGGTGTTTAAAAAGGTGCAAAAGGCAGGTATTTTACATTTCCAAAACTATGTCCAGGGCACAGTAGTCTACTAGATTATCAATGGTTTGTGACACATGATGATACAACTTTTATTTTTCAAGACAGGGTTTCTCTGTAGCTTTGGAGTTTGCCCTGGTACTCTCTCTGTAGACCAGGATGGACCCAAACTCACAGAGATCGCCTGCCTCTGCCTCCCGAGTGCTGGGACTAAAGGACCAAACCTTTTCCTAACAGTGGATCAAAACCAGGGATGTTTACATGTTAGACAAGTGTTTCACCACTGGACTATATCCAAAGTAAAAGAAAGAAAGACACACCTGAAATGTGCTGTTTGCATCAAACACAAAACGTAGGATAGCAGTAAGGCCCTTCATTAAGCAACGCTCCTTACCTCCTCCGTCCCTATCTGACAAAGCCCTCACTTTTCAGCTGAGATGGCCCCATCCACTCTCCCCTTCCTGTCTGCTCTCGCTGTCGCTGGTCCCTCCATCTGGAATGGCAGAGGAAGAATAACACGAGTCCATTGTTTCCAGCTCCCACCCTTACTGCTTCCGCAGTGCAAACACGAGGGCTTTGTCAAAGCTTGTGCCTCGCTTGCGATCCTCTGCTTACGCAGCTGCTCACTGTTCTTCACGCGGCCAACCGCTACCAGTGCCTGCCCAATAAAGTTGCTGTGGGCTATGGCGAGCTGGGATCCCACACGACTGAGAAACGGCCAGGGCCCAACTTCACACTACGCCAACCCCCAAACTCTACCCCTTTTCTCTATCTCGTTCCCTGCCTCCCAGCCTAATATAAAGGCTAAATTTGGGCATGAAAAGACTACACGGTTCGTACTTTTGGTTTCAGACATTTTTTTTCAGTTCATTTCCATAAAAACGTAATATAAAAGGCAATGCCACCATCTCCCCTCCTGGGGGCGCTCCATCAAGTTGGTGTACGCGGCTGCAGTGATTCATAGCTCATCGTGAGGTCTGTCCAGGGCATGGTCACAGAGATCTGCAAATGGGACAGGGCACTTTGAAGGAAACGGCCACTCTCAGATGCACACATAGCCCCTTTCAAGGACCTGACAACCACCACCACCATTCACAGGACTCCTGTATCTAAGGAGAAGGAACAGAGACACGTTCTCTGAAAGCTGATGGGTAGAGAGCAGGGAGACTAATCCAATCCTTAAACCAAGGGGGATGTAAGCCAGTTGTGGGACATCAGTCAGAGGTGTGAGTGTGTGGGCCTCGAGCACGGGAAGTAAATAAAGGGGGAGGCACTCAGGAAGTACAGGGGGAGTGGGGAGGGGCGTGGCTTACCTTAGGAAGCACAGGGGAGTGGAGAGGGGCGTGGCTTACCTTAGGAAGTGCAGGGGAGTGGGGAGGGGCGTGGCTTACCTGTCCGTTTACTGCAAAGTTTGTCTTTGACATTGTCAGACTCTCGGGAAAAGAATTCAATCAGTTCATCTTCATATTCCTCCACAATGCTCTCACACTGCCAAGCCAGAGGGCACAGTGACACAGGGGCCAAGCCAGGGGACACAGTGACACAGGGGACACAGTGACACAGGGGCCAAGCCAGGGGGCACAGTGACACAGGGGCCAAGCCAGGGGGCACAGTGACACAGGGGACACAGTGACACAGGGGCCAAGCCAGGGGCACAGACACCCACCCAACTCTCGGTTTTTGGGAGGGAACTCTTGTAGACAGGGTCTTATTATGTAGCCCTAGCTGGCCTGGATCTCACTATGTGAACCAGGCTCGCCCTTCCTGCCTCTGCATCTTGAGTGCCGTAATTACAGACACACAACACCACATCTGCCTCCGACCCCCAACTTACGACCAACAATCCCTCCTCACCCCCAAGAGCCTGCAACCCACAACCACAACTCACAGCAAACTTGAGGGTACCACTGATATCTGAGTCGATCCGGATGCCCTGTAAGTCTAGCTCACTGGATTCTCCATTCCGGCCCATAACTCGTACGTAGTTCTTGCGGTGGGTGGAAGGGTCAATCTGTTCCCCGTACTCCTTCATGCGGTCACACACCTCCTCCAACAGCTCTGTGAGGTGGGCTTCTGAGCGGGCGTAAGGGACCTAGACACGGACTAAGCTTTAGGCCTCTCCTTACACCTCAATCTGTGCACTTACTTTCCCTTGCAACTCTAGCTCAAGCAACTCATTTAAATAAAGAGGAAAAAAATCTTCCTAGTAAGTATATTATAGTTTCAATGTCTGTCCACCCTTTCCAATTATTTTCACATACACATACTTTGTTAATCTTTTGGAGCAAGACTTCATCCTGTAGACCAGGCTGGCCTTGAACTCAAAGAAATCCACCTGTCTCTGTCTCCCAAGTGCTGGGAGTAAAGGAGTGTGCCACCACTCTGGCACAACTTCATTCTACCTGACTACAAAATCCAGAACAAGACAGGCACCATTAACTCCAAATCATAGGCAGAAGCTATCATAATTGATTCAGCTGTAGTCAACTCTGTTGCCCCTGTGAACTTCCTGCATTCTTGTGTACGCGGGTACTTACTATTCACTGAAATAACATTAACTGCCAGGCACAGTGGTGCACATCTTTAATCCCAGTGCTCAGGAGGTAGAGGCAGGTCTCTGTGAATTCTAAGCCAGTCTGCTCTACATAGTGAGTTCAAGGACAGCCAGGGTTACAAAGTAGGACCTGGTCTTAAAAAACAAACAAGCACACAAAAATAAGAGATGGTATAGGTTCTGATGATAGCAGACACACACTTCACAAGGACATTTCCTTGTAGGGCTGGGGGGATGGCTCAGCAGTTAAGAACACTGGCTGTCCTTCCAGAGGATCTGGAAGTAAAAGTAAATCATTTTTTAAAAAAAGTTTCCTTGTGTATTACTTACTAGGTATAGCTTTGTGCATGTATTTTTTTTTAATGTGCATAGGTGTTTTGCCTGCATGTGTATCTGTGCTCCAGGTTCAGAGCTTCTGGAGCTGGAGTTACAGGCAATGGTGAGCTGGGAATTGAACCCAGGTCCTCTGGGAAGAGCCCCTGTGTATGTATGTCTTATGTTTCTAATACAAACGTCTTGAATAAAAATCTTTTTTAAAAAAAAAATCTTTATTTTATGTGTATGAGTGTTTGCTTGCAGTTATGCATGCCTAGAGCCCACAGACAAAAGAAGAGGGTATCAGATTCCCCAGGAGTTACGGGCCACCACGTGGTGAGGTGGTCTAGCTCCAAGGAAGACTCTGTGGACAGGCAGGGATCACAGGTGAGAGCCAGCGTGCTGGGTTTATGGGATGCTAAGGACGGAACCCCAGGCTCTGTGCGTGCCAGGCTAGCACTGTCACCTGAGCTGCACTCCCAGCTGGAGGAGACCTTTTATCCTTTTTTAAATAAATGTATTTACTCTATGCTGCTATAGTGAAGCAAGAGGCCTGTGAATGGGGGATGCAGAAAAGGACACTGATCAGGGCCTCCAGAGTCTTCCAATAAGCCCTGCCAATAAGCCCCACTGTGCGTGGTGGTGTCTGGGAGGCCGGGTCTGGAGTAGTCCAGGCTGGCCTTGAACCCTTGATCGTCCTGCCTCTCACCTCCCAGTGCTAGGATTACAGGCATGCAATACCACACCCGGCGTGGGCCCAATCTTTCAGACACAGAATGTTCCGGTTGGTTGGTGGTGTTTTGTTTCTTTTTTCTTTGAAGACAGTATTTAATTCTGCGGTCCAGACCGCCCGGAACTCAGATATGCTTCTGCTTTAGCTTCTGAGTGCTGGGATTATTACAGGGTCATATGCCGCCTGCTTTCTTCACTTCCGAACTAAACCCAGTATCTGGTCAAAGCGACTTTATCTGGGGGGGTCAGTAAGTTACCTCCACAACGGACTGGCTGCCGTCTGGGTTGATCCGGAACGATCCCATCTGAATGGTCTTCTTGGGGTCCACCCGGGCGATTTCCCACTCCAGTTCATCCACCAGGGCCCTGCAAGCTGGCGCCAGGAAGAGAAACGGGGGTGGTGATGAGGACGGAGGTGAAGGGGCTCAAGGCATCCATGTTCTAAGCTTTGGATCTCACACCTCCCAAGGGTCGGCTTCCCCCCGCTTCTCCTTGGCTGAGTCTTTACCTCCACAGTGTAGATCCTGGCTCCTTCGAGCCCAAGCAGTTCCCAGCAGGGCCCCCAGGAGTAGGGCCAGCCAACCCCAGCCTTTCATCCTTAGCATGACGGGGTCGCTCCACCTGGGAAACGAAAGGCGGGTGTGAGGAGACAGATCCCTTCCCCCTGCCCGCCACCCTCCATCCCGAGGCCCTCAAAGTCCTCAGTGCGATGCTCCTTTACCCAGGAAAAGGCAAGGTTACGACCCCGCGCAGGGACCGGAGTGCCTGGGGGTGGGGTGGGGTGGGAGGTGGGAAGTGAGCGTTCCAGAAACTACGCCCTCCGCGGTGACGGCCTGGCGATTTGTACTCAGCGCCCGAGGGCTCACGGAGCTGTGCAGCAGCCACGGGATGGGGCCACCGTCTCGCCAGGGCCCGAGCGGCCGAGCCCCCGGCGCCGCAGCCCGCACTCCCAGCTCGTGGTCGCCCCCGAGCACAGCCACCCTCCCGGGGCTGCGCCGCGGCGGCCGCCCGCCCGCCCGCCCGCCCGCGCCCGTCCCACCTCCGCTCGCTCGGCCGCCGCGGCCCAGGCACCCGGAGGCCCGGACTTCCAGCTTCTCCGGAGCGCGGCGCCCGCCAGGCTCAGGGTGGCCAGCGAGCGCCTGGGCGCGCGGGCGCCCCGGAGCCGTGCGGCCGCCCCGCGAACTCTCGCGCGAGCAGGCGGAAGGAGCCCCGACAGCGAGGACCCCGGGAAGCTTTAGGACCCAGACTTGCGTGGCGGTCGGGACACGTGACCACCGAAAGCACAGAGGTGGCCTGGCCTGAGGAGAGGACCCGGCTCGAGACGCATCGCCCCGGTGGGCACGGACTGCCGAGCAGATGCAACTAGTGGGCGGCCCGGGGTTCCATAGACAAAGACTTCTTTACACGGGAAACTACACTTCCCAGGAAGCACTGCGGCACCAAGCTTTGACAGTGGCTACAGGTCTTTTTGTTCTACTTTTTAAAAAACTAGTTGTTGGTTTCCTCTTGTGCCTAATTCATGAATTCATAAATCGCTGTAAGACCCTCAGAATGAGGAGTCTCCCCGTTTCGGTCGGTACCCCCAAGAACTCAATGTCCAGTCCAGTTGATGCAACACGCAAGAGGCTTTAATGAACGGGAAACGTTTGTGCAAACGTTGCTTCTCTAGCCCGTGTGCTCCCTCAGCACACAGAGAAGCAACATTTTCTGGGTGCGGGTACTTTTAAAGAAAAAACCACAAGCTTAGGCTGTGACCCCCTGTCTACGTGACCAGTCATGGGTTCTCCCCTTGAGGCCGGATGGTCTCACTGTTCAGGTCAGCAGACCTCAGGGCCTGGGGTGTGCTAATGAATCTTGTCTGGGCAAACCTGAGTTGCAGCTATCTCTTCGTTTCTTAAGGACCCTATTTACCACCTGCTGACACACTGACCTGAGGGCAGTGTGAATTCTTGGTATCCAAGGGAAAGTTGCCGGTGGTTAGCAAATTCCAGGTAACTGATAGTGGTCTGGGTTAGCTTTCCAGGTCCGACTGCCCTTCATTTTAAGTAGGGGGTTTCCTTAACTTTATTTTTGGTCTTTCATCGTGATTAGGTATGTATGGGGAAAATCACTTTTAGTTATTATCGGCCTTTTCAAGAGTTCTTGGAGAGTCCCGTAAGTTATCCTCTGAGGATGACTGAGGATGACGGAGGGGCTGCAATGTTAATATTAGCTCGCAGGCTGTGACGTTCCTAGGGCAATTCCTCTCTGAAGTCCAGCACATCGCTGGTACTATTATAGGTTCGATTGTCTTGCTATGCAGCCCAGGGTGGCCTTGAACTCAACTCCCATTCCAGGCTGGTCAGAACTGTTAGGATTACAGGCAGACACGAAGCCTGACTCCATGGGTCCTATGATAAACTGGAATTGTGATCTTTTTTATGTGTTTAAGGTGCTAACTACAGCAAAGACCGAACACTGTCCAGGGGAAATTATATCCCTCCTGGATATACCCATTTTGCACTCCAGAGTCTATCCTTCATTTCTAAGTGTGGATCTGAACACAATTTTAATTTTTTTCTTTTTTCAGTGAACAATGAATAAAGGGAGGGCAGAATCCAAAGACCCCACACTAGCAGTCTTCTAATGAGATAAAAATACTTTTATTTTATAAAACATGCTGTTTAAGCAAATCTTTGTAAAAAATAAAACAAAAGTCAAGATAGAATGTATGGAAGACATACTTGTCAGCCGTCAGTGGGAATGAGGCTGGTGGTTCAGCTCCCTCCACACTGGTTTGATTGGCCCGATAAGAATCCACTAGTTCCCAGCCGTCAGCTCTGAGCAGCAGGAGGCCTGAGTTGTCTACATCTCCTGATGTACCGTCACTGTGCAGGACTTCAGTCCTCTAGCTGGCTGGGAACTCAGAGTTCTGATTCTAGGAGCGTTTTGTTTAGTTACCAGTCACCCAGGATATGTATTACCAATACCAATTGTTTTCCACCTGGGTTAATTGCTTCTGGCCCACTGTTTTGCAGAGGATAAAGAGAGAATCTGGCTTGTAGAACATTTGCAACAACTCTGCCGCTTTCCAGTCCTAAGGACAGCAGCCTCTGCAAGCCCTGAGCAGATCCAGTTCTGGAAGTGGACAGGGAAGAGCTGACTGGAGAAGCTGTCTCTCAGGTCCGGGGACAGGATGTGAATGGCAAGGACAGGTCAGAGTGCCAGTACTGAGGGGAAGACAGCTGTGTCTGTCACGAGACACAATGAGAGAAACAAAGGGTGAACAGCGTGCGTAGCATTGGAGACACTTCCTATGATGTAACTCTCAGAAAAGGGAGGGCCTGGCACAGCTCCTCCTCAGATGTCCTAGGCTTCACACCAGTGCATAACTTAAAAAATAAAGTCCATCTCACGGCTGTTAGAACACCTGGGTCATCTGCAAACTGTGGGACGCCTCCTTCGTGAGTAGAAGGCAGGAGTACCGTTACATTAAGGTGGGACTGTACAGTGTACACACCATCAAACCTACCCAACCCAGTTCCCTTGTGCCAACCCAGCCTTACTCTTGGGACTTGTCTGGCTTTCAGGCTCAGGCACCTTCCAGTCCATCTTCCGGCCCTTCTCATAAAGACCCTTGAGCACCTTGTGGAAGGACTCGGGCTCAGTGCCGTTCTTGCTCAGTTCCAGGTACTTTCGGTAGAGTTGCAGGGCCGTGCGGGCGTCCTCAATACTGTCATGGGTCTCGCCTTGAATCTTCAGGTCTGGCATAAATACAATTCTTAAGGATCTCACATGGGGGCCCCATTTCTATCCTGACTCCTGAAGACCTACTCTACATGCTCCCCTGCACCCATGCCGACTCCCAGTGTCCCAAAAGACATCTTTAAACAATTAGGATTTATGTGTTCACCTGTGTGCACTTATGTGCTCTACAGGTGTCACGTGTACACGGTACACGGTGACCATGGAGGCCAGAAGAGGGCAGCAGACCCCCTGGAACTGGAATTAGAGGTGGCTGAGCCACCGTGGGGTGCTGGGAACTGAACCTGGGTCCTCTGCAAGAGCAACAGGTGCCTTTTCACCCTGAGCCATCTCTTCAGCCCTAGAAAACTTCTTAAGTTACTGGCAGCGGCTAATGGAAACCAGCAGAAAAGACGTCGTAATTCTAAGCTGAGAAATCCCTGCTTACTCCAAATGTCTCCTATTCTGTTTCTGTTGTTGTTTTTGTTTCTGGTTTGTTGTTGTTTTAAGACAGTGTTTACTATATGGCCCAGGCTGACTTCAAACTTAAGAGCTGAAAGCATCAGTCCCTTTTTTTTTTTTTTTTGGAATAAGGTCTTACGTAGCCCAGGCTAGCCTTAAATTCATTATGTGATGGAGACCAACCTTGAACTTCTGTTTCTTCTGTGTCTATGCCCCAAGTTATGGCTACAGGCAGGCATGTATCACCTTGTCCAATTTCACGTGATTCTTGGGTCTGAACACAGGGCTTTGTACTGCTAGGCTACCAATTGCACTACAGACCCTGCTCCCCTACCCCCATGCCTCCTATTCTTAATCGGTGCAACAGGGCAGAGCGACTAACCTAGAAAGTACCAAGCAAGAAACCGCAGGGATATCATTCGTTTCCGGGGCATGTGGAACAGGTACACTGTGTCAAGAACTTGGTCCTTGGGCACCTGGCAGGAATCAAAAGGAACAGAAGACAAGGTAGGTGACCCATACTCTTCCATCCCCTGAGTACAGAACATGTGCACTGGAAGCCCACCCTCCAGAATAATTCCTAGGCCAGCAAGATGGCTCAGCAGGTGAAAGCACTGCCACCAATGACAGCCTAGGTTCAATCCCCAGGACCCACACGGAGGAAGAATCGATTCCACAAGTTTTTCTCTGACCTCTACATATGTAACCTGGTGCTCTCAGGAGGTGTGTGTGAGTGCACACACACACGGACTAAATAAATGTAATTTTGTTTTTTAAAGCGTGGTGCATGGGAACGGTAGGGATGGAGGGTGGGAAGAGGCTGCATATGAAAGAAGAAAAAAAAAATGCCAGGCATGGTGTGCTGCACACCTTCTAACAGTCAGGAGAAGGCAGGTGGATCTCTGAGTTCAAAGCCAGCCTGCTCAAAATAACTAGTTACAGGGCAGCCAGAGTTATATAGTGAGACCCTGTGTCAAAACAAACAAGAAACAAACAGTAACAACAGCAAAAACATTCCTAAACAATCCCTGCCCGAACCATGAGGTTGATGACCCGGAAGTCCTTCTGCAGACCATGACCCACAAACTTGACTCCAATGTCAATGAGAAAGCGAAGCTTTAAGTAGGTAGACTTGAGAGTTGTGAGGTGCTTGGAGGAGATTTTGGCATCAAGGTCTCCTGGCTTTATCCCCGAGTACTGAGTCAGGTAATCTACTACCTAGGGACAGAGAGAGAGACACATCACTGCGGCACAAGAAGGTGTGGTCACTTCCTACCACTCCTCCTGGGCTCCTCAGGCCTGTGCAAGCCTGTGCCAGCATGGGGCTGTCCCCGGGCTCCTCAGGTCTGTGCACGCACGAGGCTGTCCCCGAGGCTGTCCCCGGGCTCCTCAGGCACTCTGTGCACGCACGGGGTTGACTTAAGTGGCCCCCTCATATCCTAATACCTGCTCCTGAGTAGAGATGTAGTCATCAATGAAGGGGATACCCTCATTAGGCCCTTGGCCCCGAACACAGGTGATCCTTGCTACTGACATCTGGCTTGGTTTAATAGTAGACTTGGTACCATCACTGCGTAACTCTGCTTCTTCCTATGTCAAAGAGTTAATATGACACCAGAGAAATACTTAATCCCAGATCTCCTCAGCGCTCTCTTCCAATGCCCCATCCTTTCGCTGTGGTTACCTCATTCAGTGTGACAAACTCGGCATCGAGGCCCACCAGGTCTCCCACCTGTGGCATCTCACTTAGCATCAGTGGGATGAAGGTAGCGTGTGTTTTCCGCTGCTTCCGGGCCAGTGAGGCCTCTGCCAGCAGCACACTGGCCTCAATGCGGTTCTTGACTGGGGGAGAAGGCAGAGAAGACCAGGACTGGGGCAGTGACCAGGGGACAGACCCCAGGGTGGCTGCTCAGAGGCCGCTGGTCTGTGTTGTCATCTCTTGACAACCAAAGAAACTAGGTAAAAGCAGTGCATCTGGGCTGGCAGGATGGCTCAGCAGACAGACACTCGCTGCCAAGCCTGACAACATGAAGTTGATCCTCAGAACACACAGAGGAAGGAAAGGACCCATTCCCAAACTCCTCTGATGTCCACATTCATGCTGTAAGTGGTACACACACTAATGCAGACACACACTAATGCACAAATGCACACTAAAGCACATGCACACACACACTAATGCGCACACACAAATGCACATTCATGTATACCATTGCACATACACTAATGCACACACACACTAATGCGCACACACACTAATGCACACACACACTAATGTACACACACACTAATGTACACACACACTAATGTACACACACACTAATGTACACAAATGTACACACACACTAATGTACACACACACTAATGTACACACACACTAATGTACACACACACTAATGTACACACACACTAATGTACACACACTAATGTACACACACACTAATGTACACACACTAATGCACACACACTAATGTACACACACACTAATGTACACACACTAATGTACACACACACTAATGCACACACACACTAATGCACACACACTAATGTACACACACACTAATGCACACACACTAATGTACACACACACTAATGTACACACACACTAATGCACACACACTAATGCACACACACACTAATGTACGCACACTAATGCACACACACACTAATGCACACACACTAATGCACACACACTAATGCACATGCACACACTAATGCACACACACTAATGCACACACACTAATGCACATGCACACACTAATGCACACACACTAATGCACATGCACACACTAATGCACACACACTAATGCACATGCGCACACTAATGCACACACACTAATGCACATGCGCACACACTAATGCACATGTGCACACACATTAATGCACATGCACACACTAATGCACACACACTAATGCACATGCGCACACACACTAATGCACACACACTAATGCACACACACTAATGCACACACACTAATGCACATGCACACACTAATGCACACACACTAATGCACATGCGCACACACTAATGCACACACACTAATGCACACACACTAATGCACATGCGCACACACTAATGCACACACACTAATGCACATGCACACACTAATGCACACACACTAATGCACATGCACACACACTAATGTACACACACTAATGCACATGTGCACACACACTAATGCACACACACACTAATGCACATGCGCACACATACTAATGCACACACACTAATGCACATGTGCACACACACTAATGCACACACACACTAATGCACATGCGCACACATACTAATGCACACACACTAATGCACATGCACACACACTAATGCACACACACTAATGCACATGCACACACTAATGCACACACACTAATGCACATGCACACACACTAATGCACACACACTAATGCACATGTGCACACACACTAATGCACACACACACTAATGCACATGCGCACACATACTAATGCACACACACTAATGCACATGTGCACACACACTAATGCACACACACACTAATGCACATGCGCACACATACTAATGCACACACACTAATGCACATGCACACACACTAATGCACACACACTAATGCACATGCACACACTAATGCACACACACTAATGCACATGCGCACACACACACTAATGCACACACACTAATGCACATGCACACACACACTAATGCACACACACTAATGCACATGTGCACACACACTAATGCACACACACTAATGCACACACCATTGCACACACATGAATGCACGCACACACCATTGCACACACACTAATGCACACACACACAGTAAACTAAAATGTAGTAAAAATTTTAAAAAGACTATATCACAGTCTACTATAACATAGCAGATCAAATCAGAAAATTACTAAGAAATAGGCCAAGAAGAAGATAGAAATGGTGGAGGAGAGTGAGCAGGATTTTCACGTTGGACTTTAGCTTAGAAAATTCAGACAAACAAAGCTGCAGATAAACCGCGGTTTACAGGGACCAAATTGGTACCTGGGAAGAAGCTCATCCCCTGACGAGAGGTGACCACTGGAGGACAGTGCAGGGCCTGGGGCCAGCTGGCACTTGCTTTGAAAGCCTGACAACCTGAGTGGTGTCTGGAACCCATGTAACAAGGAAGGGGAGAACTGATGCTACAAAGTTGTCCCTTGGCCGCTACACACACAGTAACCGTAAATACGCACAATTAAAAATGGCATTTGAAGAGAGATAGCCTATGGGGGCCGTTCTCATTCAAACTGCTACAAAAAAGGGGTTCAGAATGTTTATAATCAAAATCATAACCTAGCCATTATACAGCTTCCTCCTTCCTTCCACACTGCACCCTCAGAATTTCCAGCTTCAAAGTTAGTGTGTTTTTGAAAAGGTTCTCACTCTGTAGCCCAGGCTGGCCTTACCTGACTACACAGTCGCGGCCACCCTTAAACTGTCAACCCCCCTGCCTTTTAAGTGCAGGGATGACAAGCATGAATCACCCTCTCCAGCTTCTAAACTTACGGTCTCATCAGCAGGCGTTTCTTTGGTATGCATGGAAGTACTACCAGTACTCAATATTACAAAGATATCCCCCAGGTTTGCTCCTGAAGTCCAACTTAAACTGCCTAAGCCTTAGGGCCACTTGACATCACTTACTGTTCAGGTTGTATCTGGAATTGAGATTCCTTTTAACGTAATACAGGATAGCAGGTACTTTCCAGTCCATGTCGAACTGCACAGCTTCATACTAGAGGAGGCAAAACACCAGAGGCTGGAGAGGTGGCCTGGGCTTCAGGGCTCGCCGGGGGTGCGGGGCCCGCCCGCCTGGGGTGCACAAGGCTCTAGGTTTAATGCCCAGCACTGCCCCACTCTCTAAAAGAAGAAAGACACTATGTCCTATCACAGCAATGTGTCTTACTCCTTCCTTTTCCTCAAGTCAGACAGTCGTCAGGACCCAGGGCTGTTTGTTTTTTAACCTCTCCTGATGCCATTTATTCCCAAAGCCCCTCTCCTCCCATCGGGAAGGATAAGGACACTGACAAAGACGGGTACATAAAGGGGGGTGGAGCTGTAATTACATCCCCACCCTGGAGGCAAGGCAACCTGATCACACAGCAGCTCTGGGGGGGTGGGGGGGGTCGGAACCTGGCATTTACCTTATCAATAGGCTCAATGAGGAAGTCGTTGAAAAGGTACCACTGCTGGTGAGTCACGCCCTGTGGGGATAAGCAGGCTCGCTGATGTCAAAGTCATGTGTGCCCCTGGTCTACTTGCTAGGAGCTGGGGACAGACCTGGGACTTCAGGGCAGTCAGCTCCTCCAGGAATGTTCGCCCTCGCCCGTCTGACTCACCTCCTTGCGCTGGTGGTAGGTCTCGCCAACTTTGATGTGAGCCACCAAGCTGCCTCCTGTTCGTGAGTCCAGGATGTGTACCACAGTAGCCATCAGGTCATACACATAGACACCATGCTCCTCCTCTGCCCTGGCTGGACCCCACTGTGAGGGGGGTACCCAGGCTGCTAAGCTACGTGTACGGACTGGGGTTTGGGACGGGGGATGGGGATGAAGGGCAGAGGGTTGGAAGTATCGGGTGGGCTGTCTCCATCCTGGCCCAGCTGTGACTTCCTAACACTAAACTGAGTTACCCTGGAAGCCCCGGCTGGTAGGTAGCCCCTTCATTGTCCCGTCCATCCCCACGCCCTGCTTCTCCCCCTCTTCTCCCTCAGATGCTGTAACCTGCGTCTCATCCCCATCCGTCCAACTGCACACGTCCAGCCCTTCACTCTTGCTCATCTGCATGCGGATGGAAAGGGGGAGCCAGACGTTCTTCAGCTCCTCCAAGGAGCAGCACCGCAAGCCCTCGGCACTCTGTGGCTCCTTCCTGTTAGCGGACAAGGAGAACTAGAAATGTGCGCTGAAGGTGTCTGGCCAGTGAGCAGAGGGATTGCCACGTACTCCCACCACCTACCGGTCAGCCAAAGTAAACTCCTTGCTCTTAATTTCCCCACCGTATTTCTTTACCGCTATTTTGAAGGCAACCTGAACACATAAGAAAAACATCAAGATTCCAAAGGATATAATCATACAGAAAAGTAAAACAAGGAATGAAAAAATAAAACTCCTCAAAAGTTCTGCTTCAAGCCTGGCGTTGGCAGGACATGCCTCAATTATAGCACTCAGGAGGCAGAGGCAGCCATATCTCTCAGTTTGAGGCCAGCCTGGTCTACAGAGTAATTTCCAGGACATCCAAGGCCACATAAAGAAACTCTGTCTTCAAAAACCAAAAACCAAACAAACAAACAAATCCCAATCATTACCTCAGCTTGTAATCTCCAGAAATCAGCCTCTTTTGAGCTGTTCACTTCACAATTAATGACAAGAATATCTGGCAGATGTCGGATATTGCGGGTCTGAATCTGAGAATGAAACTTGAAATGGCAGAGTCCCCAGGAAAAGGAACCTAGACAGGGCTGCTGAACTCGGAGTCCTCCGACTCCTGGTGGGTCCCTGAAGGCAACTCTAACGCCACCACCGAGCCTGTGGGCCACTCGACTCACCGTGGGCTGGTACTTCTCACAGTTGTCACACCAGGCCTGCGTGTTCTGCTCCAGGCAGATGCTTCGCTTCAGCACATGAGCAAAGTCATAGCTCTTCCCGGATTTATCTGAGGAGAAACTGGACACTGCACTCCAGGCTCTCCCCGCTACCCAGCCCCCACACTCCCTAGGGAGTTACAGTTTCTGCGGGAGCCTTCCCAAACCAAGGGGAATACCACAGACGCTACCCTCAGGGTAGGAGAGCGTGAACAGCAGGGTGGATGACGCTCGCACTGTCTCACTGCCACAGCGGCAGAGGCTACAGTTCTCCATCTCACAGCTGAACAGCTGCCCGATGATGGAGTCCCCTGATGAACAGAAACTGCTGGAGCGGAGAGGGCAACAGATCAGAGTATTCCAAGACCCTCTAAGTCCCGAGGGCTTGCTCTGGTGGCTTCACTCTCGCCCAGCTCCATACCTGCCTCCAGCACCTCGGTAAGCCTGGGGAACTTCCAGCTCCTGCATATCCTGGTGCAGCTGCGTGAGGATGAACCGGTTCCACCTCTGGATGAGTCTGGCCAGACTGCCCTTGCCTGAAGCCTCATCCGAATCAGCCAGGATGAGACCCAGTGCTGAGGCCTCGGGAATGGTGCGGAATGCTCGGAGGAAATTACTGCCCTGGAAGAGGTTGTTTTCTGTTTTGTGCCATTTGCAGCCCTTTCCAACTACCCCCTTCAGTGCCTTACCCTTTTAGGCACCCCAGGCCTCGGGGGAACTCACCTGACAAGGATCACCTCGAGACAGGTCCAGCATGTGGAAGAGGAAGCCAAGCTCACAGGCCAGGCAGAACTCCTTCTGGCAAAGGTGGTTCTGGATCAGACATCGAACAGGCTCCAAGAAATAGAGCACCTAGAGGAAGAGGAGAAGCTGGTGTCGGAGAAGACAGGGGAGGGCAGGAGAGCTGGGGGGGAGGGGGGAGAAGATGGGGGAGGGCAAGAGAGCTGGAGGGAGAAGATGGGGGGAGGGGGAGAAGATGGGGGAGCAGGAGATGGGGGGAGAAGATGGGGGAGCAGGAGATGGGGGGAAGGGCAGGAGAGCTGGGGGGAGGGGAGAAGGTGGGGGAGGGCAGGAGAGCTGGGGGAGGGGAGAAGATGGGGGAGGGCAGGAGAGCTGGGGGAGGGGGAGAAGATGGGGAAGGGCAGGAGAGCTGGGGGAGGGGGAGAAGATGGGGGAGGGCAGGAGAGCTGGTGCAGACACTGAGGGGGAGAAGATGAAGATGGGCTTCTGTGTGGCCACTGCACTGAAGCAGGGGCCAGCCCTTGCCTGGATCATGCAGTTGCAGTAGGCATTGGGGATGTGGGGCTCTAGTCCAGCAAACAGAGTCTTGTTGTAGTGTTTGAAGTCAAAGTCTTCCAGCCCTAGCTTGGAATATTTGATGGTTACCTAAGGCAGACACAGTTTGAGTGCAATGAGTCAAGCCCTTTTCTAGAGCCTCCCTCCTGGGTCTAGAGTTGTAGAGGAAGGCTTGTGGATCAACTGTTTCACACATGATACCCTTTGATCCTCCCCCCCGCCCCCTCCCGGACTCTGCCCGCACCTTTCGGTACTTCTTAGACACCATGTGGAGATGTGGCTCTTCCTCTCGCCCTATTGGTGACTCCATGATTTGGCTGAAGTTGTCAAATTCATTGTCGGGCTCCTTTAGTCGATAGGGAATCTAGGGTTTGTTTTAAAGAGACTCAGTTGGGCGTCCTAAGCAGCTTCGGCTTCCCTACACTTTTCCTTTCTGTTGTTTTTTGTTCCTTTTGAGACAGTCTCACTATGTAGCCCTGGTTGGCCTAGAATTCTGTATGTAGACCAGGCTAGCCTAGAACTCCTGCCTTTGCCTTTTAAGTGAGAGAACTAAAGGCATGCCCCACCACACCTGACTCTGTTTGTTTTCTTTTTTAATTTATTTATTTTCAGACAGGGTCTCATGTAGCCAAAGCTGACCTCAAATTCAATATGTACCCAGAAAACCCTTGTCCTGCCCAGCCACCCAGGGCTGGGTCGCCAGTCTAGGACGCCTCATGCAGTGCCCACTTAACTCCCTTTGCTCTACTTTCTTACCATGACTATGCTTACAGAAATACATTCACACTGGCTAATAAGATGCCGTTAAGTTTGATTTCTACATGGTTTATGATGGATGTAAAAGAAACAACACACCTGCCATCTAGCTTCCTTTATCTACTACAAACATATAAAGGTCTTACACTAAAATGCTGCAACAGAAAACACTGAGATCTGTGCCTTTGGTTTGCCGTGGAAAAGTAACACATCACACTGTAAAGATCATAAAACTGGGAGAGGAAACCTGATGACTCCAGTTCAACCCCTTCATCCCAAGGTGGATGGAAAACCAATTCATAAATCATCCCATAATCTCCACATGTGCTTTGTGACACATGCACCCTGCACTCACTCACACACACACATACCACGCATATACACTACACACCACATACACACACACACACCACACACACACCACGCATATACACTATACACACCACACACACCATAAACATATACCACACACATACCATACACACATATACACCATACACACCCACATACATGCACACCCACACACACCACACATACATACACACACATGTACACACACACCATACACACACCCACATGCACACACCACACACACATGCACATACACACATCATACCACACACACCACACACACCACACACACCCACACGCACACACCACACACACGTACATACACACCATATACACACACATGTGCACATTCACACACACCATACACATACATATACACCATTCACACCAAACACACACATACATACAACAATAAGAATTTTAAATTAATTTTAAAGTATATTAAATTGGCATAAATGTTGTAATGTACACCACCATTTATTTCCTAAACTTCTATGATGGTTCTGTTATCGTCAACATTTTCTTCATCCTCCGTAACTGACTACTCTCAGGGCCCAGCCATCTACCAGCTATCTACCTGTTTCCTTATGCTGCTCTTAACTGCTCCAGCCTGCGTAATGGCCTCCCTTTGAGAAGCTCTGGCACAGAGTGCTATAAATAACTTCTACATGGCTAATGTCTTCCCTTCAACCAAATAACCTTCCTAAGGGATAAAACCAGCCTTAGACATAATTCATCAAGCATAGCTCCTGGAATTCTGCACCCCACCCCCAAACCTTTACTATCTAAAAACAAAACTAGTAAAAGGTAGGAGAACATGGTAGGCCCTGCCTCTACCTGATTGCGCAGCCTGGTACGAGGGTTGGGTGCATAGCCAATGAAGCCCACTTTCTTCATGGTCCGAAGAATCTCTGCATCCACAGGTGGTGCCCGCCTGTGGTCCAGTGACAGCCGCCCATGCATTTCCCAACCCATGGGTTCAGAAGGGGAAAAAGCACTTAAGGAAGACAAAAATAACCATAGCAGTGCACTAATAACCAGGCTAATGAATCTTCTATCACCCTGGGCCCCCATCACCCTGCCCCCCCCCCTCCCTTCCCCCTTTTTCCCTCTCTTCCCCCCCCCTCCCGCCCAGTGGTGAGGTACAACCTGGGGGCAGGAGCAGAGTTGGCAGCAGGCCAGTCGGAAAGCAGCGTGTCCGTGGTGAGTGGGACAGGGATAAGGGAAAGAGGCAGCAGATCCTGGCTCCAGTCCAGAGGAGGCAATGAGTCCACAAGACAGGGCAACGCAAATTCAGTCTCACGGGAGTAGGGGTTGAAGGAAGGCTCGGGAGAGTCAGTCCAGAGATGCACACAGCCCTCAGAATCCCCAAAGGCCAGGGCCTGCTTGCTGGCTGACACATCAAAAGTCATCAGCAGAGGTCCCACAGGGTTCACGTGAAAGATGTCAGCTGGGTTGGCCAGTCCTGTGGGTTCACAAAACTGGCACTGACCTAAACGGGAAAAAGAAACAGACCAGTGAGCCCCGAAAAATGAAAAGGGTTAAAAGAAACTTTTATACTCTGTCCTCTTCTCATATCAGATGAGATGGACCCCAACAATCCACGCCTGTGGACAAAGAATGCCAGCTCATGTGTTCTCATAAGCCACGGAAACTCTACTCCCCAGCAAAGGATTCAAGAACTTTGTTTCTTCTAGGACAAGGTTTCTCTGTGTATCGCTGATTGTCCTGGAACTCAATCTGTAGACATCAGAGATCCGCCTGCCCCTGCCTCTGTGTGCTGAGATGAAAGGCATGTGTCATCATGCCTGCTAAGACTTATTTCTTCATTATGTGTATATATATGTGTGTGTGTGTGGGATACACGTGAGTACAGAAACCTCCTAAAGAGCAGTACGCAGCCACTTTCTCTGTCTCCCCCTTTGTGTTTTACTTACTTTTGGTGTACGGGAGACTGAAGCCAGGGACTAGCACCTTGTGAGCAATCATTCTGTCACTCAGCTTCAGCCCAGCCTGCCCTGTTTTTCTTTTTCAGGGTATCACTATGATTTGTTATTTAGCCCAGGCATGGATTGAACCTAAAGGAAACCCCCGGGAGCCTGGTGCTGTTATTTCTATCCCCACCAAAGAGGTATATGGGGTTACTCTTTCTGGGTACCTCTCTGCTCACTGACCTGCCCTACCCAATGCTGACCCCTTTCATACCCGACTGGGAGATGATAGCAAGACGGGAAGTGTACGTAGGGATGAAACGCAAGAAGGCAGGATCCACGTGTACTTGAAGTGGTGTGATGGCACGCATCATGCGTAAGTCATACACCTTGAGGAATCGGTCACAGGCCAGGCCAGTGAGGCGGCTGGAGAAGCCACAGGCAGCCAGTAGGTTGCCATGAACATCAAAATCTGACAGGCTCCCTGAGAAGGCATCGAACTCATGCTCCACTTTAAAACTACGGAGGTCTCGCAGGGAAACCTAAAGAAGAAAAAAACGTTACCTGCCACCTCTGTGACAGCGAAGGGACCGCCACCTACTTAATCCTGCAAAAGCCCTGCCAAAAGGTTCTTGACAACAGAGCTAAGGAAGGCAGAGAGAAGAGACAAGCGACAGAAGGGATGCCCCAAAGAGTTCCTTTTTCCTTTGTCTCAGAAACGTCAGGGTCCAAGATAATCCCATGCGTGGCGTACGCTCTAAGCAGGGACAATGCCACCGCTCACATCCCTCACCTTGAATGTAACCAGGGAAAGCAGGCCCCCACTCAGTATCTAGTGAACAGAGAAGGCCTGTGGTGGAGGAGACGGGAGTCTGCTTACCTTGCCAGATGTGTGGCCGCAGAAGAAGAAGCGGTTTGTCTGCCTCATGATGGTGACCCCAGGAGCCTCCACTGCATACTGGAGAGAGAGAAGCAAGAGGAACCAGTGAGATGACTCTCCCCAGACTAGGGAACAGAGAAGTCACACGTATCTCAACTCATTTCTGGCGCAAGCACACCCCTGCCATGACCTCAGGTCCCACATGGGTTTTTCCTGGGCTCAACCCGGGTTCATACCTTTTGTGTCTCCTGGACAGTGTTCAGGTCAATCTCCAGTACGTGGTTCTGCAGCCCACCGATGAGCAGAGTGCTGTTGTCAGTCAGCAGGAGACTGTGCATATCCTCACACTCGTCCAGCCTGCGGGAAAAGAAGGGACAGGCTGCGGGCTCACCGGCTACCAATCCTATCTTCCTGTCACTTTTTTCCTCTTCCCCAGCTGAGTTGAGAAGCCACTTACAAATAGTCAAATATAATGAGCCCCCCACGGGCCATGTACTTGAGGTTGTTCTTGGTGAGGAAAAGGACGCCATTCTGCAGGCTCTGGATTTGCCGGACGTCGCCACTGCCGTTGACTTGAAAGGAGGAGTAGCGCTCCAAGGCCGGGCCAAAGAATGAAGTGGCGTGGCCCTAGGGAGGCAGAGAGCAACAGACACCCGAGTGGAGGGCAGCCACCCTACACACGGCAACAACACCGCTACCCAGATCTCCTTCCTCCCAGTCCTTTCCGTCTAGTCCAGGGGAAACTGAGGCGTAAGGCTAGGAGCCAGCAATCCTAGCAATAAAAGCAAAGACTGTACCTTACGTTAATGCACCAGAAATTATTTTTTAAAGATGTTTTTATTACTTTTATTTGTGTGTGTGTATGTGCGCGCGCACACGCGCGCGCACACGTGCATATGCGGACACCTCAAAGAGGCTGAAAGAGGGCACCAGATCCCCTGGAGCTTAAGTTACAGACAACTGTGACCTGCCATACGGGTGTTGGGACTCGAACCCATGTCCTCTAGAAGAGGACAAGTGGCCTTAACCATTCCTCCAGCCCCAAATTATTTTTGTTAACCCAGCACAAAACACTTATATAAACCCTCATTTTATCCTCATGATGACCCTAATAAATAGGCAATGCTTTAGTTAATTAATTTGTTTCTTCAGAAGGCCTTCCACTGGCCACTTGTTTCATAGTCAAGTGTTTTTCGGGGGAGGTTGTTTTTGTTTTGTTTTTTTAAACAGGATTTTACATAGTTCCTCATGCCTAAGCCTCCTGAGTGCTGACAATCTTTTTGTTGCTGCTTTTTGGACAGGATCTCTCTATGTAACCTTGGCTGTCTTGGAACTTGCTGTACAGACAAGGTTGGCTTCAATCTCAGAGACCCTCCTGCCTCTAGAGTCCTAATTTGGTGAAACCTTAATCTCTGCCAGCATATGAGAAATCCCTGAATCAACAGTCACTGGACAGAACACAAGAACGTGAAACACACCTCCCCTGCTCTCGGTCCTGTGGCTCACTCCTGATTTCCCTGACTCCATTTTGACCCCTTATGCGTGTCCCTTCTTTGTTGTTGTCAGAGACAGGGTCTTACTATGCAGCCCTGGGTGTCCTGCCTGTGCCTCCCAAGTGGGACAGAAGGCATGTGCCACTCACTACACCAGCTTCTCCTTCTGTTGACTACCTCAAATGAGCACCTTCTCATTTTGTCTTCCTAGAACTCTCATTTGCTCTTGAGAGGTTTTTACTTTAATTATATTTGTGCACCATTTTGTTTTATTCAATACTAGGAATCAAACCTAAGGGCTCACATATGCTAGGCAAGTACTTGGCTAAGATGCACCCAACCTTTCCTACTTTGAGAGAGGCTCATGTTATATAGTACTCACTGGCCTAGGCCATCTGCCTTGGTTTCTCAAGGGTTGAGATCACAGGCAACGTGCCTACCTTAAATCCCATTTCAATCCTCTCTCTCTCTTTTTTCCTTTTTGATTTATCAAGGCAGCCCTAGCTGTCTTGGAACTGTTTTTGCAGACCAGGATGGCCTCAAACTCAGAGATCTGCCTTCCAAGTACTGGGATTAAAGGCCTGTGCCATCATTCCCAGTCTTGATTCACAACTGTTGTTTTCTTTTTTAACTGCTTATTCCAAAACCTAAACCTTATAACCAAGTTCTTGTACCTAGTAGCTGGCTAACTAACTAGTTTGAAAAAGCAGCTTGAGGTCCTGGGCTTATATTCTAACACTGGAAAAGCCTAGTTTTCTCATGCCTGAGGCATATGAACTCTGTGTGTGTGTGTGTGTGTGTGTGTGTGTGTGTGTGTGTGTGTGTGTGTGTGTAAGAGAGAGAGTGTGTATGTGTGTGTGAGAGAGAGACAGAGTGTGTATGTGTGTGTGTGAGAGAGACAGTGTATGTATGTGTGTGTGTGTGTGTGTGTGTGTGTGTGTGTGTGTGTGTGTGTGTTGGGGGGGTGTTACTAAGGTTTGATCCCAAGGCCAAGTGCTATCCCTGATTTACATCCCTAACTCAATTATGTGTGTTCTTCATCCTGCTAAAGAAAACACAGATGTCTACCTTTTTTCAGCTTCCAGCCATGTATGTATGTGTGTAAGTATACACACACACACACACACACACACACACACACTTTAAGTTCAAAGCTAGGCATGTGGTGCATGCCTAGACTTCAAGCACTAAGGAGGATCTCTGAGTTTCAGTCCAGCCTTGACTACAAAGTAACAGCCAGAGCTAGGAAGAGAAACCCTATCTCCAAAAAAACAAGTTGAGCCAGGTACAATGATAGATGCCTGTAATTATAATCACAGCTGGGAGATATATTCAGGAGAGTCATGAGTTCAAGGTCATTCCTGGTAACAAATCCAGTTTGAAGCCCTCCTGAGATAAAAGAGACCCTGACTCATCCCCAGCTCTGTTGGCATATGTATTTAATTCCAGCACTCACTCAGGGAGGCTGAGGCAGGCGGATTTTTGTCAGTTCAAGGCCAGCCTGGTCTACAGAGTGGATTCCAGGACAGAGACAGCCAGGGTTACACAGAGAAACCATGTCCCAAAAGAAAAAAATAGTAAAAGACCTTGACTCAAAACAAATGAAAAAAAAAAATTATTTAGTACACTGAAAGATAGCAAGCAACACAGTTGCCGAGCTAGCCTAGTACACTGTAACAGCTGCCGAGCTAGCCTAGTACACTGTAACAGCTGCCGAGCTAGCCTAGTACACTGTAACAGCTGCCGAGCTAGCCTAGAACACTGTAACAGCTGCCGAGCTAGCCTAGAACACTGTAACAGCTGCCGAGCTAGCCTAGTACACTGTAACAGCTGCCGAGCTAGCCTACTACATTGTAACAGCTGCCGAGCTAGCCTAGTACACTGTAATAAGTTGTGGCTCCTGCATGCTACACTCACCACAGTATATAACACCACAGGAAACTATGCTAAGGCAGGGCAGTTTCCCCTTCTCCTTCACTCCATCGTCCAGTTCTTCAGACAGGGTCCCATGGAGCCCAGGCTGGCTTCAAACTCAGTGAAGTTGCCAAACATGACCCTGAACTCCTCATCTTCCTGCCCGTTGCCTCCCAGAGCTAGGACTACAGGTATGTAACACCACACTCCACACACACCTATTTTAAAAGGCTCAGTTCAGCTGTCCTCCATGTCGACACTCACATACTTTTACACTGATCTTTAAGGATAGATCACTGTGTTGTGTGCCTTCTCCTCTCACTATATTGTGAATTCGGTGAGGGTAGGAACATGGTTTTGGTGGTGGTGTTTACTATAGTAGTCCAAGCTGGCCTAGAACTTGCCATCATCCTGCCTCAGTCTCTTAAGTTAGGTTACAGGGTATGAACAACCACACCTGTCTAAGGTCTGTGTTGAATTCTGTTTTAATCCTTGTGATTAGACTTACTGAACTGAATACACCAGTGGGGGGGGATCCTTTCTCCTAAGGGAAAAATAATTCATACCTCATGACACGGTAAATAAGTAAACCAAGGTCTCACCGAAACCATTTGGTTTTATAACATATATAAATACACATCTAAATTAACATTGATAACTGCTGAGACTAAACTCAGAAAAGGAAGATGATTCCAGTAGGGTCCATTCTATAATTATAAGCCAGGTGTGGTGCATGCCTGAAATGTCAGCACTTTGAGGCTGAGACAAGGCTACCCCGTAGTGCAAAGACACCCTGGGCTATATCGTAAGTTCCAGGTCAGAAAGTGTCTCTTAGTGACATCTTGCTCCTCAAGACTGGCTGTGGATGACCTTACACTAAGTGACAGGGCTTAGTGACATCACCTACAGTCCACCTAACTCTGGAGATGAAAGCAGGGCTGTAAATTTGAGTCCAGACTAAGATACATTGCAAAACCCATCTTGAAAACAACACACGTAGCTCACTGGGTTTTTATTCCCAGCGCCGCATGAACTGAGCACTCAGGAGACAGAGGTAGGGGGAATCAGAAACTCTGGCTCATCCTTGGTTACACATTTAGTCCAAAGTCATACTGGGATACAAGAGACCCTGTCTTACAAAAATAAACAACAGCCAGAATCGGCAGTGCACGCATAAACTCAGCACTGGGGAGGCAAAAGCAAGAGGACTTCACAGAGGGATTCCATCTCAAACAAAGGAAATGATGGGCAAACTGGCAGAGCGGGATGCCGTGAGACCAAATGCATAACCTAACTACTCTCCAGAGCCTAGGTCCCCCAATTATTTTTTCTCCACTCCCTTCTTGTTTTAAGACACCCAGCGAGCTCTCACCACACGACTCAGTTTCGACTCCCTGCAAAGAGCCGTGCTTGGGCTAAGACCAGGTAAGAGATTTCTAACACACACCCTTTCAGCGTTCAGAAAGGGGTTCTGGTTCTTACCCCATGGCTTCCCACCCACAGCATCTCCTCATGTAAGTCAAAGTGGGAGACGGACACGGGTACTCCCACTTCAGCCACCACGCTGTGCAATTCAGAGTAGACACCTTCCATTATGTGCACTGACTCCTGGACGGGAAGAGCCTCCAGGGCCACTCCCTCGGGGTCCAGATCCACATTCTGTAGCAGACTCGGGTTCAGGTGTGCGTCCAGGACTGGATCCAGGGTAGAATGCATAGCTGGGGAAAATTCGGCCAGTCCAGGATCCAGACCCTCAAAGTTCATGACGATGGTGGCGGGCGATCTGACCTGAGTGACACCCTCCCTGGCCACGATTCCTTCCTACAGACACCTGACCCAACCTTCAGCAGGGCAGCGCCAGCGGGCCTACAACGGACATCCTGGCCTGCAAGGGAAAGATGCACCTCCGTCAGGGGCGGACCTACACACTGGTGGTGTCTTCTACGTGGGCGGGTCGATGAAGCGGGCGGAAGGGTGAAACTGGCAGACGGGGGAGCATGCGGGACGCGGGGACACTCGGGCATTGCTGTCGGGTGCGGAGAACCGTGTCCTCTACAGAGTTCCCTTCCATTCCACCGAGTGAGCTAACCCTGACTTCCCTTTCTCACGACCCACAGGGCGAAGGCGGCCGGGAGTTTGCTAGCGAGGCCTAAGGCTGCGTGTTTCCCCGAGGTGCGTGCTGAGGGCCAGGGTTTGGGCAGCGCGGGGAGCGAGGGGAGCCCGTTTCCCAGAGTCCTCCACCGTGGTTGCCCAGCCTTCTGCAGGGGGAGGGCGCGGGCGGGCCGGCCACCCTCAAACGGGGCGGGGCGCTGGGGCGCGGAGTGGGGCGCGCAGAAATGGGAGCTGAGGGCTACCCACAATCCTCCGGGCGAGCCCGAGCAGCCGGTTACCCACAATCCTCCCCCAGCGCAGGGCACGGCACGGGAGGGCTCGGGGCAAAGGTCAGCCGCGTTCCTGGGATGCTGACGGGGAGCGAGCGGGTCATTACCAAGATTTCTCCATGGCGGATATTTTGGAGCGCGTGGAACTCAAACGGGACAGAGGGTTGAGAAGGCGCCGTCGGCTCCGCGGGAAACTCCAGGTTCCCCACCACTCCCCCGCGCCGCGGCCTCAACCTAACCCCGGCGGGGCGGGGCGGGGCGGGGCGGGCGACCGGCAGTCGCCGCCTCCAATCAGCAGGGGCCAGGGGCCTCTCAGCCAATCAGGAGGAGCCAGGTATCCTGGGGGCGGGGCGTGTATCGCAGGATACGGAACACCGGCGGGGACAAACTGAGTCAGGCGCGGGCCTCTGCGGAGTCGCGGAAAAGCGGTCCCTGCGGTTCGAATCCTGCTTAAACCGAAGCGGACTTCGGCCCGGGGATCCGAGCTTCCACGCTCCCCGAATAGAAACTAGACCGCGGGGGGCCGGAGGCAGAGCGCCGGGTATTCCCGGCGGAGTCTGGCCGAGCCCTCCCTAAATCCCGCTGTGCCCCGAAACTCGCCGGCATTTCCTATGACTTGTAGACGAGGGAAAGAAAAAGGAAGCGGGAGCCTGACGGGAGCTTGGCCAAGTGGCCGCCTTTTCTGTGTTTCTGAAGGCATCCATCTGGAATTCCCACCCATGTGTGTGTGCTCCCCAGAGGTCCCCATGGTTTTCCCAAGGGACCAGACGCAGACTGTCAACTTCCCCTCGACGGTGGGGTTGCACATTGCCCCTCAGGGGGAGATACTCAGCAAAGTGGGCCAGCTGAGACGTTCCCAGGGATTCTTAGCTGGCCTCCAACCCACACATCCCACCGCCTGTGCGAGGCTGTCACCGCCTCCAGCTGGCCCTGGGGCCTCAGCTGTGGACTTAAACTGGTTAAATCAAGACGTGGAACCGGTGTGGGATAAGAGATGTCTCAGGACACTCAAAGCTGAGCTGTCATTACTGGGTTTTTGTTTGTTTTGTTTTGTTTTTCAAGGCAGGGTTTCTCTGTGTAGCCCTGGCTGTCCTGGAACTAGCTCTGTACATCAGGCTGGGCTCGAACTCACAGAGATCTGCTTGCCTCTACCTTCCAAGGGCTGGGATTTAAGGCGTGCGCCACCACCAACCAGCAATCCCTGCATTCTTAAGGCAGAGAGGCAAGAGGACCATGCAAATTCAAGGCCAGCTACTACATAGCAAGGCCAGGCCAGCTATGGCTATGCAGTGAATCCCTCTTTCAACAAACAAATAGTATGAAGGCCAAATTGTGGTATTGCCTATGGAAGAAATTCCTCACCAATAAAAAACGTTTAGAGCATGTCTGGGGCTGTGGGATAGTGGGAGCATACATGTAATAACAGCAATCCAGAGATGGAGGCAGGAGGATTAGGGGTTCAAAACTAGCTTCTGCTACATTGCAAGTGCTAGTCAGGGTTACATTCGACAAGGAAAAAAAAAAAAGCCAAGCTAGATGGGTTGGCAAACCCAACACTCAGGAGGCAGCAACAGGTGGATCTCTGTGAGTTCGAGGCCAGCCAAAGCTACATCAAAAATGTCTTTCTTTTCAAGAAGGTGAAGGAAGTATTCAGGCATCTGCCGCCCCCCACTGTGAAGTTCCATCCCGGGACCCACATGATAGAAGGAAACTGATGACCGAGGCCTTCACTCACGGACTGTGCTTCACACATACTAAATGCATTTCTGCACACGTAAGGAATAAGTTTAAATAGTTTTTGTAAAGTCAGGGGTGGTCTGGTGACTCAGTTGCCACAGCATCTACTTTAGCAAGCACCTAGCAGGAACAAATCCCTGAGTTTAACACCAGTATCTCCAGCTCTCTGGGCTGAGTCTTTAGGTGAGTAGTTTAGCACTTGCCTACCACATATACAAGAAGCCCTAGGTTCAACAACAACAATGCACACACACACACACACACACACACACACACACACACACACACACACACACACGTTTGTCTGTGCACTCTCTGGTTTCTCTCTCTTAATAAAAGCAACTATGTAGAACTTCAAGGAAGAGCCATGAGACAGAGGCAGACGGATAAGGAATTCAAGGCCATCCTCTGTAGCATAGTGAATCCCAGGACAGCATGAGACTCCCTAAAACATAAACAAGTAAATAGTAAAGGGGCAGTGGGCACTCCAGTATCCATACTCCAAGGGCTCCTCCATCAAAGTAGAAAACACAACTCAAAGGACCTCTGCCTTCACAGATCCTAAGGTTTAAGTTTTCACACACAAAGCTAGGTGCTAAGAGGCTTAAACGGCTCCTACATAGAAACCAATCTCTGTACTGAGAACTCATAATTCTCATAATTGAAAAGAGACCTCACAGACCCACAGGACTTAAGGAGCTTGAGGTACATGGAATAAATAAGTTAGCTGTAGTTTTGTTGAGCTAAATTCTCAAACTATCTTTGAGTTTATGTTCCTCCTGTCTCAGTATTCCTAGTCCTGGGGACACAGAAGGACGTCACCACACCCCGCTCAATAAAGTACTTTATGAATCACGAGCTACGTACACTTGAGCTTCGTCACAGTATGCAGTATAATGGTGCGGTAATTTGAAATGTAGCCAAGCATCATAGAGTGTGTCTATAATCCCAGCACTTGGGCAGAGGAGCAGGAGGGCCAAGAACATTCTCAGCAGTCTGTACAAAAAGAAGCTGCCTCAAAAACAGGCAAGGCAGGTGGCGGTGGCACACACCTTTAATCCCAGAACTCAGGAAGCAGAGGCAGAAGCTGGTGGTTCTCCGTGGGTTCAAGGACAGCCTGGTTACAGAACCAGTTCCAGGACAGCCAGGGCTACACAGAGAAATCTTGTCTAGAAAAAAAAAAAAATACTGAAACAAAACAAGCAGATAAAACAAACAACAAACTAAATGCACTCTATGAGGTGGGCCTGATGCAGGTCCATAACCCTTGCTATTAAAGGCTAATTTAGGAGAATTAACTCTCACCTTTATCCCTAAAGGAGGCAGCAGAGGCAGGCAGATATCTGAGCTTAAAGCCAGCCTTGGTCTACAGTGAGTTCTAGGCCAGCTGGGCTACATAGAAAGTCCCTATGTGGCCATACGTTCAGTCTTCAGAAACAAAAATGGGATATATGGAGCCAGATGGGAAATAAGGGTCAGTGGGTAAAGGTCAGCTGCTGAACCCTGCCAGCCTGAGTTCAATTCCTGGGAGCCACACAAAGGTGGAAAGAGAGGACTGGCAATGTTGTCCTCTGGTGTCCACAGGCACACCGAGGCACACGTGTACCCACACACACATAATTTAAACAATTTCTCAATTTCATGTACACTGGTTGTTTGCTTGTGTGTTTGTTTTTGCCTGCATGTATGTCTATGTGAGGGTGCCAGGTCCCCTGGAACTGGGGTTACAGTCAGTTGGTGAACTGCCATGTAGGTCCTGGGAATTGAGCCCAAGGCCTCTGGAAGAGCAGTCAATGCTCTTAACCACTGGGCCATCTCCCAGCCAAACATTTTACTTGTTGTTTTTTTCGAGACAGGTTTCTCTGTGTAACAGTCCTGGCTGTCCTGGAACTCACTCTGTAGACCAGGCTGGCCTCTAACTCACCGAGAGCCACCTGCCTTTGCCTCCCAAGTGCTGGGATCAAAGGTGTGCGCCACCACCACCTCCCCACCCTCAAGCCCAATAATTTTTAAAAGCAGAATCTGAAGCCAAGTTGTTGGCACCACAGTGCTAGCCACCTCCTAGCTCAGTGGTCTCTGTTAAATCTTCAAACCTCAGTCTGCCCAGCTGTCGGATGCAGTATATAACACTACTACACGGGATTTATTGTGAGACCTAGATTGATGCACACAAAGTGAGAGTTGGATGCACACTCATTAGCCATCCTTACTAGCCACCTGGGGTAACTGCACTTGGAGTCTGAGCACCCAGCTGGAAAGGCCTGTCTAGGAGTGTCTTCTGAATGTGATTTGCATAACGGTTGGGGGCCAGCTGATGTCAGGGAATCAGCTGTAGCCTTGGAAGTGGTTCCAGCTGCAAGGCAGCCCCACAGCCTCCCCACCAGCACCGCTTCCCACTCAACCGCTAAAGCACCAGGAAGTGAAACAGCTACAGCCCCATTGCCTCCAACTCACTCACCCTGCTGCCTCATCCTGCCTTCATTTCCTTACCTTCCCCCACCCTTCACCTCCACCTCTTAGGACTCCAGGGCCTCCAGCAGAGGTAGCAAAAGTATGAGGCACTACACAAACCGGAGTGGACTCCTGCCTCCCAATCCCCTTACTCCATCTCTACCCATCCTATCTACACAATTGCTCCCCAAAACTGAGCCAATTCTGAAGGTAGGTAGTCTCATCACAGAATCCTAACAAAAACGTGTGTACCAGAAGTTTCACTGGGCACTTTTAAAATAGTCCCAAAGGGCACTGGCTTCCCCAGCACATTTGGAAGGATACAGAGATTATGGCCCCCATGCAAGGATGACATGGAAATCCATAAGGCATTTTATATTTTAAAAAATAGACTTCAGTTGGTGGTGCTGGCACACCTTCAATGCCAGCACTCAGGAGGGAGAGGCAAGCCAATCTCTGTGAGTTTGAAGCCAGCCTGGTCCACAAAGTGAGTTCTGGAGACAATCAGGGCTACACAGAGAAACCCCCGTTTCAAAAAATAAAAAAAAAAATCCTAAGGGAAGGGAGACACCCCCCCCCCCATTGAAAATATTTTCTCAGAGGAGAATTTAACTTGGGAAAGCTCTGAGCACCTTCCGTGTGGTGGGCAGCCTCATCCTGACTTCCAAATTGTTCTGGGACCCTCCACTGGGGTTGGGGCAGTCCCAGCTCCAGACCACCCTCTCCTCCCACGTCCAACCTCACTCTCAGCTGCTTCCCTGGATGTTGCATCATGGAGAGTGACGAAATCAGCCATCAGTGGATTTTACCCGTGGATGCAATAGGCTGAAGGACCAGCAAGGGTCATTGTCACTACACTTTCGACTCTGGCTACACTTTTCTAGTATGGGGTAGGAGCAGGGGGGCCAGGGTGTTTAAGTTGGACTTGTGGTCCTTGGTTATACTGGTTCCCTGAAAAGTCATTACCTAAATCCCACAGAACCGATGACAGCGTTAGGCTAGGAGGGGCGAAGAGTCAAGCAGTCAGCATTATCACCCCGGAAAGTGCCCTTTCCACAGTGAGCGCTGACAGGGAGCAGCAGTCTCTTAGCACGGCCCTCACACAGCAGCATCTCAGATCACAAAGCAGTTCATGGTTACTGAACATCCAAAGTCAGCCTCCGAAACCAGGGCTGCCCCGTGAAAAGAACACTCTTTTCCCACGGAAGAAAAGAAGAGCCTTGTTCTTCTGCGGAAGGGGACCACACAGGAACCAAACTGAGCTCACCATGGGATCTGCAGATGAATGAATGCTGTTTTGGTTTTTTCTCAGGCAAGAGGAAACCGGAGTGGGATGAGGTAAGAATAACAGACAGATTACACAGGAAGGAACTGGAGATGGTATTAATTTAAATATTCGCTACTTCCCACCCCTTCTGCCTCCATCTCTGTTCCTGGAGAGCATGACACAAGCTTCTCATCCTAGGCCCCTAGGCCACAGCGACCTCACCACTCGCTTCCCCTGGGGCTGAGGAGGCATACCTGGGCTCTCCACAGAGGGAGATGATGCAGGCCGGGGAACCCCACCTGCTCTGAGTCACCTGCTAGTGTAAAGGGCGGGCCTTACAACGCAGGGACCTTAAAAAGAGACAGCGGGGGACAAAGGGAAGAAAACAGGAAGCAGACTACAAGAGTCAGAACAGAAGGAGGCTGGTGGCGAGTCCACAAGGCCTGGTGCAGGTCACAGAGCCAGCAGCATCCGAGAAGCAGGCAACAAGATGCTGGGCTGCAGAGCTGCGCTACTGCTGTGGCTGCTGCCCTGGACCGCTTGGGGCCTGGCTGTGCCCAGGAGCAGCCGCCCTGACTGGGCACAGTGCCAACAGCTCTCTCGGAATCTCTGTACACTGGCCTGGAATGCACATTCACCAGTAGGGCATATGGTAAGTGTCAGCTCCTGGAGCCGTGCAGAAACCCCCCTGAGCCCTCTAAGCTTGTAGATTTGATGTAAGCTGCGGCCCTGGGTAGAATCTAGAAGGTCATCATGGAATTGGAGAGGACAGAAGACAGGGCTTCTGGAAGAATCACCGGCCAAGGATCCACCGGAACGCAAAAGTACTTATCTCATCCTCCCTCGTCCCCGTTCCAGGGTATACTAAGAGAAGAAGATGAAGAGACTAGGAATGATGTCCCCCATATCCAGTGTGGAGATGGTTGTGATCCCCAAGGACTCAAGGACAACAGCCAGGTACCAGCAAGATGACTTTAGGGTATCTGGGGGAGGGGAGGAGAAATGAGCCGGCCTTCATAACAACTGTTTAGCTATGCCTGAGGCAGTGAAGAAATGCAGTGGGCTTGAAGCCCTCCTGAGCTACATGTCCTAAGTTTAAGGCCGTAGCCTGAGCTGGTGAGACGCTGTCTACCACGGAAAGAAGGAAAGAGAAAGATGAAGGAAGGCAAAACCGCAAGCTTCCAGTGTTTTCTTCTTCCCCTAGTTCTGCTTGCAAAGAATCCACCAAGGTCTGGTTTTCTATAAGCAGCTGTTGGACTCAGACATCTTCACAGGGGAGCCTTCTCTGCTTCCTGATGGCCCCGTGGGCCAGCTTCACACCTCCCTACTGGACCTCAGCCAACTTCTCCAGGTACGAACCAGGGATCTGGAGGATGGGGCTAGCCAGTGTCTCAGATGGAAGCTGGGAGCTAAGTGATGGAATCCTTTCTAACTCTGTGTCTGTGTCCTTTTAGCCGGAGGATCATCAGTGGGAGAGCCAACAGATGCCTAGCCTGAGTCCCAGCCAGCAGTGGCAGCGTCCCCTTCTGCGCTACAAGATCCTACGAAGCCTCCAAGCCTTTGTGGCGATAGCTGCCCGGGTCTTTGCCCATGGAGCAGCCACCTTGGCTGAGCCCTTACTGCCAACTGCTTAAGTATGGCACCCAGATTCCCGTGGCTCAGCAATGATAAGATTAATCTACCAACCCAGGCATCCATGAGCCAACAGGCTAATTGGCCCATTACTACTTTTTATTGTTGTTTTGTTTGAAAGGCAAGGACAGTTTTGTTAAAGAAAAAAAAAAAAAAAAAAAAAAACAGCAGGCGGCTCCCTAGAGGAAGGAGATGGGGATGAGAAGTAAAGCCATGCCCTTTGCCATGAAAATTGGCAAGCAATCACATGGTATAAGGGGTGGGATGCGGGGAGCACATCGGGGAAACAGCGAGAAGCCCAGAGCATCAGAAAAGTCGACCCCAGGCTTTAGCCAGTATCAGCAAGAAAAGGAAGAAAAGGAGAGAGTTACACTTTTCTGAGTAGCCGGGAAAAGTGTGCAGGCTCACGGCATTACAAGTGGAAATTCTGTAATTGCCTGCTTAGTCCCTGAGAACCTACAGATGGCCAATATGGACTGTGACAAGCTGCATATTTATTAATCGGGAAGGGGTATTTTGGTATTATTTATCCTTGTAACAGCAGTTTAGAGGATTGTTATTTATTATATTTATAAGGAATTACATATTTCCCCCAATAAAGACGTATTTATGTGGCTCTGAGTCTAGTTTCTAAGCATAGTTGGGAAAGGAAACAGCTGAGTAACAATGGGAGCTACGTATCTGATGTTCATTTTAGCTATAGGAAGCACAAGACTCTGAAACAATGTTCATTTTAGCTATAGGAAGCATGGTGATAGATGCTACAGCAGGGAACCCAGGCACTTACAGAGGAACAGAATGAAGCTTTACTATCATCTTAGGCACAAGGAATTCTCTCTCTCTCTCTCTCTCTCTCTCTCTCTCTCTCTCTCTCTCTCTCTCTCTCTCTCTCCTCCCTTTTCTCTCTCCCTCTCTCCCTGCCTTCCTTTCTTTGTTTTTTTGAGACAGGGTTTCTCTGTGTAGCCCTGGCTGTCCTAGAACTTGACTTGTAGACCAGGCGCACCTGCCTCTGCCTCCTGAGTGCTAGGATCAAAGGTTCGTGCCACCAACACCTGACTTTCGCTGAATTTCTTAACGTCACCTGTGGGCCGGGGCCTTTCTCATGACTTCTGCTTTTAGCTCCCTGAGTTTTCTCTGCTCCTTTGTGTATCTTCCTTATCTACTTCCTTGGTTTTGGTTTGCTCACTGTCCCCTCTCCCCACTGCTAACTCCTTTGGGAACAGGGCTGTCACAGTATGGCTGGCTCGTGTTCATAGGCCACTCAAGGTGTCCCACAGGCACACCTAAGAGCAGTGCAGCTGCTCCCAGGTCCCTGGCAACGGCTAAGGCTTAAGGATGTCCCGAGGCCTCTGATAAATCTTCAAGGGTCTGAGGTCACGCCTAAGGGACAGACGCTTGCTTTGCTTTCATGTTAAATAATGCACAAAAGAAGCAGTGACTACTTACTAGTAAGACAGCTCACGCAGCATGTCTCTCCGCTCAGTTCTACTGAGTGCTAGAGGAAGAAATTCCCTCCAGGCAGTGGTGGTGCACACCTTTAATCCCATCACTCAGGAGGCAGAGAGGCAAGCAGATAGATCTCTGTGAGTTCGAGGCCAGCCTGGTCTACAGAGAGTTCCAGGACGGCCCCCAAAGGTGAGGCTGACTAATGCAGCAAAGCTTCACATTTTCCTAAGGGATCAGGATTGCTGTGTAGGGGAGGGGTGAGCAGGGCTGGCGACTGCTAGGAGGAATCCTATTGGCCATGCCCATCCTCAGGACAGAGTTCACATGGTGGGCTGGAGCACACAGCTCTCAGCCTGTACAGGAGTTGGGAGTGAAGGGAGGAGAAAAGGAAAGGGTTACTTAGACCTGCAGTGATCAGAAGGGAGGACTTTAGGACCTGGAGTATGGCTCAATGATGTCACATTTACCTACTACAACTCAGAGTCTGGGTTTGGCAAGACCCAGGATAGCAAGGCGGGAGGGAGGACAAAACTCCATCCATTGCTGAGCTCTCCACAAAGGTCCAGAGATGCTTCACACCATTTGGTCTTACCAGTCATCAAACCATTAAAATCCTTTCATATTGAAAAGATTCCTCTGCCTTGGACCCCCTACATCTCTCAAATGTGCTCACTTGCCCTCAGGACCCCGGGGTCTCCCAGCATGGCAGGCAGACTCGGGATCCAGTGCCTGTTCCGTCCCCTTGGTGCACCTTCAAGGCCATCTATGCTTTTACCTCCTACTCCAAAGTTCATGGCTAACCCCGCTCAGAAGGCCTCATCTCCCACTGCTGGAAGCAATCAATGCCCTGGTATGGGAGGTAGGAAGGACAAAAACGGGAACATGGGTCTTAGTCATCGGCAGGAATCAAGGGTCCATCCACATCAAAATGGCTTTGGCAGGACAGGTAGGCTTCATCTATGATGTTCTGGTCAGCCAACATCGGGTCACCGTGGGGCATGATGTCGTCAATATTTATGATGCTAAAGACTAGACCACACAGAGAAAAACTGTCAGGCCCTGATCCAAGTTAGTCAGGCACAGTCAGGGGCTGAGGGCTCTTGGGAAATAGAAGGACACCTTGGGGCGAGGGAGATGCTTGCCTGTCCTAACACCAGGAGTCACTGGGAAGTTAACCAGGGCCGTGGAGCTCACCCTTTGGTCATGGGTCAGAGTGAGGGAGCTAAGGGTGTCCCCTCTCCCCCGGCCTGGCCTTGTCACTTACTTTCCATATCCACCGTGTTCAGCTGTTGCAGATCAAGAGGTAATTCTGACTCTGGCGACAGCTCCGAGGCAGGTCCAGGGCCAGCCTCTGGCACTGTTTGTGTTGTCACACATGGTGTGGGGTTTCGTTCCAACCCTGTCCCCAGGTCCAGCCCTTCCTTCATCAGCATCTGCAACTCCAGATCTTCTAACGTGGCTGGCATGAGCTCTGAAGTTAGCTCTGCGGAACCCAGTTCTGCTTCCGGTTCAAGTTCCGGAGGTTGCTGCAGCTCGTCCACCTGTCTAGGTAGACAAGGACAGACAATGGGACAAGACTCAGTGAGTGAAAAAAAGTGAGTCATGTCAGAGCAAGCAGAGGCTGTGTTTCTGGTCTAAGAAGGTGGCAGGGAGCTAGCCGTGCTTACTCACACCTTTACCCAGCACTCAGGAGGCAGAGGCAGGGGAATCTCCGTGAGTTTGAGAACAGTCTGGTCTACATGGTGAGACCCCTGCCTGGGGTGTGGGAACAAGCCGAGAAGGTCTAAAGACCTTGGGCTTTATAATCAAGATTTTAAGATTTTTGTTAGTATTCCTTCTTTCCTTGGGACAGGGTCTCATGTAGCCCAGGCCAGCTCTTCAAATCTCTACGAAGCCAAGGCTAGACCGCCCTCCAGTCCCCAGGTGCTGGAATCACAGGCAGGCACTGCCACATCTGGCCTTGAACTCAGGGTTGTCAGAGCTTGAACCCTCACATGCACTAGCTAGGTGAACCACAGATAACCATTTACAACTTTTTAAGTTTATTATTTTTATTTTCTGCGTGCAAGCATTCTGCCTGTGTGTAGGGCTGTGTGCAGGTTTGATACGATCACCAATCACCACTGCTGTTACCCACTCCAGTGGGTCCTCATAAGGGTTGAGCAACAAAACGCTTTTAGAGCTGGGGTCAGCAGGCAGGGGGCCTTGAGTGAAGGGTTGTACCTTACCTGTTGGAGACCACGATGAGCCTGTGTTTCAGGTATTTCCTCCTCTCCTCAAAGTTAACTGTGAGGACAGACAGGGCGTGGAGAGATCAATGTGCTGGACTCGCCAGGTGAAGTTGCCCTACAGCAGGATGGTCCTGACAAATGGACCTCCCAGTTAAGGGGCATGCCCCGACAAGAAACGTGCCCTGTGTGTGAGGGGAGCTGGATTTACCAGTGTCTGGGGAACCTTTCACTCTAGGAGGGACATATGCCAATGATCCCAACCTTTTTCCTGGTAGTAGCACCCGAACGCTTCATCCCGAGGGATTCTGGGATAGAGGAAGCGTAGCGGGTTCTCAGGGATATTCTCCTCGGCAAGAACCTGGTAGTGGCGGATGATTTCTGTCAGTGGGAGTGACTGTAGCACGTCCTTGGTGTACGGTTGCACGGAGTAGATGAGCACTTTATCTGAAAAGTAGATTCGCAACGAGTGGGACTCGAGGTGAGGCTAGCCCCAGAGTGCCCCGCCCCAGCCAGCCACCAGACCCCAAAGCCACCATGGGATCCAGGCAGAGAGAGGGTCAGAGGGGGTGGGGTGGGTGCCTGGCAGAGGTAAGGCTGCAGGAATAGTGGAGGGAGGTATGATGGGGTGTGTGAGTGTGAGGACGGCGGGGTGTGTGTGACAGGGTGTGTGTGTGGTGGGGGTGTGATGATGGCGGATGTGACGGGGTGGGGGATGTGTGCGTGGTGGGGGATGACGGGTTGTGTGGGACGTGTGTGTGTGTGTGTGTGTGTGTGTGTGTGTGTGTGTGTGTGTGTGTGAGATAGGGGTGTGTGACGGTGGGCGGGTACCGATGTGGGTGGGGGGGTGGGTACTGATGTGGGGGGCGGGTACCGATGTGGGGCGGGACTGATGTGGGGGGCGGGTACCGATGGGGGGGCGGGACTGATGTGGGGGGCGGGTACTGGTGGGGCGGGACTGATGTGGGGGGCGGGACTGATGGGGGGGCGGGTACTGATGGGGGCGGTACTGACCGTCGTCCTGGTGCTCCACCCATGAGCATGTGATGCCCCCCTCAGAAGTCTCACTGAAGCGCAGGAGAAAGGTCCCCGACACCATCTTCTTGAGCAGTCTCCGTTCCTGGCTTCGGCTCACGAAGCCCATGATGTGCCTGGAGCAGACAGAGCACTGTGAGACCCCGCCCACCTGTGGGGAGGGGAAGGGGGTTCGACCCTGTCTGTCTCCTTGACCTGCTCCTGCTGCAAGGGTTTAAGAGGTTTGAGCATTCAGTGAGGGCACAATAATGAAAGCAGGAGGTGAGGGGTCACAGCTAAAGGTGCCTGCCCGCGTGAGTTCAGTGTGTCACACACACACACACAGACTCACACACTCACACTGACACACATACACACAAGACACACACTTACACACAGACATATACTTACAGACTCACATTCACACATACACACACATACACTCAGACACATACACACACACATACACTCACACACACAGACACACACGCTGACACACACACACATTTACACACAGACTCACACACACACACTCACACTAACACACACATACACACAAGACACACACTTACACACAGACATATACTTACAGACTCACATTCACACATACACACACATACACTCAGACACATACACACTCACACACATGCACTCACACACTCACACACAGACACACACACATACACACACACACTTACACACATACACCAGACACACACACACAGACTCACACACACTCACATACACAGACACACACACTCACACTCACTGACACACACATATACACACAGACACACACTCTCACACAGACTCACACACACACTCACATACACACACACACTCACACACACTCACACTGACACAAACACACAGACACACACACACAGACACACACTCACACACACACATACACACTCATACACATACACTCACAATACACTCTCACACACAATACATAAAAATAAAACAGAGCGGGGCATAGCGTCGGATATTTTAATCCCACCTCTCAGGAGGCAAGTAGATCTGTGAGTTCAAAACCAACATGGTTTACATAGCAAGTTCCAGGACAGCCAGCCATAGCTACATTAATAGAGAGACCCTCTCTCTGTCTCTCTGTCTGTCTCTCTGTGTCTCTGTCTCTTGTGTGTGTGTGTGTGTGTGTGTGTGTGTGTGTGTGTAAAACAACAAAGGCCAGGTGATGGGCAGTTGCCCAGGCTGGGTCTATTCCCGATTCTGCCCATTGAGCAGGTTCCTAATCTCTCCAAAAATGGGTCTCCTCACGAGACTGAAGGTGGAACTGTTCGCCACCCAGTGTGGTTTTAAAGGACAGACGACATGAACAAATTCACGCGCACACCCAGCAGGCTCTGCAACCCTTTGGTCACTTGACAGACAGAGGCCACGATGACTAACGGACCTCCCACCAGTTTTTGGTCTCTCCTGTGCCATAAGGGGGCGCACGAAGTCCACTCCTGAGCCCAGTGGGACGAACCCTGGACAGGAAGGCTGCCAGGCCTTACCCATCATTCCAGAGCTCCTTCAGGTGGTCGTGGACCAGCTCCAGAATTTTGTCCAGCCACGTCCAGAAGGGGATCTTGCCAGGGGGGCTGTCTCTCTGAGGGAGGAAGGGGAGGCGGGAGATTGGCGCTGCCCTTCGTGTAGGGAAGGGTAGGGCCTGTGCACTAGAGGGACCCAGGCTGCTGGGCGTTACCTTACTGAAGTCCACCCAGGACAAGGATGCATCCTCCGTCTTGCAGTTCTTCCCTGTGGGGCAGTCACACATGGTTTGGGTGACTCAAGGGGGCCGTGGGGCCCGGCAGAGGGTAGGGGCAAGCTAGGCTGGGGACGGGCTGAGAGCAAAGAAAGTTGTACCAAAGAGCTTGTTCTTCAGCATGCCCAGCTGCTCTGAATTGAGGCCTCGGCCAACGTAGGAGGAGAATTGCCAGCTGAGAACAGGCCCCAGCAAGCTCCAGGGGGCTTTGGGGGCCTGGCGGAAGAATTGGGGGTCCTGTGGGGGGAGGGGGGAGATGGCTCACAAGCAGCCCTGCCCGCCAGGGACCGCCACTCCTCTCTGTGCCTCCTTGGGCCTCATCCTCCTACCTGGGGGGTTGGGCTGAGCATGTTGACCCAGAGGACTGAGGCCCAGGCAATGGAGAGCTGGTTCATGTTGGAAATGATCACCACAGGGAGAGTGTCCGCCTGGGAGATAGACAGAAGTCGTGGACGTCTGCCTCGGGGGCCTGGGTGCGGTGTCCTCCCTCCACCCTGTGCCTTCCAGCTCTGCCTCCTCTTCCCCTCACTCACCTTCAGCTCCATCCTCATACCCTGGTACACGTATCGCACCACGACGCCGATGACGTGCAACTCCTCCGTCACGGCCAGCGGCCCCTGCAGAGTCAAACAAGTGATCAGAGGGCTCTTTGGCCAGTCCCCGGCCTCAGCCCAGGCTCTGGTGAGTCCCGGCCTCACCTTATTGGTGCCTTTTCCGGTACCCACCGAGCGTTGCTCCACCAGCGTCTGTGAATGGAGGAGAAAACAATGCAGCGAGGGGACCCAGGGGCCAGGACCTGGGGATTAGTTGCCAAAGCTATTAACCCTTCTTACCAAGAAGCCGAAGTCCCAAACTAACCCTTGCCTCTGGCCCTCCTCAGGGGTCAGGGTTTTTAGGTTTGAGGTCAGAATGTTGAACTTCCGGAAGCTGCTCCAGGGAAAAGGTACACGGAGACAAAAGGTAAAGAGCAAGATTGGCAGCTGCTCCTCTCTCTCTCTCTCTCTCTCTCCCCCTCTGTCTGTCTCTGTCTCTATCTCTCTCTGTCTCTCTGTCTCTGTCTCTATCTCTCTCTGTCTCTGTCTGTCTGTGTGTGTGTGTGTGTGTGTGTGTGTGTGTGTGTGTGTGTGTCCCAGGCTGGCCTTGAATTCTCAGCCTCCTCAGTACTGAAGTTTCCAGGTGTATCCCACCATGCCGTACTCAGTGAGTTTAGGAATCAGCAGGAAAGGGCCAGTGAGATGGCTTAGTGAGGCTTTCAACCAAGCCTGATGACTTGAACTCAATCCCCAGGACCACATGGTGGAAGGAAAGAGCAGTGTCCCACTAGTTGTCCTGTGATCTACACACATTTCCAAATTTCTCTCTCTTATCGTGCACATGTACACACACACACACACACACACACACGCACACACAAACTTTTTCTGTAACTAAAAAAAAAATACAACTTAGCAGGAAAACAAAAATCCCACTTCATTTCAGATTTCCCCTTCTCCTACTGTCCACGTTTCATGCAAATCCCATTCCTCCCGTGGACTCCCACCAGGGTTGCCAAACGTGGCAGTGCAGGTCATGGCATGCAGAATACATGTGTGCATCAGGCACCTACCCTGGTAACTCTGAATTCCTGAAAAGGAAGGAAAAAGACAATCACTCAGAAGCTGCCCTTCCCGCCAAGCCTCCACGTGGGAGGTAAAAGCACTTAGGGACCTGGTCTTGGAGGTCAGGACAGGTTCTAGAGTTCATAACCACATGTCCTGGAGAAAGAGGCACCACATCTGAGTTCCTGTCCTTATTTGTCAGACACGTTGGTAATACCTACCTGGTGGGGGTGTTAGTACAAAGGGCCTGAGACGTGCTGTGTGGGGGCTAGTGTGTACTCAGCAAGAGGGGGTTAGGCTTTGTTGCTCTGTGTGTGTGTGTGTGTGTGTGTGTGTGTGTGTGTGTATGAGTGTGTGGTTTTTGTTGTTTTGTTTTTCTTCTTTTATTGTTGTTTTGTTTGTTTGAGACAGGGTTTCTCTATGTAACGGCTCTGGCTGTCCTGGAACTCGCTTTGTAGACTAGGCTGGCCTCAAACTCAGAGATCGCCCTGCCTCTGTCCCCTGCCTGCTGGGATTAAAGAGTGTACTATCATCCTGGCCTGAGGGAGGTGTTTTTACTTCTGTAAGGTAGAATGGAATGGACAGAAGGCAGCCTGAGGGTCTGGCTTTGCAGCGACTACCACCAGCACCAGCCTATTCCTACTGGGCATCTTAGTCATCCTTCACTGCCTCAACTTACCTGTCAATGGAGACTTCTGCTTTGAGCGACTCATTGCCCTCCTGGAGTCTCACCAGCAGTCTGGGGAACAGGAGGTGGATGGGATATAGTGGTCAATCTCAAATTTTGTGGTTGTTTGTATTTTGAGACAGGGTTTCTCTGTGTAACAGTCCTGAAACTCGCTCTGTAGACAGGGCTGGCCTCAAACTCACAGAGATCCACCCAACTCTCTCTGCCTGGCTTTCAAATGCTTGGTTAGGTCAGTTGTGTAGAAAGGACTATGTGAGGAGAGATGAGAAGGAAAAGAAGAAAATAAGCAACCTTGTTCGGACAGTGAACTTGCTCCCAGTCTTCAGGATAAGGGGTCGATGGAGAGTTTGGGGCATGCAGGGCTGGGTTTCCACCACAAAGGACCTAAGGGAAGGAGAGAAGATAACGGTTCAGTGGGTTCGGTGTCTGTAACAACAGTAACCCCACGCTCCTTCCCTGTCCCCCTCCACAGACGCCCCCCCAGGCCACCAGACCTTTGCAGCAGGCGTTGTAGTAACTCTGTGACTTGGGCATTCTGCAGGTCCACCCCTTTGCTAAACATGTCCCCCTCATATTTAAGCATGTGACTCATTTCCTTTAGCTGTTTCAGCAGCTGCCGAAGATGGAACAAGAGCTTTGCTCCTGCTGTCAACCTGGGTGACAGAGTCCAGGGAGAGGACGCATGAGTTTCAAGGACCCGGCCGAGGTCCTGGGTGCTCTCCTCCCTCTTCCCCTCCCTCCCTCTCCCTCCCTTCCCCTCTTCCTTCCTTCCTTCCTTCCTTCCTTCCTTCCTTTATTGGTTTTTGGAGTCAGGGTTTCTCAGTAGCTTTGGAGACTGTCCTGGAACTCACTCTGTAGACCAGGCTGACCTCAAACTCACAGAGATCCACCTGGCATGAGCCACTGACACCTGGCTGTGCTCTCTCCTTCTGATGATGTGGAGGACTGGAAAATCGACTTGAGGGGCTGGAGAGATGGCTCAGCGGTTAAGAGCACCGGCTGCTCTTCCAGAGGACCCTGGTTCAATTCCCAGCCCCCACATGGTGACCACAGATGTCTGTAACTCCAGTTCCATGGGGCCTGACACCCTCCCCAGGCATACATGAAGCAAAACACTAATGCATATAAAATAAAAAAAGAATAAATTAAAAAAGAAAAAACCGACTTGACTAAAAAAGAACAGAGCCAAGTGAGCCACTGAGCCCTTGTTCTTACACACTCTCAAGGTTAAAGTAGGAGGGTTTGAGAGTTCAAGGCCAGCCTGGGACACAACAGAATCCAGGAAGCATATGACAAAGTTTCCAGCACATTCTTTTGCCCCCTAGACAGAGTTTCTCTGTGTAGCCTAGGCTACCCTGGAGTTCTCTCTGTAGATCCAGCTGCCTCTGCCTCCCGAGTGCTGGCACTGGAGGCGGGCACCACCACTGCCCGCTGTGCCCAGCTTTCATGTTGTGGGTGCTTGGGATCTGAACTCAGGCCCTGTGCTAGAAATGCAAGCCTGTTCCTCTTGGAGCCATTTCCTCAGATGCTGTTTGTTTGTTGTTTGTTTTCTGCGTGTGTCCTCAAGGCAGGGTCTACGTACACACTCCAGACCAGCCTGAACTCCAGCTGTTGTGTTTCCTCTGTACAGCCTGGATCCCTGAACTCCACTGCCAGCCACACTCAGCTCAGAGCCCTCTTTTTGTTCGTTCTGCTCTTTTGCTTTCCAAACCAGGGTTTCTCTATTTAGCCTTGGCTGTCCTGGAACCTTGAGGCTAGGCCTGGGGTGTGCATGAGGAGGGGGAGGAAACCCTTCCCTCTTACCACTGCTCCAGCTCATCCAGCTGCAGCTTCGGGGGCGGGGCTCCGATGCAGGACCTCTGCTGCTGCACCTTCCACTCCTCCAGTTTCGGCAGCAGCAGGTCCACCAGGGTGGTCAATCGGCCTACTAGTGCTCTGCAGGTATCCAGCACCTCCTAGCACGGGGAAAATTGGAGAGCTAGGCGCCTCTCACCAGGGCCTCATCAACCAGCTGACGAGAGAGACCCTCACCCCCTCACCCCCTCACCCACCCACCCACCCCTGTCCCTGCAGACCCCTGTCCCTGCAGACCCTGTCCCTGCAGACCCTGTCCCTGCAGACCCTGTCCCTGCAGACCCTGTCCCTGCAGACCCTGTCCCTGCAGACCCTGTCCCTGCAGACCCTGTCCCTGCAGACCCTGTCCCTGCAGACCCTGTCCCTGCAGACCCCTGCTGCCCTATCTGTTAGCTGCCTTCACCTTTCTCATCCTGTCCAGCTCGTTCACCGTTGCCTGTACAAGCTCCACCTGCTCCTTCTGATGCTTATCGGAAGGCTGTGCTTTCTCTGAAACGCAGAACCAGGCAAGAGTCAGCTCTCGGGTTCCTTCCTCTTTCGTGGTCAAGGTCTCTCTGATGGGAGGGAGGGAGAGGAAGGGAGAACCAGGCAAAGTACAGGCACCTGGAATCCCACGGGCAAATTCTGAATGGCCGTAGCAGTTTTACACAGAAGCCCTCCATCACTCCCCAGCCAATCTATTCCGTCCCCTACAGCACACGCTGGACCTCTGCTTTGTGTGCTGACGGGACTACTGACACTGACACGCACGGCTATAGGCACTGCTGGTCGCCAGAGTATTCACCCTTCTGTCATCATCCACACCAGGTCCCCGAGATGGCCCTGCTTTCTCCCGCTTAGAGTGGACCTACTTTGAGTGAGAATTGTGTATCTGAAGCTGAAGACGTCATGCAGGTCTTTCAGTTGCCTGACGGATCTCACCAACATCTGTAGAGGAAATGGGACCCCAGTAAGTCTGCTTCTGAGGGAGACAGAAAAACTGTATCCTCTCCGCCCTGACGCTTGCCACTTCTACCAACCTCAATCACACCCTGTAAATCCAGGATCCGTGATTCAATCTCAAGCTGCTGGCTTCCCACTGTTTCTTCAGGGGCTGGCCTGGCTTGTACCTGAAACAAGAGGTTCTGAACATGTCTAAACTCTTTCTCCTCTTTTCTGAGACTGGGTTTCACTATGTAGCCCTGGCTGTTCAGGAACTCCCTCTGTAGACCAGGCTGGCCTCGGACTCACAGAGATCCACCTGCCTCTGCCTCCCAAGTGCTGGGATTAAAGATGTGCACGCCCTCCCTTCCAAAGATGAACGATGACTTTTCATCCCTAAAATGGGAACCTGAAATTATACTGCACAATGGGGGGAGGTCCTGGTTGGAGGCAAGTGATTGGGAGATGTCATTCTGTAAATATGTTTCTCTTATTGGTTAATGAATAAAGCACTATTGGCCGATAGGAAAGCAAGATAAACGGGACTAGGAGACAAGGAGGATTCGAGGAAGTAGTAGGGAGGAGTCAAGATGTAGAGACCTGAGAGAATGGAGGTCCCAGCCCTCTCCCCGATAAGGTAAGACCACATGGAAATATTTAGGTTAATAGAAATGGGTTAATATTTAAGACAGAGCTAGCCAATAAGAAACACTAGTAACAGGCAACAGAATTATATCTAATTCAGCGTCTCTGTGTGTTATTTGGGGCTGGCAGGGCAGAGGGACAAGACCGGCAAGCGGGAAAGCTACTCATAACAGACAAGTTCACTGAGTCCTTTATTTCCTTGGAGTCTTTCTATCCCAGGAGCCATCAACAGTCCCCATATTGTTCTTACCTCCTGAGCCCTTTGAGCCTGATTCAAAATTCGTTTCTCTTCCAGGAGAAGGTTAAAGATCATCTCAGCCAGCTGGATAGGGCCGTTAGGAAAGGTCTAAGCCAGAAAACAAAACTGGAATGATTGATCCACTTAACTACCTTAATGACCAGCCAGTCCACTCTGCTCCCCCTGTCCCTCCATCAGGGTCCCTGGCCACCTCTGCACCTACCTGTATCAGTCCTTTACTCTGCCAGTGAAACCCGAGCCTGAGCCTGTCCTCTCCCCAGCCCTTACCCTACCCTGGGCGGGGGGGGGGGGGGGGGGCCTAGTCCCACCCCTTAGCCCCAGCTCTTCCCAGTACCTGGATGTCCCGGCTGAATTTTCGCAAGTTATGCTGCAATAAAAAGCAGTCCGGGTCTGAGCAGTGGTCCCACTGGTTCAGCTGGTCCAGGATGTTGAAGTACAGCATGTTGGCCTTGCAAGGATCACTGCCTAGCACGGCCTCCCGCCTGAAGTCCAGGCACAAAAGTACTAAGACCTCGGTAAACTCGTCGCTGCCGTGAGATCTCCCACCCCACCCAGGACGTCTCTAGGACCCTGTGGGCTAAGCCTCACCAGTTCTGGTCTTCAATCCAGGCAGCCAAGTGCTGTCGGACAACCATTGGCAGGATGCTTTGAGAGTACAGCTGGTGCAGCTGGTCCAGAAATGGGCTGTCAAGGGTCTGCAGCGCCTCCCACTGCGCCATCTGGAGTCTGAGTGGAAAGGAGGTCGGTTCTCAACTCGACATCTTATGGAACCAAACCATCCATAGTCTCACGATGATTTATGAATTTATAAACACGGACAGGCCGGGCGGTGGTGGCACATGCCTTTAGCCCCAGCGCTGGGGAAGTCAGGCTGTGGGACACTTGTACATTGTAAATATGTATTACTCTCATTGGCTAATATAGAGGTGGCTGGCCTGTAGCTGGGCAGGAAGAGACTGGGCAGGAGATCCAGTCTAGGAGGGCAGGCTCTGGGGAGCCACCAGCCAGATGCAGAGGAAGCAGGACATGTACAAAATGAGGTGACAAGCCATGAGCCACGTGGCAGTAAGGAATAGAAATGGGTTCACTTAAAACATAAGAGCTAAAATGTGGTTAGTGACAAGCCAAAGCTGCAGGCCGAGCATTTATAGTTAGTGACAAGCCTCTGTGTGCTTATTTGGGGAGCCGGCTAGTGGAACGGATCTGACTGTTGGGACAGGAAAAACTGTACCTACACTGGACATGAGACCTTGCCTCAAAAAAAAAAAAAAAAAATAGTGTAAGGGTTGTTTATGTATATATTAATATTATTCAACTTAAGAAATGGTGTTTCCACTATCTAATGCCATCTAGCCCATGCAGCTAATTTACACTGATCTTTGTATCTGTTCATGGCAGGAATGAAGCATAAACAACAAAACCGATGGCTGTCGGTCTTGAGTTCTGCTGTCCTTGAAGCTTTCTTTAGGGGCAGGAAAGGAAATTCATCTCACCAACTGCCCACCTTACACGCAAGCAAGGTGTTAAGTATATGCAAAGAGTCATTCAATCTCCAAGACTAGAGAATTTATGACTCTTTCAATCCCCAGTCTTGCCATGAATTGCCAGATTTAGGAAGACCCGGAAATTTCACACAAAGCCGTTTTCCCCTGACACAAAGCAGGCAGTGTCATATTATTTCTCTGGCACATTTTTCCTTCTCACTGCCCCCCCTTCCCTCTCTCTCTCTCTCTCTCTCTCTCTCTCTCTCTCTCTCTCTCTCTCTCTCTCTCTCTCTCTCTCTCTCTCTCTCTTCTTCCCTCCCCCCCTCTCTTATATAATGTTCTGTCTGCACGTGTCCCTGCAGGCCAGAAGAGGGCACCAGAGCTCTTTGTGGGTGCTGGGAATTGAACTCAGGACCTCTGGAAGAGCAGCCAGTGAGTGCTCTGAACAGCTGAGCCTGAGCCGTCTCTCCAGTCCCTTACTGCCTTCTCTTACCTATTATGGGAATTAAAAGTTATTCATCTGCTCCCACCAGCTGCCCAAGGAACCTCTCTGATGACAATGGGCTGTGAGGTGGCAGAATATCATTAGGAATCATTAACTGATTTTTTTAAGAGCTCGGGGAACCCTGAAAGAGGGGGAGGAAGGACTGTAGGAGCCAGAAGTGTCCAGGGCAGCAGGAGAACATGGCTCACGGACACTGAAGAGGTAATGGCGGAGCCTGCAGGGGCCCTGCCCTAGGCCCTCCCCATACTGCTGTGGTTGTCAGCTGGGGTTCTTGAGGAGCTCCTAACAGTGGCAGTGGGGGTCTCTGACTCTCTTGCCTGCTCTTGGAGCCCTCTTCCTCCGACTTGGTTGCCTCATCCATTCTTGACATGACTGTTTGTGGCTAGTCTCATCGCATCTTGTTACGTGTGGTTCTGAGCACTGGGAGCCCTGCTCTCTTCTCACAGGGAAACAGGACAGTGGATCTGGGAGAGAGAGGCTGGGGGCGGAGTGGGGAGGAGTGCGGGGAAGGGGGCTGCAGTCAGGCTACAGTACGTGAGCAACAAGCGAAACGTGTGTGTGTGTGTGTGTGTGTGTGTGTGTGTGTGTGTGTGTGTGTGTGTGGTGTGTGTGTATGTGTGGTGTATTGTGTAGTGTGTGGTGTGTGTGTGTGTGGTGTGTGTGTGTGTGTGTGGTGTGTGTGTGTGTGTGTGGTGTATGTGTGTGTGTGTGTGTGTGTGTGGTGTGTGTGTGTGGTGTGTGGTGTATGTGTGTGTGTGTGTATGTGTGTGTGGTGTGTGTGTGTGTGTGGTGTGTGGTGTATGTGTGTGTGTGTGTGGTGTGTGTGTGTGGTGTGTGTGTGGTGTGTGTGTGTGGTGTGTGTGTGTGGTGGGTGTGTGTGTGTGTGGTGTATTGTGTAGTGTGTGGTGTATGTGTGTGTGTGTGTGAGTGTGTGTGTGTGCGGTGTGTGGTGTATGTGTGTGTGTCTGTGTGTGTGTGTGGTGTGTGTATGTGTGGTGTATGTGTGTGGTGTGTGTGTGTGGTGTATGTGTGGTGTATGTGTGTGGTGTGTGTGTGGTGTATGTGTGGTGTGTGTGTGTGTGTGTGTGTGGTGTATTGTGTAGTTTGTGCTGTATGTGTGTGTGTGGTGTGTGTGTGTGTGTGATGTGTGTGTGTGTGTGGTGTATGTGTGTGTGTGGTGTGTGTGTGTGGTGTGTGTGTGTGGTGTGTGTGTGTGTGTGTGTGTGTGTGTGTGTGTGTGTGTGTGTGGTGTAGTGTGTAGTGTGTGGTGTATGTGTGTGTGTGTGTGTGTGTGTGTGTGTGTGTGTGTGTGTGTGTGTGTCTGTAGAGCTGGGATTGAGTCAGGAAGGGTTGTAGACCAGAACAGGGCTTCAGAATCCCTAGCGTTTGACTTTGAGGATGCTGTGAGCCTCCCAGTTTGGGTGCTGAGAACTGAACGCGTCCCCTGCAAGAGCAGTGAGCTAACTTTTCTTCATGGTAGCCTTCAATAATAATGCATGGCTGACCCTTGCTGGAGACCAAACAGAGGGCCTCTCTTGTACTCTGTGAATGTTCTAGATGAACTACATCATAAGATGGGCATTTGACTTTTTTTTTTTTGAGACAGGGTTTCTCTGTGTAGCCCTGGATCAAAAGCATGCACCACCAACACCACCTGGCCTGGATTGCCTTTAAGAAACCAGAAACAAACACTTTGCTGGGTGGTGGCAGCGCACACCTTTAGTCCCAGCACGTGGGCACTCGGGAGGCAGAGGCAGCTGGATCTGTGAGTTTGAGGCCTGCCTGGTCTATGAGGGCTAGTTTCAGGACAGGCTCCAAAGCTACACAGAAACACCAACCCTGTCTTGTAAAACGGGCAGGAGGAGACGACGACAAAAACTTCATTTTAAAGACAAGATCCCAGTTCTTCAGGAATTAAAGGTCTAGTAACAAAGCAAGGGAACAGGTAAACTCTGAGATTTAAATAAGAAATCAAGACATAAGAGGAAAAAAGTTGCTGGATGTGGTGTTGCACACCTTGAGTCTCAGCACTGGGGAGACAGAGGCCCAGCCGGTCTATGTAGCAAGTTCCAGGACAGGCAGAGCTACTTAGAGAAACCCTGCCTCGAAAGGAACAAGCAAAACAGTCTTCCTAAGTGGGCTGCCCTCTGGTTATGGGAGCTGTACCCTCTCAAACACCAGCTTTGCCCTAAGTAGGATTTTCTGAAATAAACGAGACTTTGTACGTAACCTTAAGCCAACAGTTTTACCTTCCAGGACTTTATAGTTTATATTTGTGTGTATATATATATTTGCTTGTATGTATATATACACACATAACAAATTAGGATGCTCATGTTTTTCATTTCTTTTTTCATTCATTTATTTATTTTGGTGAGGATAAAAAAAATATGCAAAGGGGTTGGAAAGACGACGGCTGGGCAGTTAAGAACACCGGTGGCTGCTCTTCCAGATCACCCCACTGGGTTCGATTCCCAGCACCCACAGGGCAGCTCATGACCAGCACTCCAGTCCTAGGTCTGACGACCTCAACACAGGCATTGCACGCATGTGGCACACAGACAGAGCAAACTTAGAAATGAAATAACAAACAGACAGATAACGCAGGGGTTAAAGCTTTGGCTTGAGGCAGGGGACAAAAGCTGCATACCGAGCTTCAGGGGTTGCAGAGGCGTTTCGGAAGGAAATCGACAGGGCTGAGAAGTAGAGCAAAGCGGGGGCGTGACCTCCCGGGCAGGGGCATCACCGGGGGCAGCAGCCTAGCCCTCCCCAGGATCGAACTCGCGCCTCCCTGCTGCGCCCACGCTCTCGGGCCTGTACCTTCTGAGGCTCCGGTGCCGTTCCTCCCTGCGGCTCCCGCGGCAACGTCCACCCCTCCCGGCGGCTCAAGAAGCCCACCCCGCCCCCGACTTCGGCGGACCCGGACCGCGGTCTCCGGCGGGCGAGCGCTGCAGATCCGCCTTTCCGGGCTCTCACCCGGGCGACCCGAGGCTCGGCCACGCCCTTCCCACGTAATGCCCTCATTGGCGGAGCCCCGGCCCCGCCCACCGCTGGGCTGGGCGAGCTGCTGGAACCCACACCGCCGACGCCCGTGATTGGCCGAGAGGCTCCCGCCGGTCCCCGCCCGACCCCGCCCCCGAGGGGCGGGGCCAGCCAAAGTCCAACCCGAGAATTGGAGCAGCTGACTTTCCCGAACCTGCACTCCCAGGAAAAAGAAACGAAACCAGCGTGAGCAGAGGCACCAAGGGCTCGCGGAAGGGGTGCGACTTGCATTTCGACACTTCAGGGAGGGAGGCGAGAGCCGATAACACCGTGGGTTCGTGTGATCAGTTTTTAATTTCCACAAACACTGGTTCAGACGAAAACGCACTGCTCCCTCGCTGGAAACGGAAAAGCTGAGTTTCCAGAAATTAATGACTGGCGAGTGATGGCAATACTCCAAACCCAAACTACTTCCCTTGCCAGAATTTTCCATGCATGAGTCGCCCTGTTGCTACCGCTTAGACGCCCAGACACCGTAGTTCTTGACCAAGGTTCGGTCCCAGTAAGAGGATGATGTACTTTCAACTTCTGACACCAAGGCAGCCCTGGTTATTTCTTCGAAGTCACTGCCGCCTGGGGTTCCGTCCTTGGCGGTGTCCGGCCGAGGGGTGCTCACCTCGCCGTAATAATATCGGATCAGCTGCTGCACCCCGGCCTTCAGGACGGGCTTAAGAGCACCACTGGCCACCACAGCGGCCGGGCCGCCCGACGCACCCATCATGGCCATCAAAAGGTCATAACCCAGATCTATGGCCCCGTCCTGGCCTCGCTCCTTGGCCTTGTCAGAGCAGTTCTGAATGGCGTAATACAAAGCCGTGCCTAGGTTGTAGTAGGTCCCCACGGCCGGCAGCAGCCCGACCACATCGTGCACACTCTGCTCCTGCTCGTTGTCACAGACCGAGTTAGAGATGGAGCGTGGGACCCTCTTTTGGCCTGGCTGCTCCCGCGCCAAGAGCTGCAGAGCCGAGGACAGGGCGTCCACTGACACTTGCCGGGCTGCGCGTGCACCTTTCTGGAGCTCCTGGAGATGGTGGACGAGGGCCTGTGTGGCCTGCACACCTCCCAGGCGGTAAAGCTGAAGCTGCAGGCCCCAGACATCAGCCTGGCAGCCAGCTTCCTCCAGAGCGTTCCTCAGAGCCAGGCCCACCAGGAACTGGTGGAGAGGGGCCATCTGAGCGAAGCCAGGCAGGGACTTTGGGAGCAGGCCCTGGCAGGACAAGGGGTCTGGAGAGGTCAGCTGGTGTGCCGACGCCGGGGGAGGGGGCATGGAGGGGGGCCTTGCTGGCTCTCTGTGTTGAGTGGCATCCGAGGGACACTGCAGGAGACAGCAAAGCAGCTGAGCCGTTATCACCCGGAGTCCCAGGCTACGCATGTCTGGAGCAGAGAACCCTGGAAAAGGGAGAACCCCAAAACACGCAAACCATTTCGATGGAGGTTATAGTTGTAAAGGAGGCCCAAGATTCAGGGGTCATGACCTACCTCCAACCGTTTGTCCCTTTTTGTAAAGGGTAGGATGTGGGAAACACAATGCAATTTCGCCTCTGTTATTTCTAGGTCACAGGAACCTCCCTGTTTTGTCCCCACCACTTATGGGAGACCCTGATTACCGAACAGTCCCGTCATGGAGAAGTACGACCACTTGCGTGGGGTTGGTAGCTCCGCTGTTTCACCCGGTTCTCTGTCCCGTGAAGAGAGGGGATATTTGAGGCCAATGCGTCAGTCCCTAGGGGGCAGATGAGGCTCCCGGTGTTGACATTGGCCAGGGCCTTTGCAAATAAGCAGGGATAGGAAGGTTCAACAGTGAATCCAGCTGCTTTAACCAGGACATCGACCTTACCTGCAGGAAGGCCGCCTGGCCCTGACGCAGGATGAGAATATATGCAGATGCACTCGGAGACCCAGGCAATGGTGGGCGGTGCCCTGACCGGGTGACTGCTGGGCTGTGTCGTAGCCACCAGGTGGACCTCGGGGAGACTTCAGTTGCACGGCAGGCAGGCACATCCTCACCCATATCCTTTTTGGTCTTTTTATTTTTTTTTTTTTTTTTGTAAAGATCTGTGTGTTGCTTTTAATTGTATGTGTATGAGTGTTTTCGGGCATGGATGTAAGTGTATACATGTGCCCGAGGAGGCTAGAAGAGGATTCCCGGGAACGGGGGTTACAGATGTTTGTAGGCTGCCGTGTGGGTGCTGGGAACTGAACCTTGGTCATGTGCACAGCAGTGACCCATCTCTCCAGCCTTTTCACTTGTATCTTAGAGTCGTGAGGCCAGCCAGGCAGACCACGGAGGTGAGCCACTGAGTTCCAGGCCAGCCTGGTCTACAGAGTAAGTTCCAGGACAGCCAGGGCTACACAGAGAAACCCAATCTAGAAAAAAAAAACAAAAAAAAAACAAAAAAACAACAACAAAAACAACAACAACAACAAAAAAAACATATTGAGAAAAAAAGTTATGGGAGAGCTCCCTAGTTTGAGGGGAAAGCTAGAAGCAGGCAGAATAATCACCCCATTTGCCACGGTCTCTTCATGATATGATGAGTATTGCTCTTAATCCCACCTTTTCCCTACCACGATATTAGGAGGCCTGAGTGCTATGGTTTACAAAAGTGAAGGATCTGGTAGTTACAAATATTTCCTGGCTCTTCCTGGAGCCTTCTCTGTCCTCCTCACCTTTGCCCCATGCTGAGAAACTGGTTTTTCCCCTTCTGATCATACCTGTCCATCCTACCGTAAGTCCTACTCCCAAGGTTTGCCCTAGACTTAGAGATGAACCAAGAGTTTCTTAGCATCTTTCGGAGAAGGTGATAAGTCCCTCACTTCTGGCAGACCAGAGGACGGCATCCAGGGTCCTACCTCTATTAAGTTTTTGTTTGTTTGTTTTCGATTTTTTGAGACAGGGTTTCTCTGTGTGTCTCTGGCTGCCCTGGAACTAGGCCTGTAGACCAAGCTACCCTCAAACTCACAGAAATCCACCTGATTCTGCTTCCCAAGTGCTGGGATTAAAGTCCTGTGCCATCACTGCCCAGGTTACCATTTTTTTGTCATTGAATTGCAGGTTCTATCTAAGATGATGAAAAGCACTTAAAAATGGCATAAACTAGCAACAAGAATGTAGAAGAGTACTTATTTAAAATATTTTGTGAATAAAATATTAGTCAAAAAGAACTAGTGGGTCTGGAGAGATTGCTCAGAGGTTGAGAGCACCAACTGCTCTTCCAGAGGACCTGGGTTCAATTCCCAGCAACCACATGACAGCTCACAAGTATCTGTAA